>VXBW01007013.1:183890-229160 GCA_013400375.1 Thinocorus orbignyianus
TTTTTTTTTTTGAACTGAGGATCTTTTGGACTGGTGGTGTCTTAATCCCCGTTTCTGAAACGTAATGGTATGGTGCTAGTTTTGGTAGGACTCCTTCCCTGAGTGTGGTGAACTTGGTTGCGTTATGGCCACTGTCATTTAGTGGTGAGCTAATTGCAAACAGTAAACTGGCTTTCCAACATAGTACTAAGATACAAGAGCAGGAGAAAAGCTTAGTTTCTTATTCCCAGGTGAAGAACAAACACAGAATGAAAAATGTCCCCTGGCATGTCCTGCTGTGGTTCAAAGGCTAAATTGAAATTTAGATTCTCCTTCATCAAATAAAACTCCTTTTGAATTTGGCATGGTATTCCCTTTACTTCCTTCCCTAAACAGAATTGGCTTGGCTCTTTCCTTAGTAACTGTGTGGTTCCTTGTTTAGTTTGTGGGAATTGCAAGAGCTCTGATGTTTTCCTGAATTAAAGACGCTAGGTTGGTAGTCATTTCTTCCTCCCTCCTGATGTTCCCCCCGACAGCCACATACAGATTCTTGCTGGGGGTTGTTTTGTTTTATTTTCCCCCTAGGAAAAGACTCTTCCTCATCAGTCTTCATTGCAACTTTCAGTTCCTTCAGTTGACTTCAAATGTAATGCCAGTGCCATTTTACAAGCTAAAGAAGTAAGTAAAGCTGGACCAATACCATAGTGTACTCTCTATTTCTGTGTCAGCTGTCTTCCCTTCATTTGTGGAGTGTGATTCTCTAAATTCCTTCCTAATGGGTTTCCATTTTGAAATACTCTCTGTCTGGAATGACATGGCATCTCTGCAAGCATAAAATTGTTATGAAACACTGAGCACAGAGAACTTGTTATCAAAATACTCATTTCTTCATTGTTTTGGTTAAGGTCACTGTTGTGAAATGGAATGATTAAGAAGTGTTACTCCAGAAGTAGAGAAAAGGTATTGGAGATTGCATCTTTTTTTTTTCTTTTTTTTTTTTTTTTCCCCCTGCAAAAACCAGTGCTGTCTTGAGACCAAACTACTCAAAAACAAGTCATAATGAAAATACACTAAAACCCTCAGCTTTAGCTTGGTTGTATCAAATACTTGGTAGAACTCCAAAGTGGTAAATAATTCAGTTTTTTTCTTTATGGAGTACTAATCTTGTTTGCTTTGGCTTCTAAAACCAAAGTCACAGCTTATTTTTACTTAATATACACTTTTTTTTAGAGTATCCCTTCCATGCAGTAATACAGATATTTATTACAGAACCCAGGAGGCCAGTCAGCAGCCATGGACTCTGCTGTGCTTGGTGGTCCCAGAGGCAGAGAGGAGTGGTGCTCACCAAAGGCGATTCTGGTCTTAGTACTGATGCCAAAGTCCTTGTAGATATTGTGTCGAGGTACTGGTTTTGAGGCGGTGTTTGGAAGAAGTGGGAGATAGGTGAGGGTCTCCTGTTATGTTGTATGGCTTAAGTAGAAAATAAAAGTGCATTTAGTCAAAAGAACAGGTCTGGAAAATTACATTTGCATAGCCAAAGGAAATGCTACTGAACTGTTAGAGATGATAGGTGGGCATGTTTCATCCATATATGTTGTTTAAATTGTCTTGATACGAAGCGGAAAAATGGGTAGGGTACAACTTGAGCTTTGATGTAGAAGTCTAGGGAGAAATCTGTTGTGAGATGAGGCAAGTTGATGGGAATGGGGAGTGCAAAAAGGAGAGACTCTCAGCTATAGCAGATTTTTTAGTTCCTTCCAGAAGGTACTAGAAATTATCTAAGTGTGCAATGACTTGATTTGCAGGCAAAGCCGTTAGCTAGCGACGCAGTTTTCTAGATTGTCCATCAGTTAATCATATTTTCTTTTTGCCACCATTTTTATTGCAATGTGTGGTGGTTAAAATCCAGAAGAAAGCATAGTAACATCTTGTCTGTCTGCTCAGTTCCTTCCATTGACAGCAAGAATTTATTTTGGTTGATGACTGCCAACAGTTGGCATGCACAAGGTGACATCTTCAAAGTAGGTCTTAAACAAAACCACTTTTCTTTGGTAATTTCTGCTGTTAATTCCTGTCTTTCTACTTTTTCTCTTCAGCCTATGTTGGAAGCAGTGGTTGTTTCCATAATGTATGATCAGGTTTGCTCTGAGGGTTTTAACAGGTTTAGATTTTGAGGCAGCAGTCTTAAGATGAGATGGGATGTCTAAGTGATGGGTTTACACATGGTGGTTCCTGGTAGTACCCAAAACATAGCTTATCTAGACTTGTTTCTACTCCAGCAGGATGCATTTCTTTGGTGGTGTTACTGCATTCTCTGGGAACTCAGTGAAGTTGTGCTTGTGTGTGTGTTAAACTCAGATTTGCTGGGTTTGTGTTTGTCTTTGTTATAGCTTTAAGTTTCCTGAAAAATCTAGTTTTCGGATTGAATTTCCAGATCTGACCGTGTCTTTAAAAGGCCTATCGGGTGCTAGTATGTGATGCTGGGTTTTCACTGAACGGTATGTATAGGATGCCACAAATTCATTTCTCTCTTAGCATGGTTGTCGACCTCAAAGAGTTTACTGTGTTTGTAGTTTTATAACAGATTGAGTAACTCTTCTCTGGATTCAAAAATTAAAATCAAAATGCAATTGATCATGATAATAATATAAGTAAGGTAACAAAATTACCAGACCTTCCAGGAGGCTTAGTTTCATGTTCTTTATGGTTTAGCTGAAACCTGTGAAGCATAAAAGGTGGCCCAGAGTTGCTTTTCTCCTTCATAGTTACGTAACTTGAGGGTTTTCTTAATTGTTGTGAGATAATCAGATGATGCCTATCTTAGTAAACTGATGGAATTGTTTGACTGCTTTTTTTGTAACGTTCTGAATGTTTCTGCCATGATGGATGCAACCCTATATTCCTGTTTGGGTCATCAGTAGTCTAGAGATGGATTTTGCAAGTTTGCCTGTGTCTGAAACTATTGGTAGTCTGGTTGCTGGGTTCAGACATGGAACTTGAATCATAGAATCATAGAATGGTTAGAGTTGGAAGGGACCTTAAAGATCATCAAGTTCCAACCCCCCTGCCATGGGCAGGGACACCTCTCCCTAGAGCAGGTTGCTCAAAGCCCCATCCAGCCTGGCCTTAAACACTTCCAGGGATGGGGCATCGACAACTTCCCTGGGCAACCTGTTCCTTGCTCATTAGAAAAGCTTTCTCGTGCATAAACGTGAATGCATTTAAATGTCTGAGAAGAGCAAGGGTTGGGTGGAGTACCATGGGAATTGCCTTGATGGAAAGGTAGACAGTCTGTGATAGACCCTGGGAGAATTCGATTGTGCCTTAAAAACACTAAAAGAGCGTAGCTATATTTAGATACGTAGTTAGTCAGGTTCTCTGTGATCGTTTATTCCTAAAAAGAAACGTGAATTCTAAGTCTGTAAATCATTTACTTGGTGCCAGTTGTCCACCAAAAAAATTTTGGATATGACTATGGTTTTGTCAAAATAGAAATGTGCTAGAAGATACTTACCTAGACTATTCAACATCCTGTATGGGAGTTACACAAAGTGAAATGTACAACATGCAGCAAAGGAGTGACCGATTTTATTGCCCAGCTCTGTCTTTGTTGAGTGGTGTTGACAGTACAAGTGTCTTTTTCAGATGTTCTTGGAGCTGGTGAGCTTTGTCTGTTCACTCCTTTCAGAAGAAACACCTCAAATGCCTTTAAGTAGCTAATGTGAAACAGGATTGTGCTTTTTCTGTAGTTATAACCTCAGGTGCTGGTTAGTGAAGTAATTTCCCATGGGATGGGTAGGCAGAAAGAGAAGCTGATGATCCTGGGTAGATCTGAACCACTTAAATTGCTGTCTGGAGTGGGGTGGTTTCCAGTGGGACCCCGTTTTGCATTTGTGAGGGGCTAAAGTAGAGCAAGAGAAATTTTCTTCCTCGCTGTTTACCTCATTCCAGTCTACCTGAACCAGGGAAACCGTGGCTTCAAAGCTGTCATTAAGCTTCCTAAGAATACTTTTATTAATTGTAATTGACTGTACAGTATAGTTGTACAAGAGTAGTGAAGCATGGAGGGTGCTTCCTACTGTTAGGCTTAAAGTTGTTCTTTTAATGACAAAGTTCTTCAGGTTTGGCACGGTCTGTCTGCTGTGAACTTCTGAAGTACAAACAGCGATGACCGGGCAAGAAGCTCAGCGCTGGTAAGAGGATATTTCAGCCAGGGTGTTGCTGCCAAACTCTTACCTTTTTTTTGTGTGTAAGCTTTTCTTTAATGGGGAATGCAAAGCAGATTGGATCGTGGTTAAATAATTACTCCTCAGTTGAGCGAGTACTGCCCCGAGGAACTTGCTGAGGTAAGTAACGTTCCTCATGCTGCCTAAGAACAAGGATGGTGTGCTGAGACTGTGTGAGCAATCATCACGCTGGTGCTTTCTCATACTTGACTCTACAGAATTGTGCTGAAAGGAGTTACTAACTTGCATTTTGCCTTAAGCACACCAAAAAAACCTGCAGCAATCTAGCATAAGGGGCAAAGGTGCACTTGGAACCACACCACAGAGCTTTGGATCTTTAGATCCAGGCAGCAGGCACCCCTACTGTCTGCAGCAACTTCTATGTCCTTGTGGTAAGATTATTTTCTATTCCTTATGCTGTCACTGTGTTTGAGCAGAAGCAATAACTCAAGCTTAAGAGCCGGCAGTGCACACTGGCAGCCCAGAAAGCCAACCCTATCCTGTGCTGCATCAAAAGAAGCGTGACCAGCAGGTCAGAGGAGGTGATTCTCCCCCTCTACTCTGCACTCGTGAGACCCCACCTGGGGTCCTGTGTCCAGCTCTGGAGTCCTCAACACAGAAGGGACATGGACCTGTTGGAACGGATCCAGCAGGGGGCCACAAAGATGATCAGNTCTGTTTTTGTTACTGTAAGGGCTCATAGCAGTAATTGCAGAAACAGTCATTCTGGACATGGTGGCGGCAGTGAGGGGGGTATACTGTGGATTGTGAATCCCAGCCTAGTCCATATGCCCTATGAAGTGCTGCTGGAGAAAGTGTTTAGCCAGGGTATGAGAAGCTTTGTAGTCATGCCATGGGGTGAAGCCTGCACAAATAGACTCATCTTTCTAACAAAGCTGGTTTGAACACCAGCTTGGTGGTTTAGTTGAGAACTAGCTTGTGGGCCTTAGATTTAAGCATCTCCTCTGCGCACTGTCTGTCCTTGTACTGAAGCATGCTTAAGGCCCATGGAATATCAGGAGAATTTAGCTGCCAAACACGTTTTAAAAAAGAATTAAATCCCTGCAGCTTCTTGCTTTTTGACTAAAATACAGGCATATGGCCACAGGTGTACCTTTGATGCCAGGTGGTCTTCCTGCCAAACCTAAAGCTGGTTTTCGAGAAGATCTTATGTGGTTACGCTTTCAATACAGTGCCAGAAAGTTGAACCTTGGCAAAACTACACTGTATGCTGATGGTGAGAACAAGATTACAAAGAATGTTTTAGTCTTGGACAAGCATTGTAGCTACAGATAGACAACATACATTTACTTCTAGATCTAAGTTATAAGGGTTTTTATTTTGCATGTTCCAAAGCCGTCTGAGCTAAATTAAAATTTGGATGTTCCAAAGAATTATTTGGATTTGTGCTTGATTTTGTCCAGCACCCAAGTTATAGATTATTTGATTTCAGAAGTGTGTGCCTAGGCATTTACTGCTCAAGCTTGAGCCTGGTGGTGTGGCTGCAGAGGAAGAAGCCTGAAGGGGGTGGGAGGAGCGCTTCTCCTTCCCCTCTTTCCTGGTGACCTCTGCTTCTGTGGTTGCGTTAAATCCTTTTCCTGAACATTTTGACCTGTGCTGTAATCCTGTCAGGGAGGGCAATTGCAGTCAGGGATGAAGTCTTTTCTGGAAAAGATTTCTTGCCTAAGTGTGCACATCTGAAACACTTTTGGTGTTTGTTGGTAGAAACTGGCTTCTCTCAGGTGTCTTTTTGCCATGACTCCTTATGCTCTCTGGCTCAAACCACTAGGGTTAGTTGTTTTGTGCTACTCAGAGTCCCTGTGGAGAAGCTAAATTACATATAAACTAGGCAGACTAGGTGGCAAACTATCTAGCTGACATTCACAATCTAAATAGAGCTAAAAACCAACCAAAGAAACCCCAGAGAACAAATACATCAACTGTATCTATCACTGTCATGACTTTGTAAAGGCAAGTGCATCTCATGTTATCTTTGTCACTGATATATATAAGTCGCTTAGAGCTGAAGGAAAGGAAAATTGGTTTTAACGTAAAAACCAACTTCCTATAAAAACTACTTCTTGTAGATTTGTAGAATGAAACCTAATTCTATCATTTTGAGTGATGTGGTACCTTTTTATTTGTATCTGGAAATGGTCAGAGTTTTTTTCAGTAACCTGGAAAATAGTTTTAAGGAAACTATCATTTTTACATAGGTTTTAGTGTGTTGGGTTTTGTTTTGGTTATAAGAAAAGTTTGTAAGGAGAATTATTTTCATTTATTTATTTATTTTTCTGTTTAAACTGACTTTGGAGAAGACAAGCAAAGCTTCAGGAACACAAACTCTACTTGAACCTTGAAACAAAAGCAGTGAATATAAAGCTAAATCTAGGTCAAGTATGAGTTATCGATAATAAAAAACAACGTGATAATCCACAGAATAGTTTGCTTATGGGGAAAATGTACCACAGATCTAGTAACACTGTGATTACTCCAGGATTTTCTTGTTTTGATATTAACTCCAAGGATTTGGGGAGAGGAGAGTGTTCTTTCTTTGAGGGTGTATTTTCCTTTTTTTTATCTGTCTTTATTGTGTATTTTCAGTGGTGTGGGTTCAGCCAGACAGTTTCCATGAGGAATATGATTCATTGAGTAATTTATGACATACTTAGGGATGTGCTTTGGACTTCTTCTTTTCCTGTTTGGGAAGAGGGACAAGCTGGATGCGGAGATGTTTTGGAAGCCCTGGCATTCATTTCTCTGTCACAGTTCGGTTCTGTTTCATGCCTGTGTGTGTGAGGAAGGGCTCATGCATTCTAGAGTTCATGCCCTCCCTCTCCTTATCACTTCATATTAACTGGTCTCGTAAAAAATATCACCTCTCCCTGCAAGACTTGACTTTCCTGTATCCTTGGGCAGTTGCAGATACAGCAGTAATAGTGGGGATCTGTTGGATATGCAGTTCTTGTGAACTGAGGATGTATGTTTTTTTTCTTAGAGTAGCTGGAAATGCCTGTGATATAATGCATCTTTTCCTGAGATGGAGTGGGTTGCTTTCCTAAGCACGTTAAGGATTCATGCAATAGCATTGCTAGTTAAAGCTGCTTGCCAAAGCTCACTGCTGCATCCAAGGCTCATTTGAAGTTTTGTGGCTAGGCAAACTTACAATATCCTTGTGCTTCAAAAGCTGTCATCTTTGCTGATGTGCTTAAAAACCCTGCGGCAAGTTTTGTGTCAGAAATAATAATGAAAAGATATCTTCCTCGAACATCAAAAGTTATGTAGACGCATTAGCTTCTGTATGCGAGTGTGCTTGGGTTTTTTGGTGGGGCTGCGTAAAAAGCATGTCTGTATGAAGTCCTAATTCAGTGGGATGATTTGCATCCTCAAGAGTTAGCTGAATTTGGGTAGAATACAGGGACATCTAGGATTTCTTTAGGTCAGGTAAGGATGGGGAAGTATCACAGAATGGTTTGGGTGTGAAGGGACCTAAAGATCATCTAGTCCAAGCCGCTTGCCGTGGGCAGGGATATCTTTCACTGAACCAGGTTGCTCAAAGCCCCATCCAACCTAGCCATGAACATTTGCAGTGATGGGGCGTTCAAGGCTTCTCAGGGCAACCTGTTCCAGTGTCTCACCACCCTCAGAGTAAAAAAAATTCTTCCTTATGTCTGGCCTAAACCTACGCTTTTTCAGCTTAAAACCATTGTTCCTTGTCACTACAGACTGAGATGGAGAGAGACCTTCTACCATTCTTATAAGCCCCGTTTCATTTAAATACTGAGAGGTGGGCTAAATTAGTTAAAATCACCTGTTTCCCACACCTTTTCATGGGCAGTTCCCTTCTGGATGTTCTTTAATGAAGGTGAGGACTAAAACAGTAACCTGAATTTGGCCGCATGTTCATAAACTTTTAGTCAGGGAAGTTAGAAAAAGAGGAAAAAAACCCCAAACTGTGCAGTATTTGACGGGAAGCCAATGTAACTCCCTTGAAACTGGAGTGGCATGCCTGAGTCAGTGAAGTATGAGCTAAGAATCTGGCAGGAGCCTTTTGCACAAAGGAAGGCTGAGAGAGTCTCTCAGGAAGCCTGTGCGCTGCTAAATGTGGCATGTTTGAACATGAGACTGACATCATTGTGAGTTCATAGCAGTGAAAGAACAAAGTATCAGCCACAAATTAGACTGACCTAATTTTTAAGTCACTTCTAAAAACTTAATAGCGCGGTGTATTGCTTGTGCAAGCTGTTTATTTCTATCCCAGCCACTGACTGCTCGATTTAAACTACGAGTTTTAACCCTCTAGAACGTCGAAGGAGTTGTTCAGGAAGGTGTGCGTGTGTGTTTGAGGGGTGCTGCAGACTTCCTTCCTTGGCTCTTTTTCTACTCTGGCCTCAATCTTCACATGAAGGAAGTGATTAAGGACCACCCATCGTATACCTTGATCCTTCAGGGTCGGTTTCCTGGAGGTAAAAACCTCAGGATTGCGTACCAAAACCTAAGTTGTTCCTATGGGCTGCTCGCATGCAGACTGGAAGTCTGTCTGAAAAGGATCAGAACGCTTGCCAGTAGTATTGACAGGAATTTGTGTTTAATCAGTAAGTTACTAGAAGACAAAACAGTATTATTTATTGATGGGTCCGTGATTATTGGCAACTAACTGGTGCTTCTTCCATTGCTGAATACCTAAGAAATACAAAGGTTTGTAAATGATAGACTTCTTTCCAAGAATTTTAGTTGGCTCTGCACACGCTGAAGTTGATCCATTCTGTTGATGTATTACTTCGGTTATTGCAGAAGTATATGGAACTTTCCTAGTTTGGGATTACTTTGATGATAATCGATGTCCTTCTGGTTGTTGTTTAAAGGACTGTATAAAACAGAGAACCTAGAGAAATAGAAAATCTTGTTTATGGATTTGTATGGAGCAGTGCATACATGTAAGCACACTTTGAACAAGATAATACAGGTGCAATTTAAGGGAACACGTTTTGCTTCTCTTCGCTATTGAAAATCCTGCTAGAAGCCCAGTGAGGTTGCTGCAAAACATTTATTGTTCACCCTGGTCTTTGACTAAGGCGCATATCCGACAATAACAACAGAATTTACTCCCTCGTTTGGGATTACTCGCTTTTGGTTTTCAAAATTAAAAAAGAAATCCCAGTCTCTTTTAATTCTTGCGAACTAGATGTAATGGCAGTTACATTCTATCAATTGTTCTTAAGGGGGAATAATGTATTTTGTGGTTATGTCACCCTTCTACCTAAATAGTCATGTTCATGGTGATCTAAGAGGCAGAGCTGGGGAACGTTAGTCACCGTCTGCTCCCTCTTTCTGTTGTAAAGGTATATATGGCTTCTCTTTTCAGCCATGTAGTTAACACACTAGAAATGCGGCTTTGGCACTGCTGCAGGTCTTGTATAACATGATTCAAATTCAGAGAAACTCTTGGGATCCTTTGGGAAAGACGAAACGGGTTATGTTACCTGGATCACAACTTCTGCTTTTGTTGCTGAACTGAGACCCTGGTGGTTCCGTCTTGCCGATTAAGTTGAAATTTGAAAGCAATTGAAGTAAGCAGACCATCAGAATTGCCTTTCTGAGTACAAATTAGGTATGAAAATATGTTTGGTTCCCAGTGTGTGAGCTATCAGGAGTCTTACTCCATGGCGAGAGGTTTGGGTCTCAATTATCTGGATTTAGGAGTTTGTTAATTTATTTTCTGCACTTCATCTGCAATTCAGCAGTCACTTCACGTCATAGCCTGAACCCTTTCCTCCTCTGCACAGCCCAGAATGGAAGACCTCTTAACAGGATTACTGCAGCTGTTTAGTTTCTGGGAACACCTAACAACTTGAATTATTCCACCACGTTAATTGGGAGCCATTGCTGTACATCACCTATCTCTACACTTCCTCCTCCTACCTCAAGATAGTCGGGCTGTACCGTGTTTCTACACTCACTGTTTCCTACCACCTGTTCTGTTTCCTTGCCATATAAATGTCATTTAGGGCAAAACCCAATTAAACTCATCTTCTGTACTGAGTAGGACTGAACTTACGTATGTGTAATGCCAATGTTTTATTTGGCCCAGCATCCCTTCTGAAGATGCTTCTGTGTGCTTTTATGAAGTGTAAGCTGCTCACAATATTCATTTTGTTTTGAGCATGCAGAGGGTCTTTAACAGAGTTTGACAGCAGATTTAGTTAACGCTTATTAGTTCTGGGGTTTTTTTTAAACTTCTAGATGTTTCTTTGTACAGCTGACAGGACATGCATGCAGTGCAGTGCAGCACTGTATTTTCAGACACAAGCAGGAAGAAACAAAGTATTAATGTTGACAGTTTGAAAAAAAAAAATTAAAAAAAAAAAAAAGAAGAAATTCCTTCCAAACTTTCTCATGCCCTGATGTGAAGGGGTTGAATGTGCATGTTGCCTTCCGGGAGAACTGGTGTCATTTCCTCAAATGGGTGAAAGACCAGAACATTTTAACCCACAGTGTACCATACCACGGAAGCAATTTACACATTTCTATCCTTACAGGAGTTTGACTCACTGTGATCTTTAGTCATTCCATTTAAGAGAAGAGTCATTACAAAGTCTGTTGCAAGAAGTTCACCCCTGCCTTGCCCAGAAGCTATTCTGATTTATTTCCCTAATAAAATTGCCATCATTATCCTCTGCCTTTAATCCATCCTGTTCCTTGTATGAAGGCTTCAGATCCACCTTCAGTTTTCATCATACAGTGACCACAAAGCAGATCAGAGCTGCATTTTTTTTTTAAATTTAATTTTGAATTTTTGGCTCCTTATTTGCAGGCCCGTATTATTTGGATGTCTCCCCCTTCAAGTCTCATACTAGGCAAAAGGCCTTAAACCTGAAGGCTAACTGTTATCCGAAGACACTGAGGTCCCATCTTATCTTCTTGCATGGGAAACCTTCTAAAGAAGTAGCGTGGACTATTACAGCTGCTGTGCTTGATGTTTATTCAGCACTACTCTTCAGAGCACCCCTCCTTTTAATTTGTTTCTGACCAGGTAAAATACAGAAGTCACCATTCGTATTGCTCTGCAGAGCTGCAAAACGCTCTCAGTCAATTCGGGACGTGCAGGTTGAGTAGAAGATGGAAGCCTTGGTGTCATGAAAGGGGTTGCTGTAAAGCAGGCTTGTTCTACAGGGGATAAGGGTATGCTGGAATTTCAACAGCTTGAGGATTAATAGAGTAGTTCAGTCCTTTAAGGGTTTCCCTTTTTGTACTTTGTGAATAGAAAGCTAAAACAGAGTTGCTGCTGGAGGCTGGCATGTGTGGGCTTTCCAAGGTGTAACAATTAAGTGATGAATCTTCACCATTCATTGTACAAGACCCAAAGACCACTCGCAGTGTCTTTTCTAAGGATAGGCAGCTGCTCTCTGGTTTTAGTTTGGTTTATGAATTTTACGTTACGTGCTGTGGCTTTGGGCTGGATCTCTTGAGACTCAGATTACATGGATCAATAAAATAATTTTATAACTTATTGTAAATTTTATAAACTTCATGCCAGATGCTTCATACAGGATTAGTTTTTGGGGAAAGGACAAAATTAAACTTTTTGGAAAGGAGATGTAGGTGCTGAGGTCCTTAGAAGGATGCTGTCACGCTCTGTTCAGTCTCTGCTTGGCTTGTAGGTTGCTCGATGCCCCACAACTCTGTAGCTGTGGGAGGAACACTCTGTGTGACCCGACTGGTTGGGTTTGTTCAGCTGCAGTTGAGGGAAGGCCCTGAGCAAGAGAAAAGAGAAAGAAAGAAAGAGAAAAGAAAAAAAAAAAACACTTCAATTTCTAATTCTGGAAAATAGAAAAAGGTATTTAAATAAGGCCTGGAGGACTTCTCACTTGCCAGAAGTAAGTAAAAAGGCAAGTTTATATCCTTTTGTAATTCAGCCTAATTGAAAGGATGTATATTTCTTTTCCTAAAGTCAGCAGAAAAATCCTGGCTTCTTAATGATGAAAGACTTTTTTTTTTTTAAAAAAAAAAAAAAAAAACCTTTCTCCTAAGCACAAATAACCAAAGTTTCCACTTTAAACTTGGGTGGCTCATTCATATTTCATTTAATGGTAACGTGGTATCCTCTCTCTCCCTCCTCCTTCTTACCACCAAGTCTAAAAAGGAGAAGGGGAGATATAAAATGTTTCCGAAAATTACAGGAAATGTCTGTTCTTTTAGCAGCATTGCCAGGGAATTTCCAAATGTGCTTAATGCTTATGGCTGAACTTGCAGCAGCTCCATCTTCAATCATGAGTGGATCCTGTTCTAAAAATGTGACACCTCCTTCCTCCAGTAAACGCTGTTGAAATTAAGTATGTGGCTTTGTTTCTCATCTGCTCTTCAGCAGAATTAATTGCGCCTGATGGTGAAATAAGGGCTGCTTTAAACTCCTGATTTGCTTCTATTCATTAAAGTGGGGAAAAGAGTATCACTGTTTCCTGAGGTGGTAGCTAGTTTATATATAAGGACTTCGGAGAGGCATGGGTGGCAAGTACTAGTGAATGAGGACACTACCTAGCAGTTTTCAGAGAGACTTCAGAAACTGCCTGTGAAGCATGAAGGAACAAAAAGGGAGACACTTTCTGTCCCAGGACTTTGTTCCTTGGGCTTATCACAAGGTGGTCTCTGATCATTAGGGTCTTGTCTCTAGGCAGAGAGGGAAGGAGCAAGGGAGATCTGCCGAGCCCCTTCCTGGGGCTCCAAAGGGTGTCTGCCAGCTGGAGCAGGCAGAGGGGAGACACAGACCCGGCGCAGTCTTCAATAGATCTTCTCATCCACCTTCCTGCCCTGCTGCTCTCCTGTAGGTATGCTGGATAAGTGAGAGAATCCCAGTCAAGGTGTCTGTCCTGATGAGCAGAACATGGTTTGGGTAGCAAACTCAGTTATCTGTCTGAAGGGCTCTAGCCCCATGTTCTGCTGATGGTGTTTGCAAGGCTTTTGGAGCAGTTGCCTGAAGACAGAGAGGTGATTCTTGTCTCTCCTTTCCTTGCAAGGTGACGTGGTTTTTGAATCTGTTCAATCTGGCTCTTGGAACATGCTCAGCCGTCCGCACTCTTCGTGGTTGTCATGTCATTTACTACGTGATTTGGCGCCACTTCTGGGTTTCTTAGCATGGCAGTGCTTGGCAATAATTTATTACCATGGTTTATGTTACAGTGATTAAGTGGAGCTGTCATCTCTTGATAGCAATGATTTGAATCGTGTTCTTAGCTGCCCAGGAAATAGTTTGGAATTGACACTAATATGTTTATTTTTACTTCCTCATGTAAAGGTTATAATTTAATTTGTTCACGTAGGAACAGCAGGTGCTTTGTGTAGAGGTTGTGCGGGTATGACTATATGTAATGATTCGTTACGCCAGCGTTACTGGTTTCCAGTGTTGTTTTTTTTAGTGCATGGTGAGGTGGGATTAATTACCCAAGATGTTCTGTTTTGTTAGTCTTTGCCCATGCTGTAATCAGACTGACTTACAGCAGTCTTCTATGCTGAACAAGACTTCATGAATTTGCTTGAATTCATGCAAATGCATTACCTGGGAACGCAAGTTACAGTTTGTGGAAGGGAGATGTGTCAAATTGTTTGGATAGTGATTGTTGATTGAGTTTTTTTGTTGGTTGTTTTTTTTTTTTTTTAAGAATCTCTAACTTTTTCCTTTTATCTTTTTAAAGAAGGTGGAGAGATTTGCTGCGGGGTTTGGTTTGGTTTGGTTGGCTTTTTTTTCTCACAGAAAATTGTTACATTGATTTTTCTAATTTAGACCATTCCATTTGAATGAATGCTAGGATTGTATAGATCTTATCTAGGTTTTCATGTGTTTGGGGGAGTTTTACAGCAAATGACTATAGTGGAAGCATGAAAAATGTTTGAGGGGGGGAAGGTTGTTGGTGTTGGGTGTTTGTTTTTTTTTCACTTGTAATATGGTTGTTTGTTTTTTTTTAATTTTCCTATGTTTAGGTATTTCCCTCTGCTGGCCTTTGTATGTGGACCACCCTGTCATCTTGTTCAGCCCATTCAGATTTTGACTTAAATGTAGGTGAGTAATTGCTTTTGACATGAAACAATAATGAAGTCCTACAGAAGTATTTTTGGTTGCTTTGACTTGGAAATCATACAGGGAGTATAAACCTTTAAAAATCCATTGAAACTTCCTGGTTGCCTTGTGTCCCAGGCAATTAGAAACTAAAAATGTAATGTATCATAGCATTTGTTTGGAGTAAATGAGTTAAGCTTTCTTTTTAGGTGACACAGAACTATATGTTGTGAACCTACAATGAAAAAGTATTTTGAAATGGAAAGAGCTTCTTATTTGTATGGGCGGAGAGGGGAGTCCCCAGATAAAGTCTCTGAGCTGTTGAGTAGAGTGATGTAATACATTAATAGCATGTTTTAACACTCCCATGAGCTCACATGCTATCAGTCAGATTTCCCTGCTATAGCATGTTTATTATTCCACAGTGAATCTTGAAGGGGTTGGCTTCTTGGTAAATGCAAGTGATGATAATCAGACTCATTGCTCAGAGTTGGCATTGGTGCATGGATAGAATTTGCAAGAATATTGCACATATTTGAGGGCTATGTCAAGTAGGTCACCGAAATGTGGTGGTTTGGTTGGGGTTGTTTTGTAGTAGGAAGGACTATATTATTTCAAATACCACTGTTTGTGTAAAAAAAACAGTATCTTGTTACCTGAATGGAAGGTCCATTCATCTTGCTTAGCCCAACTATCTTATAGTGCTGGGGGTAAAAATGTTACTCAGTAGTACATTTAGTAGTAAAAGTAGAGTGAGTTTAAAAAATCTAAACTGGAGGTATTTTATGCAGCTTACCCTTGGGAAGCCAATTTCCTTTCTGACTGTGTAGCTCCATGCCTCAGTTCCCAGACTGGTGAGCACAGTGAAATGAGGTGACTTTTCTTTAGAACTAGTAATCAAACCTGAGTAAGTAATTAGTCAAGTATGATGAAGTGGTATAGAGCACTGAACAGAAATTTCTCTGTGTATTTTTTTTTTCCCAGTGGATTATACTGGGCTTTTTTGTGAATGTACAGTGTGCACTCTTAAAATGCATGTGGCTGCTGTTTCTATAAGGAAGAGAAAATTAGCACTATTCCATGTTGACTGCATGTATAGATCTAAAGTACGGATGTGCTGAAAAGTAGGAGAGGAAGGAGCAGCCTTTGTGATCATAGAGATAAGCAAAGGAGGGTGAAACCCTTAAAAATGCTTCTCTTTTATGAACATGGTACATAAGTGAGATTTAGGAAAAAAAATAAATAAAGGTCTGTGTGTTTCTATTTGAGTGACTTCCTTGCTGTTCTCCACTCTTGCACCAGTGTGCTGGGGAGGGTGGGGAAAAGTCTGTGTTCATCTACCCTGCAGCCAGCGTGAGGAAATGGTGTGCTTATGAGATGATGACACTTGCTTGAGTCACCTGAAAAACCAAAAAGACACCCTCATTCCCCTCAGTTGATGAATGTGAGCCCTTGTTACCAGAGCTATTCTTTTAAATCACAAGCATTTGTAATCTCACTCCGGTATTCTGCACAATGGCAGGCAGGACACAGGCTTTTTGTAACCTCAGTTACTTTTTCCCCCCCAGACTTTACACTATATTACGCAGTTGCCAGTTTCTGGAATTTATTTGCTTTCTTGCTGAAATGGGAAGAAGTATAGCCCTTCCTCACTTTCACTTAGAAATCCCATTTCCCTGGTGTTCCACAGACACTTTGTATTTCTCGCCAGGATGAGTATCAAATTGAGCAAGGTTTGGCCCTCTCTGTCCTTGATTGTCACTCGGTCTCTAGCAGCATAGGTTACAAGCATCTGTCCAGAACAACTTTTATTTCCGTCTTTCTGAGGCTGGTGAGGGAATGCAGTGGCTGTCATAGATGTTGGGAGGGGAAAAAAAACATCTTGCAGGAGTGGGAATTCACCCTGTGATCCCTAGATGAAGAGTTGCTCTCTGATGCAGGGGTTTGAGTGGTCATCTTTGAGTATCGCACATGGCTGTGGTAGTAAGGACTGGTGCTGATGGTGTTGGTGCTGGCTGTAGAACCACTGTCAGCTCCCAGCTCAGTAACACTGAAGCCAAATACTCCTTTGAAAACAGCTGGTGTGCCAACAGTGGCATGTGTCCTGCAGTTTAGGATCTCCTACCTCTTTGTTTTGATTCAGCTTTTGGGGATTTTTTTGTGCCTGTTCCCAAGAGAAGGGAATTTGCCTGTAAATGAGGATAGAGATTTTCTCATGTGCGTGCATTTGCCTCTGGAAAGTAGAAGAATACGCAGTTTTTTAAAAAAAAAAAATCAACTCTTTCAGGTGTGTCAGGCTGGGTATACAGAACCTGCCCTTCAGGACCTTCTAATGTTCAGATGCTGTAAAGTTATTTTGTTGGAGCTTTGCCATGCAGCAGTGACGTAAGTGGGAGGACTCCTGTAGGCAGCTGCCAAAGCAGGCATTAGTGACGTTGGGAGCAAAATTGTGGAGCATTAATGACACCAAGGTTCAACTTCAAGGTTATCTTCTTATGGGAGGTGGAGGTCTTTCAGATATTGTAGCGAGGCTTCTAGAAGCTATTTGCTAGAACCTCAACTAAGGCAGAATTAGAGCGTCGTTCTGAGAGGATTTTAAAATGTAGTCTTAGACATCTGCCTCTTTGAAAATCGTTGCTATCATATCAGCCGAAGCCTGAGATAACTTAAACAAGCATCCTGCTATGATGTGAGAGAAATTGGTTGAAGTGGTAGAAGTAGAAACTAGGAGTGTGTACAAAATGTGAGTTATTTTGACTGAAGAATCAAAGACACAACTTAAGTGCCAAGTTTCCAGTGACATGGTTGCCTGCTTCACTCCATCTGAGCCATTCGGGATAGGGACAGGAATCCCTCAGGCAAAGATGGATCTTGTACTTCTGTGGCAGCAATACACAAACGTATTAGAATCAGAGAATTATAGAATGGTTTAGGTTGGAAAGGACCTTAAAGGTCATCTAGTTCCATTCTCCCTGCCATGGGCAGGGACACCCTCCACTAGAGCATGTTGCTCAAAGCCCCATCCAGCCTGGCCTTGAACACCTCCAGGGATGGGGCATCCACAGCTACTCTGGGCAACCTGTTCCAGTGCCTCACCACCCTCACAGTGAAAAATTTCTTCCTGAAATATTAGAGATCTGCCATTGTTTGTATGGAAGAGAGGGGTTCTGTAGTTTTGGTTCTTCAAAGGATAAGGGGAAACTGTAAAGGTACCGGGCAAGTGTCACGCAGTTCTTTGACAGTGAGTTAGAAGCTTTATTCTCTTCTTTAAAAGAAGAGGTAACAAGCAGTGCCATGTGTTGCAAGTCCATCCACCAGGAGGAAGAAGCCGTGTGTGTGTGTGTGTGAGTGACCTAATGCAGTGTTCTCATAGCTTGATCACCAATCAATTTTCAGTAATCCTGATTTCAGTGTAGAACATCCTGTGACTAAGATGCTTTCCTTGCCTGAAGATCATCAACGTAATGGCCTACTTAGGGCAAAGCGTTATATTGCGTCATTTTATGAGATGCTGTGGTGTCAAGACATGCCATCACAATCCAAGTCCCAAGTGGAGCAGCTGAAAGAGAACAGTCAAGAAACTGAGTTTTAGCTTTTTACAAACTACAATTAGAAATCAAACAGATATTTCAACATCCCATAGTAGCTGAATGATAAGAGCAGTTACCAGGAAGGGGAGGAGAACTAAGTGTTTACCTAGAGCGGGAGGCTGCCAGTTTCTCTTGTTTAGATAGGTCCTGAGGAAGAGTCCCAAAGTCTGATAGTACCAGGAACAGAGAGAATTTCAACAAAACAAAACCCTGTAATTTATAAAAATGTTCTTTCTCCCCTGCCCAAGGAATCTGTTCCTGCCAAAAATAGGATTTCAGTTACAATAACTTGAGGTGACTTTACTCTTAAGTTTATTACTTTCAAGCCATGGGCAGAATGCTTTCAGAATCTTGACACGTAGCCATACATTAAGGTAATAGTGTTATTTAAAAAGCATTCTGGACTGTTATCCCACTTGCCTTATGTTCTTCACAAGCTCTTTACCCATTTGCCATATATGACTGGTTTGAGTTCTTAAGGGTCTTCTCAAACAAGCTTTTATCATAAAAGAATGAAGGCTGAGACAGCAAGCAGTAAGTGTTTAGAAAATAAGGAACATACACACAAACTAAAAGCTGCAAATTAAAGATTATGTATTTTTAACAACCTCTGGTTTTGAGTGCTGTCGTTTCTCAGCTGCTTTATTTTCCTGTTATTACTTGGACTTTAAGTCAGCAATTTATTCATCAAAACAAACTGTCTAGTTCACGAACAAACTGTCTAGCTCACAGAAGAGCTAGAGCCAATTCCCACTAGAGCCAGTGGAAAAGTTTTCAT
This sequence comes from Thinocorus orbignyianus, assembly GCA_013400375.1. Lineage (NCBI taxonomy): Eukaryota > Metazoa > Chordata > Aves > Ciconiiformes > Thinocoridae > Thinocorus > Thinocorus orbignyianus. The sequence continues at coordinate 202,515 of VXBW01007013.1, forward strand.
TGAGTTCAGTGGGTTCGGTATCTGGCAGCCTCTGATACGGGTAAAAGAGAATCAAAATTCATGACAGGACATGTTAAGAGAAACAATAAAAAATGCAGAATACTTTTTTTTCTCTCTGAAAAAAGAATGGACACAACTATCAAGTTTCACTTCCCTCCTTCCCCCCCCCATCCCTGTGTTAATGCATAGACTTTTGATAGCTTCCAGCCTGTCTGCAGGGAGCCCAAGGCCAGTATATAATGACTGCTGCTCCTTGAGGGGGAGCACACCTGCCAACAAGGTTGCAGAGATTGGAGGGGAAGGCCGTTGTTTAAATAGGATTAATTAAGTCTCAGTATAGTAATTTTTCCAATGAATTTTGTAATTCAGAGCAATATGCATTTCACTACTCTATGCTTCCATTTATCTGGACAAGCTTAAAAGCACTGGCTGTATAGCTGTAGGGTCAGGGCAAATAGAAAGTCACATTTTGTCAACCTAATGACTGTTTATGTGAAGCCTGGTGTTTTTCTTGTATTGCTACATGAAGCTCTCAAGCCACAAATTTCTTTCAGTTTTCTTTTTTGGGTCATTAAAGTTAAGTTTCTACTTTTTTCCAGAATTTAATTTATTAGTTTCGTATAATACATCTAACGAGTTAAACTTCTGACCTGGGATTTCCTGCTGCTAAACACAACTGACCTGTTGCTGTAACAGGACTTTTATTAAACCATCTATAAATAAGTTTGAATTCATGACTTCACTTACAATTAAGATCAATAGCAAACATTTCAAACTGAAGCAGCAAGTCAACGCGTTAAGTAAAATGTGAATTTTCCAGCTGAACCATGTGAAACTAAGGATGTAAAAATCATTTTTTAAAGCATATAGAAAATCTTCAGCCCCATATGCACCTGTACGTATCTGTATCCTCATAACTTGCTTCTGCTTATAAATGTTTCGCTGCCTCAAGCATGTCAGTCAAATGGAATTGCAAGAGTTGTTGCATAGCTGGGTGACTTAAAATCACTTCCCCGAACAGGAAAAGGGAATGTAGTGGTGTGAGACATGCAAACGTGGAGAGAAATGTGGTTTCTTGCTGAGCCGGCTTTGCCCTGCACCTGTTTGAGCCCAGATTGCTTACTTCCAAGCATTCTGCCATTCTAGCAAGTCAAGAAACTCCATCAGGCTTGTCCTTTCACAGACAAGCTCTAACCTGTGAGCTCTGCCACCTCGGTTGAAGAAGTCACCACCCTCAGCTGTCTCTCCTCACTGGAGCTGATTACTGAGGCAGCTGAACGTGTAGCTTGTATTTCCTCCAGAGTGGTTGTTTGCAACCTTACCCAGACATCTGTCTCCATAAATATCCAGGAATGGATAGGAGACCAAGTTTTGAACTGTGGGAGCAAAGCAAGTTGACTTGTGTTGTCTGTTGGATCTGTACCTGCAGCACTGTATGCACTGAAGCGCAGCCACGTCCCTTACGGACAAAGCTCTTGTGGGGGTTCCTTACTGAGGACTGTTCCTCCAGGGAGTTGCATATTTCGGGAGACTCTGGAAAGCCTGAGGACAGCTGTGAGGCAGCTACATAAATAGGTGGTGAAACGTGTCGGGTGTTTTCACTGGTCTGGAGCTGCTGCTGTTTGAGCTGATGTGGTTCGGATGCTGTCAGGATCTAACCTTACAAAATTACTGTTTGCTTCAGATATTGTTTGTCATGTGTGAAAAGTTTAATGTATTTCATGTGACTGTCCCACCGGCTCAAGACAGGCCAGAGACAGCGCTTGCTGCTTCACCTTTCAGTACTGTATTCACAAGGCCACTGTTCCATGTCTGGTGATTAATTCGAATAAAATGCTTATGTCCTGGTGTAGCATCTTGTTCTCCTGGTTTCTCTTCAGTCATGTTCTTAAAGGAGAGAGGTGGATGGAAGTTCTGTTCTTCCTTTTGTACAGTTTCAGTCACTGGACTTGCAGTGTTGGTTTTTGAAGTACTTCCTAAGGCATTAAACTTTAAAAATGTATCTTTACTAATTTTAACAACTTCTTACCAAGCGGTGAAGTGCTGAAATGCATCTAATTGGTTTTGCTGTTGAGAGGAATACCGTGATTTAGGGCAGTATCTCTTAATTATATTCTAACAAAGTCTTGTGGAGAGGCAGAGCTAGTGGCAAGAAAAGTCTGCCGTTGGACAGGGTACGTTGCCTGAAATACAAGACAATTGTCCAGGCAAGATTGTTGGAATAGATTCAGAGGCTGTAGTTGCAAATACTCTGTCTAGGTGTTTGGCAGAGAGGGGAACTTCTCAGGAGTGAATTTATTATATGGTACAGACCACTCTGCAGTCAGCCTCAAAGCTGAAATGTTTTGTTCCACAAACTTCCATGGCTTCATCTGGTTTAATGTGGGGTTTTTTTCGTTTTTTTTTTTTATCTTCCCCTTCTTGCAGGCTCCTAGTCCAGTGAGTGTAAAGCTGATGGGTGAGAGCAAAGGTAAAGAATGATGTAATGCAGCAGCAGCCAGAAAGCATCTTTTGTTTGAATTGTGAAATGGCTACTCCATAGTCATCTCCCGATGAATCAGATGTGAGGGGCTGCTTTGTGGAATGAACCCTTTGTAACGGCACATCAACTGGAAGCAGGAGGAGACATTCAGCTGGAGAGTTCTTTCTGAAAATGGGTTTAACTTTTCTTTTGCCAGTCACTACCAGCATGACCTCATACACTTCTAGTACAATGGTGTGGCTAAGCCTTTGAGTACACAGCCATTACATCATCGCAGCAAATTAAGAGAGGGAGGTGGTGAAAGAGGCCTTATTGTTGTCATGGCCGATGAGATGATCAGGACTCAACTCATTGTCGCCGAGAAGTTGGTGGCTTTGCTGGAGAGTGGTACAGAAAAATTGCTGCTGATTGATAGCCGCCCCTTTGTGGAATACAATACGTCCCACATCTTGGATGCCATCAACATCAACTGCTCCAAGCTCATGAAGCGGAGGCTGCAGCAGGACAAAGTTTTGATCACGGAGCTCATTCAGCATTCAGCAAAACACAAGGTAGGGGTCATTTTCCTGTTGTACCTTGCATTTGTTTGAAAGAGTAGATCGGGGGACCAAGTTTTGCTGAGCTCTTACCAGATTTAAGAGGCTATTGCTTACTGCTGAGCTTATCTTGGGGATTCTTTGTAGCCTGATCTCCCCTGACAGAGTAATGGGGAGGGATTTAGAAATTACTCAGAAAGAATGCACTCAGGGTTCTTGTATGTCTTGCAAAGCACAGGCCCTTAAATGTATGTAATTAAGGCAGGAAACATTCTCTTTCTAAACTTTGTAGGATTCTTTGGGGTCTGTGGTGGCAGGGATTGCTTAGCAAGAGGTCCTACAGTTTGCATAGAAAGCTCCATCAATCCTGGCTCCTACTTGCTGTTTAAAATACTTTTCTTGTGAGTAGTTTGATGGGGTTTTGGTTGGTGGTGTTTTGTTGGGTTTGGGGCTTTTTTTTGTAAATAGTGTTACTAGTGAAAAGAAAATAGCTGCGCTTGTTTCAACTTAGTGTTTATCTGTGTGTTTTGGTTTTTATTCCACTGGTGCTTTCTATTGGTTTCAAATGTTTTGGTTACAAGAGTAATTTATTACATTCTTGCTTTGACATGCTAAAAACTGAAGCCTTTTATTATTATTATTACTATCTAGAGCAGATTTTATATATAAGGCTGTATAGATGGCTAAAATGTTTGTGATTTTAGGCAGTTTAAGGTCTCTTTACTGTTTAGGCACCAAAAACCCCAAAGCAGAAACTGAGGTAGAGCCTTCTTTTAAAACATCTTAGTTTTTAAACAAACCAACTAACCTGGCTGAAGTGAAGGTAAAGCATTTTACAAGTGACATAAGATTTCCTAATGGTAGAAATTCGCAGGATGTGCTTCAGTTCGGAGCAAATAATGAGTTCATAGACTCTGGAGGGAATCAAATTAGATGAGGCAATTAAGTGTAAAATAAAAACTGTTTTGCATACAGCTACGCAAGAAATCTATTTATCCAAACAGCTGCATAGCACATATGAGAGAACCCTGATGCAGGTGATAATGGGATGATTTTAATCTTCTTCCTTTTTCTGATCTTATTCTGAAATACTTGTGTTTCAGATTGAAATTGATTGCAAGCAGGAAGTGGTGGTGTATGACCAAAGCTCTAAAGATGTGACCTCTCTGTCATCCGACTGCTTTCTTACTGTGCTCCTGGGCAAACTGGAGAAGAATTTCAGCTCCGTGTATCTGCTTTCAGGTATGAAGAGCCAAGAAAAAGCCCAAAACACTTGAACAAGGAGAAGAAAGAAAATGCTATTATTATAGCTGATGTGTATACAGTTCTGCAACAATGCACAAGCTTCAGTTATAAAATAGCTTTTTCTGTAGTTCTTTATGCATTATAGTGACACTCATAATGTGTGTAACGCTTAGAAGTTGCATCTTCCAGGGGATGTTTTACACCATTAGTGCCATGTAAATGGAAATTGATCAATGCCGGGTTTTCTAGATGTCTACTATTCTGCTGTTTTAGGGTCAAAAATTGTAAAAGAAAGGTGTTTCCCTGGTCTTCTAAATATTTTTTGTGCTGGGAGGAAAATCTCTTCCTTGTTAATTACTACAATAAGCACAACAGAAACGATCTCCCAGAGCTACAGAGATTATTTTGTATGACTTTCTGAACTGAAGCTCCTTAAGTTGTAGTACTCTATTCAGGTCTTCTCCCTCATCCCCACCTTTTTTTTTTGTTTGTTTGTTTGTTTGTTTTGTGGGGTTTTTTTTTGTTTGTTTGGGGTTTTTTTGTGGTGGTGGTGTGTTTTTTTTTTCAAATCCTAGGTCAAAGCATCTATAGAAATTCAAGTCCTTATTATACGGGATGTGTTGATGTTGTATGCTTGTGTTATTTCTGTCATGGAACAGTAGACCCAGTGTTCACAAGAAGGAACAAGGAGGGGCATGAATTAGAACCAGGGCTGAAAGAAGAGGGAATGACGTATACAAGTAGGAAATCCATTGCAGTGACTTTATCAGTGATCTAATCAGGTGCATACATAGTCTCCAAAATGTTAAAGCTGCAGTCAAGAGGCTAAATAACGATGAGGAAAAGAGAAAGGACTCCAGAGAGGTGATTCCTCTAAGCAAGAGGGTTTCTCTGAGGTTTGTAGGGAGTTCCAATGAAAATGATAGGGAGGCGGTTGTCTTACTGAGAGGACTTTCTCCAAATGATTTTTGAAAGTGACTACAGAGAAAATGAATAATTTCTGCGCTTGGTCAGGTGTGTTTGGTGTTCATGTGAGCTGGACTTACAGAATACTAACGAGGGTTTTGCTGTGGCTATGCTTGGTGCTTTCGTTTTCTGTGCTGTCTTGGAAGAAATTACACCTGTGGGTTGTGGACTACAATATCAGATTAAGTAATTCCTCTTCCATATGAGCCACCAAGGAAATGTGTGGCGTCTAGGCACAATAAATGCTTAATGTAAGATTGCTGAAATATGTGGTTAATACTCCCTTAAATTTAAAACTGTTGTTTAAAAAACAGGCCAGTTTAGAAAGAGTTCATGCCTCTCAAGGAATCCGTTTATTGTTTGAATACCCAACTCTGCTCATCTGTCCTGAGATATTTTTTTTTTTTAATAACCAGAAGCGTATTACAGCTCCATGCAGTAATATAGGCCATTCACAACTTGATTTCCATGGTAGATAGAGACACAGCTACCTAATAACTAAGGATTAGACCTCACAGCAGGGAAGCAGTGCTGGGGGGGGATATCCTTAATGAGGAGAGTATCACAAAACTTCCCTTCCTTCTACTGTCCCTCTGGTGATTAGTTGAGTGAGCCATGGCTTTGATCTTCTCTGTCCTCTGCTGGACCGACCCCATGAAGGCGGTGGTCAGAGTGCCTCCATCCTCAGACTTGCCTGTGGCTCCTGTAGGAATGGACAGTAGCAGGAAGGGAGTGCTGCCCAGCTCCCCAGCACCTAACTCTGGACAAGCACCAGTTGCATGTATCTTAATGATACCATGAGAAATGGCTTTGTTTTGTTTTATGTTTTATTTGCTTCTGGCATGTGGCAGTTGCTTGCTCCAGCTGCAAATGAAATGTAAACCACGTGCAAGATGCTAGTGCGCGTTAGTTAGCTGAAGTGAACTTAGCTGCGTGCAGCTGGTAAGTATTAGTCTGGGTTTTGGAGAGATAGAAAGGGAATATAATGTGTTAAAACCCTCCTTATGTAGAAAGGAGGAGTTTTATTCTAGCATGTCAGATGCATTTCTCTTGGCCAAGGCTAGATTTGAGAATTTCATCTTATTTTTAGTTAAATAGATAGTGATGTGGATATTTATGAAGGCAGAAACAACTGATTGCTTTAAAACCAGTAGCAGAGGAATATAAGAACAAAAGGGAAATGGAAGGGCAGTGTTTACTACTGGTCTGTTACAGGTAAGTGGTTATTTCAGGAAATCTACCTAACCAAGATGACTTGGCAATAAAGTAGTTAGCATCAGCTCTCTTCCTTCAGCTCTCTAGCATTTCCTTCTCTTATAATGAGTTTACTCTGATTTTAATCCTTACATAAGAAAACACAGTCCTGTTGTTTTCTTACATCTATTAAAAAGCTAGCTGCTTAACAAACATACACACACAAGAAACCTTTTGGGATACGGGGTGAAGAAGAAGGTGCTAGGTTCGATCTTGTGGAAAGTTCCCTGCAGATTATTGATCTGTGGCTCTAGGAAGTGAGATAAAACGTGTTGTCTCAGCAAACTGATGACGAACGCTCATAAACGTTTATGGCCTATAATGAGAGCAGGGGTCAGTGAACCATGTAAAAAGGAAAACCTTTGGACTTGAGTTTTCCCTGTGCCGCTCAATCTGGCTTATTTAAAATAGTGACCTTAGATCAACATTTTGGGGTAGGAAAATATTTTTTTGTTGGGATAGAATAAGGAGCAATTAACAAATATCTGGAATTCCTGCATCTGTTCTTCCTCCCTCCCCCCGTTACTGAGCACTCAGGGAGGTGTTTTTTTATTTAGGTTGTGCATACCCTGGAGGTTGTTTTTCATTGACGTAACTAATGTAAAGACCTCAAAGGAACCCTTACCAATTAATTAAAGCTCTTGATCTAACCTCTTAAAAATATTTATAATCTGGTGGGGAATGTTCTCAGGAATTTAAATATTTCTTTTGGCTCTTAATTTTTAACAGTGCACAAAATACTGAAATGTGTGGGTACTGAAGGCTTAATCCCACTCCCATCACTGCACCTACTCTGCTGAGTTAAGTAAGATTTAAGCGCAGGGATGTGTGACTTGCTGCTTTCTCTTCCCAGATTTTGAGAACTGGATTTACTTTTGTGGAGTCTGTTTTTCCTAGTTAGGGAACTTTTATGATGTTTCTGCTTGCTCTGCAGAACCAGTTAAGAGGGATTACTATTTCTTGCTCAATGAATTAGCATTATTAAGGTGGTAAACGCCGAGAGTCTTGCTAAAATTCTCTTCCATTGTGCCAATGGTAATGGTTCACAGTCTACTTTGCTAAAATGCTTACTCTTCCCTCCTTCTCTTGACTCTGGCTTATTCCTGCTTGTACAAGCATAGATGTCTTCATGATGGTTACCTTTCAGATGCTGCCTGTGATGGAAGCGAAGCAAGGCTTTTTAATTTTTTCAGGGGGTGAAGTGTATTTTATTTTTTGTACAGAAGGCTCATGCTGAACAGGGGAATTTATGAAAAAAAAACACAAAACAACAACAACAAAACTGCCTACCTTTCTGCATTTCCAACCTGACATTAATAATTATAATAGCCTAACACAGAAGCACTGTTGCCTCTGAAGTGGAACCAAAAGTAGGAATTCTTGTATGTGGATGTGGAGCAATGGTAAATATCCAAGAAAGACTAGCTAAACTTCAGAGCACTGTAACGCAAGATCATTGAAGGAGTTTCACTGAACTCTCTCTATAATAATTTTTAGTGCTGCAAGACCAGAGTGCATTTTGCTAGCAGACCATGAAGGACATGTTTTTCTGTCACTGAATTGCCGCTTAGACTTGGTGTACCGAAGTGTTTGATGCCACTGAGAACAGCCCGCATGGAAAACTTATGTACTGTACCAGATCACAAAGCATAAGGGCAGAAGTGGAGTTAAGCATCCTGGAAGCCTTTTGTGAGCTTCTAGAATTGTCTGTACCATTTTAACCTTCTTGTGCCTGTATGCTAAGATGTAGATCTGTACGTGTCTGTGTTCTTTTGACGTCATGCCTGTCATTAACTAGCATCCCCCTGACCTGTGAATGTAATTGGGGTTCTGAATAGAAAATTGAATACTTTCTATTGCTTCACAGTTGGAGACAAAGCTGCCATCCTTCAATGGATTAAGTTGGGAAAGAACAACTGGTCTCACGCTCAAATTAGATAAGAGCTGTCTTGAAAAGGGGTCCATAAACTTCTACGTGCTACTTCCTACACAAGTTAGCTGTGTAATTCAGGGAATCGCAATCAGAGAATTACAGATTTTCTAGGTTCCCAGCGTGAAGCCCACGTCTGACTTGAGCAACCAAGCTGGGGATCTGTGTGCCTCTCTCCCCAAACTGTGGTTGGACTGTGGGTGCAGCCACTACATAAAAAAGTAGTGTCAACAGGTAGTCAAGGCCCAGGTGGTGAATTGCCTACTAATCTCCGCTACCCTTCTACCTATGAGAAATGTCAGCAATCGTGTGATGTAATGGGTTTTTGCTTTCACAAGAGCTCTGTGAGAAGCTTCTACAGAGCACAAAGCTACCCTAATAAACAGAAAGACATAAATTATTAATTTTGTATTTGGTGCCAAATGCAGGTGACATACGCAGGGGACAATGAATGAAGTCATACGCTGAGCATGTAAAGAAACAGCAAACACAATGAGTTCAGTGAGATCGGGCAAAGATTCTGGAAACAAAATAGTGAGTGATTAGCCAGGGACTGTTGCAAAAAGGTATGTTTTTGCTGGAACTTCCCAGGTCATTGTTTCCCTCTGACCTGTCCCTCACCTAACAAAGTGTGTGTACAAAATGGGAGACTTGCATGGAGGATGCAGGAGAAGGAAACAAGGCAGGAACTCTTCTACAGTCCTGTTTATACTGGCATTTTTCTTAAAAATATTTGAAATTGGATGTCCATTTAAAGGAATCCTAATATAAAAATGCCAGTGTCTCCAGGGTATGTTTACTATTGTGTTGTTTCTGCTTGCCTAAAGCAAAGCTGAATGGAAGAATGTCCCCAAAAAAAACACGACAACAAACTGTGCCTTGTGGCAGAGTTGCAAGAGATCTTAAGAATATTCTTCTATAGGTAGAGCGGGTCATTTCTATCTCCTGAAATGACCAGGGCTTCAAGACTTGAGTTTTCTTCCCTGTTTCTGCAGTACCATACCCAGTGTGGACTGAAAGATGGCATGATATAGCTGTGGTTTGTGCTGTTAAATTCCTTTGTGCTATTAAATTAGGTTCTAATACCTTAACACCTTTTAAGATTTGGATTTGGAGCATAATAACTTGGGTGGGGGCTGACTGAAGTTCTGAGCGTTCCTTGTAAGTCTTTGCAGAATGCCTCAAGGAAAAGAGCACACCTTCAAACAGTGGTCATCGATTAAAACGATCGAGTTATCTGCAAGTTTAAGTAGCTACAGTGAGAATGAGCTGTTAAAATATCCTGCCAGTGTTTAGAGAAGAAGGATAGATGCACGATGGTGCCAGCTTTCCTGATACACTGTCTGGTTGATGCCATTAGAAACAAGTCTCTAAAGAAAGAAGTCAAAAGTCTTGCTAAGGGAGTGCAGCATTCCCTAAGACGTCCTGTAACCCGTGGAGCACGGCCAGTGTCGGTGGGGAGGAGATGGGAGCGAGAGAGCAGCTTAGCTCCAAATTGCCCTCTTCAAAAGTCTCCCTCTCCATCGATTTTAATGAGTGTAGAAAAAAAAAAATAAAAACCAGCACCCTTGGCTACAGCCAGTCCTCTGCGAATATCCTCCCACCTTTTGTACTTAAAATGCAGTTTGGAGTGTTCGTTTAGTGCCATGATTGTTTTAAGCACTTGAAGAATGAGAGTGGAGTTTATTACTTTCACATGTGTATCCACTTGCTGTCTTCTGAGAGAGAGAGAGCAGAGTTTGACTAGCGTGGAGCTCTCATAACATTTCTCGAACCCAAGAATAACTCGTTAAGTTTGCTTTTGTTTTGGATACCTCTGGATGCTTGTGAAACTTAATTGACTGAAATCACGACGAGGGTGTCTTTATTATATTTATATATTTTTTTCCTTTTAAAGGCAGAAAGGGCCAGCCTGAGCGCCCTGCATGCTCTCCTTGCTTGTCGTTAGCCTGACTTTTCTCTATGCCACTTGGGTGGGAAGGATGGGAAGGGGGGGGTTGACCCCCTTCTCGCCCCCTCCCCAAGCCTTGTTTGCTTAACCTGCCTATTAACCTTGGCTCACCAAAGGCAGAAACCCTCCGGGGCAAAGAGCTTTTCTTGCTACCGTGCTTGTAAAACACCTTGGCATAACGGGGGCCGCTTCCCGAACGCCGCTGTAATAAAAAACCAACCCCGCTAGTTTGCCCAAAGGGTGAAACCTTGATTCCGGTGGAAGGGACTCCCCGTGGACGAGGAGAAGGGCCGGGAAGGGGAGGGCGGGAGCAGGGATGGGAAGGCTCCTGCCGGGGCTCTCCAAGCCTGCGCCTGTGTAATGGAAAATGGCAAGCATCCCTGCGGAGCCGAGCTGGAATGCCTGAATGGTAATGGCCTTGCGGAGGTCTGCAGCTCGTTTAGGCAGAGTGGAAACATTGTAGATTCATAAAACTCCCTGAGTCAGAAAGTTTACAACTTTCCTTCCTCACGGCAAAGGAAAAATCCATACTGCTTGCTTTTTAGGTAAACATTTTGATGTTTGATGGGAGCGTGACTGTGAAAGTGCTGGTAAGTCGCAGCATCCAGAGCCTCTGATCTGATTTGAGGCAAAGTAAATGTTAAAGTTAGGTTTGTGTATTTTGCCTTTTCTGTACTGCTTTCAAAATTTGATTATTTTTTTTTAAGCATAGTTTTCAGTAACGTTGCATTATGTGCCTAGCACCAAGCAGTATTTACAGTAACAAATTCTAAATTGCTATGAGAAGGGGAAAAAAGCAGCTGAACATGAATGTACTCCACTGCCTACCTTTGAATACAAAAGTTTGGCAAGGCATACTTAAAATTACAGGGTCTAAATGTTATGTCGTAGAGGTAGTTGCAAATTCTCCTGCTTTTTTTATTCTTCTTTGCCTTTAAAAGGGCTAGCAATATAACATATATTAGTATATGGCTGTATAAAATTGAGTGGCACTTACGAGAAAGCCCGACATTTGCTCCATTAGCGGCGTGCCTTGTCCTTGGGCTTTGGCAGCAGCTTCCGTGACCTGTGGAAAACCAGACACGTTCACTGTCTCTTAAATCTCCATCAGGAGCACACGAGGGGATCTTTCTGTGCGTCCTGCATGAGGCAGGCAGGGCTGCAGGGCCAGCTGGATCCACAGGGATGCTGTATAAAACACTTCATAGGCTTTTCTTAGCCCGAAGTTTTAGGGAAGACAAGCTCGTCGGAGTTGCCATGTTGTTTGTCTCTCTGCTGTCACCCGCGAAAGATGTTTAAGCTTGTTGTTCAGCTTCAATAAGGTTTGACAAATGGAGTAATTAAATGAAAAGATAGAAGTAATGGAAGTTCTTGTAAGCCCTATGTAAATGAGCACTAGTACAGCATAGAGCCTTACATTAATGTTTCCACACTGAAAAGAAGTTTCGGGGTGAGCTGAGCTGGTTGTCACCACAAGCAATGGTGACACGTGGGCTCCATCAATAGCAGCCCAAGGATCCAGCAGGAGAAGGGCACCAGTGGCAGGCTGGATTCTTCGGTTGTGCAGCCCCTCAAATTACCTGGTTGAAAAACATTTGCTTAGTGTGAAGGTGCAAAGTTGTCTCTTCTGATCTTTATGATCAGTCTCCGTTAGCTGGAAAAGGTGGCCAGGAGTCTCACCTCTGCTACCAACCCCTTTTCTATCTGAATTTCTTCTCTTTCCCTCTCCTCCTCAGCTGTACTTGCCAGGCTTTGCCACTGTGAAAGGCAATTGCAAGGGGTTCTCTTTCAGGCTGTAGCTGACAGGCTCATAGGAAACACATGAAGTGATGTGAAGACCTAATTTTCTCATCTTTCTTTGAATCCAAGCTAAGTTGTGTGGCTGCCTTTACAAAGAGGAAGAAATCCTCGCAGAACAAATTCGGCATAAACTTGTTGATTACATTTGCTACTGTTAGGATTTGTGTCCCTGCCCATGGCAAAGCGGTTGGAACTTGATGATCTTTAAGGTGCCTTCCAACTCCAACCATTCTATGATTCGTATACACTCTTTTTTTGTAGAAGTAATGTCTGTGCTTGGACAGTTACACAAGAAAAAGCAAGTTATGCTCAATGAGAAGGTTCACTATTTGTATGTTTCCCTTTCACTGCAGAGTTGTGGGCATGTCAGCTGTTGCACTTCAATTTCATGCTCAACCCTAATTATGGAATGGTTGGATTTGGAAAAGACCTTAAAGATCATTGAGTTCCAACCCCCTGCCATAGGCGGGGACACCTCCCACTAGAGCAGGTTGCTCCAAGCCCCATCCAGCCTGGCCTTGAACACCTCCAGGGATGGGGCATCCACAGCTTCTCTGGGCAACCTGTTCCAGTGTCCCACCACCCTCACAGAATTTCTTCTGCCTTATCTCTGAAGTGTAGTTGGGTCTCTCTTCTTTTCTGCGCTTTGTCAGTGTGCACTTACCTGATTAGCAAAAGCAGCTCTGTCTAGCTGATTAAGGGTAAAACTTCTGGTGCAGATCTCTGAAAACACTTGAGGATGGTAAGGAATTACAGAATTGGCCGTTTCAACAGTCATTTTAAAAGCGGCTTTAAAGAGAGATTAGGATTGCCTTGGAATTGATTTTTCTCTATGTTAGAAAGCATGCAAATTAAGACCTGGGCTGAATGTATGAGGGAACATCTGTGCTGTATTCAACATGCGTGCAAAGGAAAGACCTGTTAAGTATGTGTGGGTGGGGGAGATGCCACTGAAGCAGGAGGCCTGTTAGTCTAACGTGACCCTTGGTAATTGCAACCAGCCAACAGCCTGGTTACTGTAGTATGTCATGTAAGCATCAGGGAGCTGCTCAAGGTGAACTTTGAAAGCTGGTAGGAGGAGAAAGTGGCATTCTGCTTTCTTTCCAGCACCCTGCAGGAAAAAAAGGTGTTTGAAGGAGGTGGAGGGCAGGAGAACAAAGGAGGCACTGAGCTGGTGGATGGGAGAGGCATGTAGGGTAGATGTAGAAGTTCATCTGCTCCATTACCAGATGAGATTTCACTGGTGTAGTCATGATATCCTAAAGCTGAAGCTGCGTAGCCTGTGTGTATATGAGGAAGGGATGTGTGTTGATGTGAATGAAGAACAGCACTGGCATTTCGAAAACTGAATTTTTAGTAGACTGGTGTTTCTGCTCTAACTTTTTTTGCTCTTCCCCATGCCAAATCAGACTCACAAGTACTTGGCCTTCTAGAAGTGTGGAAGCATTCAAGACCAGGCTGGATGGGGCTTTGAGCAATCATGGGCAGGTGTCCCTGCTCATGGCAGGGGGTTGGAACTAGATGATCTTCAAAGTCCCTTCCAACTCTAACCATTCTATGATGATCTTTTCAACTACCTGATACTTAGCTCATTTGACAGAGGTGTCCTGGGCATCAGTCTTGCTGATGAGCCAGTATGGGTTTGCCCGACTCTACTCTCCTTGCCACTTTAGAATGTTACTTATTCTTAACTTTGTGAGCCGTGTTGTTTGTGTATCTAGTGCATAATGCTGCTTTTAACAATGTGCATTGTCCTTGTGCAATGACACTGTGCATCGGCTCATGTAGCTGGTTCTCATCTCACACTTCTCCACAGTTTTCTCCACGTTCTGTGAAAGAAAAATGCTTTTAGTTTTTAATTCAGAATGACTATGTTTCCTGTGTCTAATTTTGGTTACACCTCTTAGTGGTTTGACCCATTTGAAGGAAGTATAAAGACAGGGAGGAGGAAAAGAAACCAGCATAACATGCAATTGAACATAGGAAGCATCTACCATTTCCTCACCAGTTTTACGTCTGATTATGGTGTCATTTAACTGAATTTGTTTTATTGAATATTGGGTAAAAACTAGTAAAATTTTACAGCTCTGAACAAAAGTTTTGGTGTGTGTATGGTTGGACTCGATCTCAGAGGTCCTTTCCAACCATGAAAATTCTGTGATTCTGTGAAAAGTGTTTTATTTAAGACCTTGGGGCTTAACTGGCCTTTCACTTGCAAACCTCCATAGCTGGTTTACAGAGCTACTGTCCCACCTGCTGCAGGATGGCAAGTGGCAGCACAGGGGAGCGCACTTCGTCTGCTCCCGTATAACATAACAGAAATGAGCTGATGTACAGGCTTGTGGTTCTCAGTAGTTATTCCCCTGTATTAATTTAGGATTTGTCTCTCATGGTGGCTTTAAACTAAGTAGTCATAAGGATCTGGATGGCTTCCACTCCCTTAATGAAAGGTAGCTGTTCCCAAATCAGTAACATTTCTGTGGCTATCATTTTTTGCCACCGGATCCCATCTTCTCTCCCTCTCCTTTTCCTGCTGCTGGGAGTTCTATTTGTATGAGGATTTATGCAATGAATCTATAAGAAAGAATAACATTTACTGTGGAATTTTGCTGAAACTCTTTCATACCTTCTGGGTTTGGCCCTGCCTTGTTTCCTGAGTTGGCTGAGAAGGGAATCAAAGCCTATGATACCAAAATTCCTTTCACAATCATACCTTTACGATCACAGTCGTAGTTAGGAAATGGTCGTGTCTTGATCAAAGGAAAGTCTGTGGTCACCAATTTGCAGAACCGTGGCAACGGGGTCATTGAGGAGGTTAGCAGGTCTGGCCAAATTTCTGCTAATGGAGACAAGAAAGGCCGGCTGTGCTGTAAGGACCTCGGAGGTGTTGGGTTGTCTGCCACACACACAAAAGGACTTGGGGCTGCAAAACCACTGACAGCTTTTGGCACCATAACGTGGTTTCGCAGAAACTGGTGCGTGTGTCATAGCCACAAGAAGCGAAGAGAACAAGTCAGCACTGGAATGTGGGTACGGTGCTGCTCTTGGTGAAGCGTGCTGCAGCTAGGGGATGCTTGCCACGGGGTTAACACTGAAATAATTTCACTAGTCTGTTCACTTTAACAAGCTATGTAAGCAAGAGCTGAGATACCCTGGGGCAGCTGCAGAACTTGGCATTCTTCTGATGGATCGTCTAAAGTTGTAGCAGAATTTAGTTAACTGATTTTTGTCTCGGAAACATAAGGGACGACCAGCTGAACATTACAATTTACCACTGCTACTTTTGCTATCTTTTGCTTTTATGCTGGAAAATACATTGGATGATAAGGTTTTAAATTACTTCTGTCTCGTATTGCTTTAATTTGCTCCCATAATGACGGAAGTCATCATCCCCAAAGGATTTGCTCCTTCAAACTTGATCAGGGGCTATTAGGCAAGTACAACAGACCTCAAGTACTGTTAGCTCCTTGCTACCAGCCAAAGGATACAATGACTTGCATACGTGGAGTCCTGACAGAAGCAACCAGCTATTTAAAACTGAAGAAGGGGATGCATTGTGCTGCTTATCCTTCTTGACCATCAAGGCTTTCAGATATAATGGAATTATTGCACGAGTGGTGATGGAAGAGTCTTCCATTTAATTTCATCAATATCAGAAAAAGTAGAGTGAAAAACTTCCAAAGCTTTGGAGAGAGAGGTCTTTTTAAACATAAGCAAAAATATATAGATAAAAATCACTCCGTTTCCTCCTTCCTTTATCCTTAACTTTCAAATAGACACAAAGTGGTTTCACCCTAGTGAATTTTGAGAGAGCTCTTTGGGCTCAGCTTCACCATCAAGAATACAGAAAACCTGTACGGTTCATAACCTGTTTAAGAGAGGATATTTTGGAGTTATTTGTCAGTCGTCTATTTGCAGGGCCCAGTTACATTTGTCAAAGACTTCAGTGAAACTTTATTAACCCAGTAGCTCTCTTAATGACCTGTAGATTTTTTTTTTTCCCCCCACAGTTTAAACACGTTGTGCTGAGTGATTTATTATTTGCAGAGGCTGAAGTAGTAGTGGGAGAAAGGGTGTTATTTAGAAGCTAGCTCCAGAAGAAAAGTGTATTTTCTCTTATTAAATCAAACTGCACGGTGCTGCCAATAGCCCTATTGCACCTGAGGTAGGTGAGGACATTTTAAAATGAAATTTCCCTTCATGCAAAGGTCATCCTTAAATTATGGAATTCGAAACTAAACCAGTCCCATCTTTCTTTTAAGGCTCAGTTTTCTATTCTGCATTCCTACCTTAACACTGAACTGATTTTGTAAATGTTTAAAGTTTGTTTTTTTGAGGACAGTCTGCTTCATTTACAGCAGAAGTGAACAGGTAGTCTGAGTGCTTAAAGACTTTTTCTCCTAAAAAGCTCCTCATGTAGACTGTGTGTAGACTTCAGCTTTGGAGACTTGTAGGAGCCATAATCTGCGTTTGAAAAGAGAGTGTTAAATAAATGCCTTTTTTCTCCACATATTTAGCTGCTGTTATTTTTTTTATCTATCTAAAATAAACAGATGTATTTTGTAAGTCAATACAAGCAAATACTAATGAGCACAGTTTCTTAGTACAGAAGTTAGGCTGACAATGACACACCAGCTCAGTGATCGTATCTGTGGATGCTGTTATTCTAGAAGAAATTGTCAGTTTAGCAGGATGCAGACAACAATGTGTTTCATTTCTTTGTGGAATTTTTTTAAAGCATTTTTTCAACATAGCCTGATCTAGAACGTGTTTTTCCTATTGTGAGTGCCATACATCAGAGCCAGATCTGTTGAAAAGCCACTAATGTTTTGAAATGGTAATAGAAGATGGCAGGGAAGATAGATTAATGTTTGAAATAAGTCACTTGTTTCATGTTTTTTCAAGTCAGTTCACTATTGATGTTAATTCAAGGTTAAAATATATTCAAAGGAAAGGTGGACTCATTTGAGAGCCTGTGTAAAGACAGGTAATACAAGGTCAGACTTACCTAATTTGAGAGTTTTGTGGTTGTAATTCAAGTTGTAAAGATGCTGAAGTGACATCTTACTAGGAAAGCATGAGTAGAAAGAAGAAACATGATTTTGAAGTGATGAGTGTCCCAGAGAAAGTGTTGAAGCATCTAATCTTGAATCACTTCAGGCTTGCCTTGACAGAGCCCTAGAATGAAAATTAAAAAAACATCGCTCCTTACACTTAAGATGACAGAGCATGGGTTCCATCTCCCCAAATCTCAGATTTTTTGCATACTAGTTTCTTACTTGCAGTGTTCACATAGAAGTGAGACCAGTCCCTGTGTAGTTGGGAAAGTTCTTGTTCTGTTCTTGTTAGACTTTGCCTATGTAGTCTTTTGCAAAGAAAGAACAGATGTAAAATCTTTTCTGAGCTTGTGCTGCCTCTTTGTCAGGAAGAAGAGTCACTTCTCTCTTTCCAGCTGTGTCAGAGGGTGGTTCCAGAAAGCAGCCAACAAGCCTCCCGAGGAATAAAGAATAAGCAAGTGAAACCAAAGACTAATATGTGATTTCCCCTTCTCCTCCCCAACCTCTCAAGGAACTGCTGGGCACCATATCTTACATTATATGCCTCTAGGACTAAATTCAATGCCTGTGAATTCAAGGATTGCTTCCTACAACAGAGGGGAAAACATTATGCCACACAGACTAAAATTTAGCAAGTGTGTGAGAGCAAACTCCATCTGTCATTCAGTTGATGTGTTGAACAAGCAGCATCTGTGCTCCTGAGCAGAGTAGAAAATGTTAGAGGCAAACATTTACTGTGTCCTTAGCCTAAGTCCTTCAGATTAGGGGCATGGCTCTGATGGACAATGCCTCAGTTTAGCATCCCTCCTGCTCATCCCCTACAGTCCAACCTCACTGTCGTGTTCTCACAATGAGCATCGTCGTAGTTGTCTAAAATCACTTATCTAACAAAAGAGATAAGTGATTTTATTTTATTTTATTTTATTTTTGGTAAGTCAGGAGACTGAACAGGAGTCACTGCTCATAAAACTTCTGTTAGGAAAACTGCTTGCTGGCTTTTTTGTTTATCAGATAAAACGGGCTGTTACACACAATGGCTATTACCTTGGGTTTTGTCATCATTTACTAAAGATACAGATTTTAAAATCCAAAGAATGGGCATAAGTCAGGCAATGGTAATGCAAGCCTTGACAAAACAGTACATTATCTTATTCCTGAATAATTTCAGTTCACGTCTTCAAACTGTAATAATAGTGAACATAGGATTTGGCAGATTTAGCACATTTAATACTTCACTTCCTTGATGATAAAAAAGGTGCGTTGATCTGAATAGATTATAATTATTTTTCCTTCACTTAAAATTCCACTTGTCTCTGCGCTTTAACTTGAGGAAATCGCTGGGAACTTTCACTATGGTCTGCACCTTTCGCTCATACTGGTTGGCTGTTAATTGGTGAAAACAGTTGAGAAAAGAAGCCTAGGACATACCCACTTAAACAAGTGTCTCCAGTTCTTCCTCAATGTAGTTTGCAAAGATCAACCATGAGCAAGAGCTGAGCTTGGGGTTTAGCTATGCTTGGAAAAAGCTAGTTAGCTTTTGTGAGAACACATTTAGTAGAAGTAGGAGTTCATCACTGGAAGTTCCTGGAACAGAACAAAAACTGGGTTTGTTTTCTAACTGTGGGTAAGGCCAGTTGGACCACAGCTGGTAGCAGCAAAGGGAGCAGAGACTTGTGGTGACTTGCTAGGGGAGTCCATGGCTGGGTGAAGCCTTCTCCTGTAGTCCTTCCTCTGCCTCGCCTCCCCGACTTGAGAGGGAGAAGCCTTGGCTTGCTGTGGTTTTGAAAGACGAAACCTCTTCCTGGTATGTTGGATGAAATTATGGAGCAGTGTAGATACTAACAATGCAGGATTTTAAAAGTAAAGGTTAATAACCACATATTGATGCGTTTACCCAATTGAGTAAACACGACTTTTTCTTAATGAAGTCTAATTATAGACCTAATACAGAAGAAGGAGTTGTTTAGAAAACAGCTTGGTGGGCAGAGAGGAAAAGGTATGTGTGCTTTTGGTGTGGTGGGTGTTGTAGCTGGGTTTCTAAAGTCCCTCATTTCCACATATCATTAAGAAAGGGAAGAAGCATCAAAAGCTTCTGAGGAATGGAGATAGAGATAGAGGGAGAGAGGGAGAAATAAACTTTCCAGGCAGAGTGGGTAAACAAAGCCAGGCCTTCTCTGCTGATGGATGGTTCCACACAGTCCTGGTAGCTCTGGACGGAGGCACGCGTACAGTTTTTCTGATAAGGCTTTCCTGCTGTCCCTTAACCCCTCCCCATCTCCTGCACGAAGTGCTGCTTTCCAAGAACTGGTACGGGCACCGATGCCTGCAACACTGCATGTAAATTAAATACATGCTGTTCCTCTCACAGGTGGATTTGCTGAGTTCTCCAGCTCTTTCCCTGGTCTCTGTGAAGGAAAATCCACGCTCGTCCCTACTTGCATTTCTCAACCCTGCCTACCCGTCTCCAACATTGGCCCAACCAGAATCCTGCCTCATCTCTATCTTGGGTGTCAGCGGGATGTCCTCAACAAGGTGAGCGTTTCGGGTATTGTGTTGTTTACAAGTTACGAGTATGTAATTTCCACATGTCTTCATTAGAGCTATAAAATATCTAAAGGAGATAGAGATAATAGCCGTGTGTGCATAAGCCATGGAAGCCTGTGTGAGAACTGGTGATGTACAGACCATGTAATTAATCCACATGTCACATAATGCAAAACCGGGTCTTCTTTCTCCTTCATCTCAAAGATGATACGGTGCTGTCCTCGGTAACCTGTCAACCAACAGCAATCAAATCTACCATTACAGTAGGTGAGGTAGTTTCCTGTGTATAGCTCTGACTGGTTTGTTTTGGCGAGCCTTGGATGTTAATTTATTAATGATTACAGTAGGACAAAGGAAGATCTGTCTGGTTTTTGGTATTTCCTTCAAGGCCTGGAAAAAATAGCGCTTAAATACCGTGAAATGTATAATGAGGGACTACTGCAAACAAATCTTTGTGCGCCTAATAAAATGTTCAGACCTGAACTATCAGTGGGGTCACTTAAACAAGCTTTTATGGTGGCACTGCACTAAGAAACTTTCACTGTTTCTAAATCCATGAGCATTTAATAATTGATGTTTCTACAGAGTAGCCCGGGATATTTTGGTATATTTAAAATAGTTCAAAAAGTCATCAAATACAGCACCTGTAGGGTGCTGGACTACCGGATGTCTAAAAGAGCTACACGTATACATTCCCTACGTATATCCAGAGATGTTTGCCTCCATGAGACCAACTCCACATGGCTTACGATCTTGGGACTATTCACAAGGGAATTTTTATTACTTCTGCTGCATGTGCCCTCTTGCCTCCCATGTTACCTGGCAGTTCTCTTTACTAGCTGAATCTCCAACAGCCTTCATATGTTGGTGCTAAATACATGGATGGGAGAGAGGGTAGGAGTGCTTCACCCTAGCATATTGCCTTAATTATGTGCAAGGCTTATGTGAGTGGTTTTTATCCACATGTAAAGTTCAAGACAGAAACTATCCTAGTAGTCCTGTCATTGAATCAAATTCACATACTTGGACCATTATCATAATTTTCACTGGTTTCTTTTACTTTCACTCCATCTCAGTCTGGCCATTAATAGGCTATTTTTTGATTATTCAAAATTGTTTTAAAGGGATCTTTGACACACAAGCGAAAACCATAGAAGGTAATTGTGCTTTAATAGAGCTTGGAGAAAAATCTTTTGTTTAGAGGACAGTCAGCAGTCATTGTATTTGCTTTGTCCTTTAAAATCTTCCATATATTTACTGCCGGGTGGCGAGTCAGCAGCTCAAACTTGATGCATTTACGATGGATGTCAAAGCAGTTTATTACTTTTCCTACCACAAAAGCAATTTGTGGTCCCCAGGCAAAAGACAGCAGGAACTAAGTAATTAAAAGAGATAATAAGTAAATCCTTGCTTTAAATGGCAGAGTATTAAAAAGATGTTTCTATGCTATTTGTTTTGATGTGTGACTGGCAAGTGCTATCCTACCTCACAGCAGCAGTAAGGAGGCTCCTTGTTCTCCTTGTTCTGCTCCAGGGCCAGGGCTGTGCTGCTTCATTTGGGTTGCCACTGGAACTCCAGTGTGGTGGCTCTTCAGTAGGAAATAATTCCAGAAGGCGGAAAGAAGCTGTTCCCTTTTCCTTGCAGTAAATTGGTGCCTGTGAATAGGAGTTGGGCACAGGGAGAGTGTGTGTGCCTCACCAAGAAAGGAATCCAAGTGGTAGCAGTGGTCAGGAATTTCATTGTAGGGCTGGAGAAGGCTAAAACTGCAATTACTACTGGTGAGCCCTCAGTGTGGCAGAACCATCTACAGGAAGAGTTCAGACTTGGTGGTGGCTCTCTTGCCTGCCAATCTACAATCTTGATATTATTTTGGCATGTGTCCATTAGGTGGGCAGCGATGTGAAGCAGTTGCACTGCAGATAATTTAGAATTAATGCAGGTCCCCTGGTGGTTGGTCAGATTTGTAGTTCCTCACATATACTGGGCAGTTATGATCAAGGATTGCCGTCTTTCCCATTTTTTTATGGAGAACCACAAAAAATGACAGCATACAATCCACAGAAAGTTCAGTAAGTTCTTATTGCCTGGTGTTACCTTTGAGAGTCCCTCTTTTGGAAGTTCTTCCATAGATGACTGAGGTACCTCCTAGATTTCTTACTCGTTGAAGGACAAAAACACATCTTACAAAGATTGTACCTATGTCCTCTGACTTTGAAGAAGTGGCAGGCAGTGCTTTATTCGGAGCATATCAATTGTTTGCTGCACCAAAGTAGACCTTAGCACGTAGGTAGCTTATCTTACCTCTTCAGTTTCAGTGATTGCCTGTGGAAAATCTGAAACTGCTTCCATCTTTAATAATGGTACCTTTAGGTTAATAAAGAAGCTGTGAGAATGAATTAATGATTTCTGCCTCTTAGAGTCCACTCTGTTTTCCCAGCTATCAGCAGCTCCCAGTTTCCTGGCTTTAATCACTTTCTTGATTCAACTCAAAGTTTGTGGTCGCTAGAGATCAATGTGCTAGAAACACAGCTGGCAGAGCTCTGCTGCTTGCTTTGCTTCTGAGGAAGCCTGGATCCTATACAGGGGTACTGGGGGAAAGAAGGAGGATGTCTCTTGCTACAGTGAGTGCCCAGAAATACCAATAAGTGGTCAGAAAGCTGGGAAGCAAAGAACATTTAAAAGGAGAGGGTAAGAAACAAAACCCAGGGATAAGCAGCAAAGTTCTGTCTCTCTTAGGACACACCAGGAGCTGTTAAGTGGTTACATTTGCATGCTGTGCTTTAATGGCCTTGCTGGTTTGTTGGCTACTGAGGACAAGAAGTCAACCTTCTGTTGAGATTAGAACAGGGTGGTGGTTTTTTGTTTTTAAATCAAGTCCAGATTTAAAAAAAAGAAAATCTGGAAAATTATAATATGATTCCCTAAACTACTAAGATGTCGTTGTATCTGAGACACTTTTAGTGAGACACTTCCCACTAGAGCAGGTTGCTCAAAGCCCCATCCAGCCTGGCCTTAAACGCTTCCATGGATGCCTGATCCCTGGAAGTGTCCAAGGCCAGGCTGGATGGGGCTTTGAGCAACCTGCTCTAGTGGGAGATGTCCCTGCCCATCATGGCAGGGGGGTTGGAACTCGATGATCTTTGAGGTCCCTTCCAGCTCTAACCATTCCATGATTCTATACGGTGACTTTATTTTTGCCTTCAAATGCTATCTCTGAGTTCCCAGGATTCTTTCCATTGAGCAGACATACTGATTTCTCTAAGATTTAAATGTCTCAAAAATACCTGCAAAATGAACTCTTAATTTGCACTACTGTTCAACCTGGTGATTTAAAGATGTGAATCTTCAGCATGTTTTACCAAGATGAGCTTATCTTTTCAAGATCTTTATAAGCTTACCTCTGAGTGCACAGGTAGGGCAATGCTTGTCTTGTTGCAGAACAATCTGTTATCCGTGACCTTTTAAGAATACGAACACTATTTGCAATTAATGCCTCTGCTGATAACACTTTATTTATGAAAGATACTCAAACACGAATGCTTGGTCTGTGTCCTTTAGCAAAATTAATGATTACTTCAGAAAAGTCTTAGGAGATTCTTTGTATTTTTGCTTTACAGACTTCTAAATGCTTAATTCTGAAAAAGTTCCTGGTTTTTGTTGGGTTTTTTGCAGTGTTGAAGTACTAAAAATTTCTAACAGAAAAGTTCTTTTTCAGTTTTGGGGTAATATATAGGTGATTATCTCAGTGTGATATATCAGTGGCATTGCAAGAGGTAATTTACAGGTCTTTGTTGCTCTTTGTGAAAGGAAGACACACTAACTTTTAAACCTAAATTCTTACAGTGACAGTGGCCTTTCTGGAAGTTGGTATAACAGAAAAAAAAACAAAACAAATCTGCGTTGTGGTTATGGGTCTGAACAAGCCTCCTGCTTACGTCTCGTGTTCTGTACCAGCATTTAAACTATAAAACATTATGCTTTGCTGCTTACCTAACTATTCTATTTCTTCACTTCCAGACCTGGGTTTTATTTCCTGGAACCAAATAACATTTTAGGGCGCTATTAATTTTCAGATTAAGCAAGTCATAAAAGGTAAATAAGCTGACAAAAGAGCATTTACCTTCTTTTCACAAAGTTGTTAGTATTAGGATTCCTGGATCTTCCTCCCATCGTAATTCACTTCTTCCTCTTGGGTGCCTTACAATGCAGGCACTGTTATGGTTATTATATCGGAGCCTGTTGCACAGGGGATGATTGATACTTCAGAACAGAAGGAAGCATGACTTCTTTCTTTAGCCTTAGTCCCAAAGACAAGCACTAACACATTTTTGGGTGTTTTTTTGGCTCGGAGAGTCCAGACTTGGCGCCTGCAGCCTTCTCGTTCCCGTTTGAATAATCAATTCCGAATCAAAAAAAAAAACTTGCATAACTGTGGAATCGTGATGGTTGGACTGTGCAGCCCACCAGCGCCCATGCTTTAACAGAAATAATAAGGTTTTCTATTCTTCCTCTAAATTCATCAGCATTCTCCCAGCATCCCTTAGCTATGTTCTGAACAAACATCATAGAATCATAGAANAGTCCATTTGTTAGCGAAACCTTTGTCGCCTCCCTCCTTTACATATGATATTGTTCATGGCCCTGCGTGTACCTCTGTACCTGCTGTTCCAGTTGCTCCTCGCTCACCTTCAAGCAGTGACAACAGCAAGTAAGGAGCTGGTTTGGGGGCAGTATTTCAACATAGTGATCTAAAGCAGCTATTTATTTTTCAGAAGTTCATGCTGAAGAGCTTGGGATTCTAGAAGGGGAAAGCTGTGTAGCCCAGGACAGTGAGTCAGAGAGGCTGGGGTCAGGGGTCTCCCTTGCACGTGGTAGATACCACAGGTCTAGTAGTCCCCTGTGCCAAGAAACCCCATTCCTAATACCTTCCTGCTCTCAATAATTCCAAATATTCCCCTATTTCCTTACAGCGCTCCCACTTTTAAACTTTGAGGTCTGTGGATGTGTGAGAGCTAAATACAGAGAGAAGGCAGTTGTGAGGGAGCTGGCTGTGAAAGGCACGCAGGGCTGAGGGGAGCTTGCTGGTTGAGTGGGGGAGATGTGAAGGGAGAAGGGGGAAACGAGTGACTTACTGGGATTTGTTGTCATTGGTGAGAAGCTGAGCTTTAATGGGCCTGGGAAACTAAGAGGGTAAGGAGCAGTAAGGCTGAGAGCTTTTTTTGGCACATTCAGCACCCCTCCCTTTTTGACCATTGCCTCAAATTATATTTCTGATTATTTAATTTGCAAGTAACTGGTCATCTCCTCTTCCCCGCGGAGAGTTATGTTTATGCTATAACGTATGTTCGTTAGTTTAAGGTGCCCACACCTTCAGGTACCTCTGAATGTGCTGACGTGATGAAATTTTGGAGGGGCTGCTCATTTTGCTGCTGACAATAAAATTCAGCTCGCTAGCAGAAACACAGGTAAATGCCCTGTTTAAAATGTAGCTCGTAGCAGTTGTATACATTTCCCTCTGCAAATGACTGAGGTAGATTCCTTTCTCCTCTGCAGTCCTTTGTTCTCACTGAACAGGTAATTTATGCACGTATATACATTTCTTTGTGAGTACTCGTCCAGTGTAAGATGTGTGGTGTACCTGTATGCTGAATAGCAGACATTATTTAAGCTGCTTTGATTTAACAAGATTCAAGAGTTCTGGTTCTTCAGCTGAACAGCCAGATCCCCATTTCTCTTCACCAGAACATCTTTATGCTTGGAGAAATAATACATGTAGGGAAGAAGAGACCATTTGACTTCATAACTGCATTTCCATACTGGTAGACCTCCAGCTGAAACCTGCAGTATAAGAACTCATTCTTGCTACTGCTCCCATGGGTTGACAGAATTTTTTTCATTTTTTTTCATATAATTGCTATAAAAGCACAAGGATGAAAATCAAATTTTGTTTCTTGGCTCTTTTGATGTTTCAGTTTAGTTTCAGCCATTGGTTTCCATAGAAGTCTGGCCAAAAGCTCCCCAGTGTTTGCATTCAGTGTTACCGTACCAGCACAGTATTGCATGGCACTTACTGCCAAATCACAGCTGAACCAGAAAAGTTGTTTGATCGGTATGATCCCAACCTGCTTAATAGCTTTTCTATGGCAAGATGCTTACTTGCAGGAGACTGAAGGATTTTGGTAGAGCCATCTCTAGTTTTCCACTACTTGTTTCATGTGTTTAGGCATTGAGGTACCTACTTGCTTCAGGTAATACTTTGCACAATACAAAGGCTATGGCAAGGTGCAGAAAAGATCTCATTTTTATTTATTTATTTATTTTCCTAATTTGCAATCATGAAAATTTATTTATTTAAAAACCCCAGTTGATTCTTATACTCTGAGTCTCTTTGCTCGTTGCTGTGATTATCTCTGAGATGCAAGAGGACTAAAGACTGAAAACTGAAACGTGAGCAACTAAATCATAAACCACAGAGGAACTCCCATGAAACTGCAGTTAGTGCTGTGTGAAAATGGTCTCATTTGAGGTCTTCCTTCTCTTTAAGGTTTTGAGTGAGTTTTGCAGCATTGCCTTAAGAACAAGGCAGTCCCTGATACTTTAACAGGTGACTGCGAAAGGCATGGGTTTCATTTCTTATTTCTCGCCAGTATCTGTGATGGGGCAATCTCAATCTTAGATAAGTGATGCAGAAAAAACCTATTCAGGCCAGCAAACTGCGTGCGGGAAGCGTTTGGTTTATGCTGTCAGTTTGCACGGTGAGGCTGAGGGGAGACCTTATTAATGCTTGTAACTATCTAAGGGGTGGGTTGAAGTAGGATGGAGCCAGACCCTTCTCAGTGGTTCCCAGTGACAGGACGAGGGGCAACGGGCACAAGCTGGGA
>VXBW01007013.1:231348-284444 GCA_013400375.1 Thinocorus orbignyianus
TTAAAAGCTGAGGAAGTTTTTTTTTTTTTTTTTTTTTCCTTTTCAAAAAAGAATGCCTCTAATACAGCTGAAGCCATTCCAAGGTGAATTCCAGTTTGAGTTTTAGCTTTATGATGTGCTTTGGGTTCGTAGTTTCTTTGTAATGTGCCAAAGGTACCATTTGACTTCTCTAGGCTTAATCTTTTTCTCCTTCCTAGGAGCTGATGCAGCAGAATGACATTGGCTATGTACTAAACGCCAGCAATACTTGTCCAAAGCCTGATTTTATTCCGGAATCCCATTTCCTGAGAGTGCCTGTGAACGACAGCTTTTGTGAGAAAATTTTGCCTTGGTTGGATAAATCGGTCGATTTTATAGGTGAGAAGAAAATTTACTTACTAAAACTGTTTCTGTATTCCTTTGTGTGCCTGCCTTGCTGGTTTGGCTGGAGAAGGAAGACCCGAATGCTTGCTGGGTGGTATGAAAATCCCTTCAGGATCTACCTACACCATCACCATCACTTTTATAAGCACAGCAGTGAAATAACGTAAGGAGATTCTGCCACCGGGTGTTCCAGCACTCGAGGAACAAAGACGCTTTTAGAGGGCTCAGCTCTGCTTTCTGGCAACCTGGCAGATGCCTGATATATGCCCGCAGAGAGCAGCTTAGGAAATATGACATACAGATCCTGTCTTTAGCTTTGGGAAGCGAGCTGGCCAAATTTGAATTGGCCAAATTGTTCCAGCGTGAATGCTTGCTTTTTTTGACTTGTGTATAAAATTAGAAACAATCACCTTTCCCAGACATCTAAATAGGTTTGTTTGTGCACACGTTAAAATGCAGCGTGCTGTAAGCGCGGTGTGTTTCCTGTGTGTAGTGGCACGCTTTCTCTATGCTCAATGCTACGCAGTGCTGGAGAAAAGAAGTGATTTTTTTGTGTAAAAGCTTCCACGAGACTTGCAATTAGCAGTTAATTTGGCAGTTTTGAACAATTTTAAAATAACCTTGCTTTCTTTGCCAACTTTTCATCGTTGTGTGACACTTGCCAATTCCTTTGCAATGCAGAAAAAGCCAAAGCGTCGAATGGCCGTGTGTTAGTGCACTGTTTAGCTGGAATCTCTCGCTCTGCCACAATCGCTATCGCATATATCATGAAGAGAATGGATATGTCCTTAGATGAAGCTTACAGGTAAGGAGAAAACTTCCTTTCACATTAATTCCTGCGCCTGGCGGCTTGTTTTTAAGGTGAAGAATAAAAGGTTATATGACCAAAGGTATGTTATTCATTCTGGTAGTTAGACAAATCAGTGGTGGTGTGTAGACATCACACAACTCATTCTCCACCTGCAAAATGCTAATGTTGGCCTTCAATTAGGCAAATCCATGGAAATTAAGCAGCTTATTAAATGTGTGCGTACATACACACGTATCCAGGCACAGCTATGCCACACATGTGACAGTAAGTCAGAGAGAGAATGGCGTGGCCAGGGTTAAAGAAAGAGAGCTGAGGATATTTATAGTCACACTTATGACAAATGCTAGGCTGGAGCTG
Source organism: Thinocorus orbignyianus (assembly GCA_013400375.1). Lineage (NCBI taxonomy): Eukaryota > Metazoa > Chordata > Aves > Ciconiiformes > Thinocoridae > Thinocorus > Thinocorus orbignyianus. The sequence continues at coordinate 232,880 of VXBW01007013.1, forward strand.
TTGACTTCAGTTTGGTATTTGGTAGTGCTCTCCAAGAACTGCCTGCAGGTGAAATGTCTAGGAATTAAGAAAGCTTCTTTGTTGCTATTAAACTTAACCGGAAAGTATTTTGAAGTGTTAGCTCTTTGTGGAATCAGGGAATTTTTGTGGGACCGCCCTCCCACCCAATTCCCCCCGCCCCCTTTTTAACCTTTCAAATCCCATGTTTCCGTACCTGGATTGTGAAAGCATCCCTAGATCCCAGAGGGCGTTGGTTGCAGTTTACCACGACTTCTCTATTTCGTTTAACAACCTGCTTCGTTGTGTTGGACAGAAAAGGCTGGGTTTCTTTTTGATGGGCTTTACATGTGAGTCAGGCAGAGGGGAACTGCTCTGGAGCAGGTGGGGAGCAGCACCTCCCAAATCACCAGTGTGTTCGCCACTACGGTCTCTTAAAGGCCACTTGGGACAGAAAGATAAGTATTGGATATTCCCTTGGGGAGTGTGATTTCCATGGGGCATTTTTCTTCTAAGCTGATGAACGTAATTAATGGACTCAGTGGAAAAGATGTGTGTTAAGAGGTGCCTGAGCTACAACCATCTCCCAGTGCCTTTAGAAATTTTCTACAGTTCCTTACTAGAATGGCGTATGGTGAAACGGGTTTGATTTAGAGGCACTGATTATACGTATAACACACAGTTATACAGGTATGGATATTGTGGATGAATTAGTGGATATGGATGGATACTGTGCAAGGTATGAGCTTGAGTCACTAAAAAAAACACCCCTGTCTGGTCTCAGGCTGTAGTGGGCTGGGGGTTAGAGCTACAGAGTACTAAACACTTCTAAAATCATAGAATCATAGAATGGTTAGAGTTGGAAGGGACCTTAAAGATCATCCAGTTCCAACCCCCTGCCATGGGCAGGGACACCTCCCACTAGAGCAGGTTGCTCAANAAAAGGCACAGGCTTCAGGGAATGTCTAAAGTGCTGCTTCTAAATTCCTCCATGAAATCTCTGCATTAAATTCTAGTTTGTTTCTTAACTAGAAGTGTCAATTAACTGTGAAGGATTAATCAACCTAGGCCTTCCCCCCCCCCCCCCCTCCCCCCCTTCCCCGTTAATACTGAACAACTACTGTGAAATTTAGATGATATTTTGCTATATTTCCTTTGCTATGGCTTAGTGAGAACAGCCTGCAATACCTTTCACTCATTGGTTTGGGATCTCTTGTTGGCAGAGCTTGAAAGAAAAATACTTTTCTCTGAGTTAATGAAAGTCATTAGATAAAATGTCTTTCTGACACTACTACAAAAATTAAACATTAAGCGTGTTTTCCAATTGGAAAAAAAAGAACATGCATTTTTGAAATGAAAAAAGTTTACAGGGCCTTGAAACTTGTTGGGAGGATCCAGCAGACTCACCTGTACCCTTTTCATTTTTTAAAAAAGCTGGTTTTAAATTTAGGACTAAATTTGGGGGGTGGGACAAGGAGAAAGTGGAAGGAACAAAGTTTTAGAGAGCCTGCTAGAAATGGCAGCGTTGACGAACATGATCTTGCTTTAAATTAACAAATCCAGTAAGAGGTACAACCAGCTTTGACTGGAAAAATGAATGAAGATTATATGAATCCTTATGAGCAAATTGCTTAGGCAGGAAGAAATGCCCCCAAATTCAATGCTAGGAGATCCAGCTGAAGAACCTCTTCTGAGGAGCCTTAGTCATTTTCTTCATTTGCCAGTTGTGCCACTTCAGGTGGAAGTTTCCACCATCAGTTTGCGCAATCTGATCTTCCAGGTCACCACATCGGCTCAACTGTTCTTACTATTGTTTGTTGGTTGGCAACTTAAAAAAGGGAAAAGGAAAAAAAGTAGTCAGTTTTGTTTGGTATTTTTCATGTGCTTGCTTGCACTTGTGCTACTGTATTACAGATATGTACAAGTACACCTTTGAGGTTTTTTTCATGCTGTTTTTAGTGACTGCACGTTCACCTTCTGTACTTATCCCCGGAGAGACTGTTTTGCTTCTAATAATATTTAATTTTCCCAGTGATACGTTATATGTGTGTTTGCACTAGATTTAGCTCTTCAAGGTTTCTTCCCTTGTTAATTCCCTTGTTGTCTGGTACCTTCATAATTCCAGGAATGCTTTTTTTTTAAAAAAAAAAAAAAAAGAAACAAACAAACGGAGGAAGGATTTGGGCAGCTTTCTGTTTTACAGCCTGTAAAAAGCAAAGAGTACTTATTTAGCTGTACTGCAAATCAGACAGGTAGGAAGTATTGCTTTTGTAGTTAACTTTGAAATTGATGATGTGAATTTTAATACTTAAGTCTTTCATACGTTTTGGGCCACGCTTCAGGAAAACATTTTAAGTCTTCATCTCACCTTGGCCATATTAAAGCAAATATATAAGTGCATGCTTAGATTGGCACATATGTGTGTGAGGTGGGCTGCTTCCTACAGGACTCGAGAACAGGTTGACTCTTCCAGTGGCTTGGTAGTACTCTTCGCTGCTGAACACCTGCAGAGCTGGAGAGGGCATTTTTGGTTTAATGCTGTGTTTGTCCCTTGCTGGTTTTCTTTTGGAGCATCGTTATCAGCAGTCCACACCGGTGTATGGTGGAAATCACTGGCATTTGCTGCATAAGGTCAGCATATATCAGAGTTCTTTGCCTTGCCTGACAAAGACAACCAGGGTAGGAAGTGCTCACTGCAGTCACAGCAGCATGAGAGAGGTGCAAGGACCATGGGGTTTCGTCCCTTCGCTCAGTGGGGAAGACTCTCCGCTCCCTGTAGCACAGGGGAGGCCGAGGGCTCTTGGCTGGGGCTCTCGATGCTCTTCGTGCAGAACTTGAGGAGCTGTTAAACCTCGGTAGCAGATATCCCACCTGTCAAATAAAATAAGGAAAACAATTCCCTTAAACCTTGTTGTGGACATCATAAAGAGGTAAAAAGAATGCTTTCTTTTTCCTTTTCTTAGCTGCCTTTAAGTCAGCAAGAACTGACAGCGTCCAGAATTATCTTGTTTAAAAGCTGCCTTTTTTTTTTCCCATCCGTGTTTCCTGTGCTTGACTGAACCTTAGTCCCAGCATCCTGACAAGTTAAAATTAGGCTGTTAACAGTCAGGAACAATCGCTCTAGGGTTACCTCAGGTCTGAGAAACAGGTCGTCAGAGTAATTCTTGTTTTGTTTGTCCTTGCCTTCCAGATTTGTGAAAGAAAAAAGGCCGACCATTTCCCCCAACTTCAACTTTCTGGGCCAGCTTTTGGACTTTGAGAAGAAGATCAAGAACCAGAGCGGCCAGCCTGGGCATATCAGTAAGCTGAAACTTCTGCATCTGGAAAAAAGCAGCGAGCACGTGCTGGTCCCAGAGGGTGGGCAGAGCAGCCTCTCTGCCAACCAGCTCTGCATCACCGCTACCTCCGAGATCGTGGAACAGAAGCCGACAGACTGCGGGCACTGCTCCCCTCTGGAAGACATCCCGCTGGTCCAGGGCATGAACGGGCTGCACGTCTCCCTGGATAAAGTGGAGGACAGCAACCGCCTGAAGCGCTCTTTTTCTTTGGATATCAAATCCGTCTCCTACTCAGCGAGTAGCAACTGCGTGACCGCATCGGTCCAGGGCTTCGCCTCCTCTGAAGACACCCTGGAGTACTACAAGCACACGACAGCTTTGGAGGGCGGCAGCAAGTTGTGTCAGTTCTCCCCTGTGCAGGAGGTCTCCGAGCAGACCCCAGAAAGCAGCCCCGACAAAGAGGAGGCCAACCCTCCCAAGAAAGCCCAGACCGCCTGGCAGCTGGACAGCCAGAGCAAACGGCAGCACCTGGGGAGAGCCAGCAGCGGTGCCACCACCCAGCGGTCGCTCCTCTACCCCCTCCACCGGAGCGGCAGCGTGGAGGACAACTACCGGACGAACTTCTTGTTCGGGCTCTCCACCAGCCAGCAGCACTTGGCGAAGTCCGCCGCCGGGCTAGGCCTCAAAGGCTGGCATTCGGACATCTTAGCTCCTCAGACCTCCGCTCCATCCCTCACCAACAGCTGGTATTTTGCCACGGAGTCCTCACATTTCTACTCCGCCTCCGCCATCTACGGGAACGGCGCCGCTTACCCGGCCTACAGCTGCAGCCAGTTGCCCACGGGCTGCGAGCAGGCCTGTGCCGTGCGTAGGAGGCCGAAGCAGGGCGACCGAGGCGACTCCAGGCGCAGCTGGCACGAGGAGAGCTCTTTCGAAAAGCAGTTTAAGCGCAGAAGCTGCCAGATGGAGTTCGGGGAGAGCATCCTGTCAGACAACAGATCCAGGGAAGAACTGGGGAAGGTGGGCAGTCAGTCGAGCTTCTCGGGCAGCATGGAAATCATCGAAGTCTCCTGAGGGGCGGCAGGCTCCTGTGACTGTATCGGAGTTGCTGCTCCCCCGGCGTTGGAGAGGTCCCTGTGAATCTGAAAAGAACAAACTTTGTGCAAAAAGGGTGGGACGGGGGCGGGAGGGGAGGGGAAGAAATGTGAGGCTTCAGTCTGAAGGCAGTGACTAGATTAACACGGCAAGGAGATGTCCTCCATCTGCCTGAGGAGACCGAGTGGTACCGCTGTGGTTTTTCTCCTCCTCTTTCCTGGAGAAGGGCAGAACATTTCAAAGATCTTTCCCTCGCAATGATACGCGATGGATTGCACATCCTTTCAGTGGCTTTTTAAAAAAGGAAGCTCTCTTGGTATCAAACCCTTTTTCTGGTTCCACTGAAACAGGCTCTGACCCATCAAAGCTAGTTTTGTTCTCCCCTCCTCGTGCCCCACATCCTCACCAGCGCACCTTACCCCTGACACTGAGCCACCCTCCGTAGGGAGACCTATTTTCCTGTCAGAAAGGAGACCGGGAGTGATTCCAAAGGACGTAGGGACTGGTTACAGCGAGGCTGGTCTGAACGCACAGATCAGAGAAATGTAAATACTGGTGTAAGTATTGTTCTAAGGGATGGGCTTTAGGTGATTTGCTAGAGAGCTGCTTCAGAGAAGAAAAGAAATAAAAAACAACAACAAAAAACCCAGTACCTCAAAAATATAAAAAATAAACTAGGGCTTTATGGCTGCCAGGTGCTGGCAGTCAGTTTGTAAGCAATGTGAACAAGTAACGACTAGCCACATTTGATTTTTTTATCTTTTTTTTTTTTTTTTTTTTAAAGCTGTCTACGCACAAGTGTTTCAGTTGGCTCAGCACCATTCAAATGACCCATACTTACGGCTGTTTCCCCCAGTCTTCTGAAACCTAAAATAGGCAGTATTTGTGTTTCTGCTATTAAGCTGGCTTCTGGGAGAGCAGGAGCTGCTTTGGCTTTTCCAAGCTGTAACGGAGCGGTTAATACTTAGGGTTATGCGCAAGAGAAGAGGCTGGTTCCATACCACAACATCCTTTTCTTGCCAAGTGACAATTCAATAGATGGCTCTTGAGGGCTTTTTGGTTTGTTTGTTTTAAACCTATAAATGAGTTGGGATGGACTTTTGTCATTAAGTGAGGAATACCATTAAGGAACTGCTCTTCACATGGTTCCCGTCATGCATGGGGTGGGTGCAATGCAGGTGGTTGGGTTTTTTTTCCATCCCAACATCCTCAGGCAAATCGTGGGGACTTGGAGATAGAAGCTTCTCATTAGGTTTGCTGACTTCAGCTGAGAAGGAGGTCTGGCTGGCTGTCCAAGGAATACAGAAGGGGACCACCAGCGTCCCATCTCGTAGTGTGGTGAGAAAGAAAGGGGGTTTGAGAAAAGACAGCACCTCCCGCACTGGCAGCTCCAAAGGAACTTGATCCTGGCCCTTGTCCTCTATCCCAGGGTAGGGTCTTGGTTTCCCGGCGTGATTTGGCTGCAGACGCATCAAGCTGTGCTGCTGCTGGCAGGTACCACAGCCTCCCCCTCACTGGCCACCTCAAGGAGGTCTTCCCTGCTCCACTGAGATGTTTCATGGGCGATGAGGCACAGCCTTTCTGTGGTGGTTTGGGCTGGGCTGCCCATGAGAATGAAGGCCAGCAGAGCAGCCCCTTCCCATGCAGCTCACCGGTCCTGCCCCACCTCAGCTGCCGCTGCCCAAACTGGTTTAAGTGTTGGGTCAGCGAGGGGTGGGTTCCAGAGGCTTCAAGCTTCATCCTGCTCCCACGGGAGCTGCACACGTGTCATCTCAGTCTTCCCAGGCCCCCTCAGAATATGCATTTGCGGGCGGGGAACGATACTGTTTTGTTCCATTTCTGTGCAGGCAGCTGAAAACTGTAAATCACACATAACAAATACTTACCCCTGGCCAACAGCTTTACAAGAAGTATTTGTCAGCAGCAAACTGAAGCCCTAATTCGAGTCAGCAGCTTGGGTTATGTTTTGGGGGTTTATTTTGTTTTGTTTTGGTTTTTTTCGTGTTGTTTTTACTGTAAGTTTAGCTAGTTTGTGACTCAAATCTCAGGTTTTACTACATTGGAAAAGTGGAGAAGATTTTGTCACTTTGTGGCTAGGATGTGACTTCTTTAATTTCCTACAGTGGACTGTTTTAAAATAGCACTGAAAGCTACAGCGTTGATTAACTTGATCCTAAAAAAAATAAGTGCAAAAGGCACAGAGAGAGAGAGAGAAAGAGAGAGAGAGGCAGCACCAGGAGTAACTGAAGCCAGAGGCTGTGTTCATGATGTGTGTGTGAGATGCTGGGAGAAGGAGCAGCCTCAGCCAGGGCTGGGGTGACAGCTCGCTGGGAAGCACGTCAGGTCTTGGCTGTTCATTAAACACCCTGCCACTTGTCTCTGTTTACATATCGAGTGAAAGTGATTACGTTACAACTATTTTCAGCATATATACACACTCTGTGTGTATACACATGTATGTAAACGATTCAGCAGTGCTCTTCTCAGCCAGATTTCAGTAAAAGCCCGTGTCTTTGATTCAAGTCAGCTAACGGGGGTTAACACAAATCAATCCCTAGAGGCAGAAGCAGAATCTTCCTCTCTTTTGTGTTCCTTCACAAGTGGATGTTCTCCCCTTCTCTCTATACATACAAATACACACGTTTGGGTTTCACTTGGTTAATCGCCTTCTGAGGAACTGAAATCTGGTCTTCTGGCTCCTCGTGATTTTCAATGAATGAATCCAAGCTGTAGGCTCGGTATATTTAGGGGACGGGTTCCTGTAGGAGGAAGCCTTAACCCCATGTCCTGCGCAGGGTGGTGCCCTGTCTCCTGTCTGAACTAGCGTCCTGTACCTGAACAATGCTGGAAATGGTTTGCAAAAGTTTGGAAAGCAAAGTGGAGGATGCGAGGAAGGGGGGGAAAATGTGTACATGTTCAATAGGAATATAATGTTCTTTGGTGTATGGCAAGCTGTTTAAATGGTTCAGAGAGATGTGAGTTTCTCATCTTGTTGTGTCATGCGCATTACCTGTATGTTATGATGAAATAAAATCAGAAATGGTACCTGTTTATATAGAACAGCTGAGGAAGGAGCCTGTGAGCCTCTGGCTGTGGAATGTGTGTTACCTGCCTTGCTCCCCAGCACCCAGGACTGGCAGGAGGCTCGTTACCATCATGCACATCCGTCTGCCTGCTAAGTAATGACACAGACTGGGTAATTTTACAGCACTGGTAACAGCTTGGGCCTCTTACCTGTTCCCGTTTATCCCTTCTCTTCTGCTCCCTTGAACTCTTCTTCTCCCCCTCTACTCTGCACTTGTGAGACCCCACCTGGAGTACTGTGTTCAGTTCTGGAGTCCTCAACATAGAAAGGACATTGAACTGTTGGAACAGGTCCAGCGCAGGGCNCATTAACAGCTTACAAAGTGTAAATGGTAAACTGTTCCCAAGGCAGCTGTGCTAGTCCTTCCAAAGCAAGTATTTCAAATTGATTGGGCTACCCCTGTATGAAACCCCCCCTCTTTTTTTTTTTTCTTGCCTCCCGTACTTGGTATTTGAAGATGACTTTAATTACTTGTTTAAAAACTTGTTTTGACTGATTCTGTCAGTCCTGAAGCATTCAGAGCAGCTTCTGATTGCTGAGGGAGGGGTATGCCCCTCATTGCTCCTTCAGAGAATAGCTTATACAAACATAGCATATATTAAAATTGAATCCTGCAGGAGAATATGGCCATTGCAGTTATATCCTTAAATGGCAAAGTCTGTGTCACGGCATCTTCAAGTTCAGGTGCAGTAACAGAAACGTTTTTTAAGATCATTTCAAAACATAACTGCAGGAAAGGAAATGCAGGATCTTTAGCCTCTCTGGAAGAGGCTGTACCATCAGCCATAGCCCAGGTAACAACCCCTATGAGCTTCTGTGCTTCCTACAAACAAGACATACCATGGAAAGTTTTTATCCATTGCATGTAAAGCAAGAATCATGCACAATAATAGACCTAAATGGCATCAGCTTATGCTACAAAACAGGTTGTCTTGACAATCTCCTAAGATTTCCCTATTCCAGCTTCCCTCAGCCTCCTCCAAAGTTCAGTTCTGTTACCAGTAGGTCTAACGAGCTCTGTCTGTTCCCTTTAGATCTGTTTTTTGAAGCATGCACTCTAGCTATCACCACTCCTCCTTTTTCCTGCTTTGTTTCATCTGCTTGTTCCTGCATCTTTGCTTTTGCCCCTGCCGTTAGACAGCTCTGTGGAACACATAGTCCGACTCCATCTCTAGTTAAAACCCAAAAGGCAACTGAAGTGTCTCACGCATGTCATCAACATTTAATTTTCACTCCAATGACTGGCATTACTGGGATTACCTCGTCCCTGAGGTCACTAGGCTGTTGATGTAACCATCCCAGTTAAATTCCTACGGCGAAGTGGACTGAAAACAGGGCTGAAAACCCTCCCCCCAGCATGGACCAGGGGGCTTTCAAGGGGGCTGGGGGAGTAAGAGACAGGGGAGGAATGTGGTAATTATGTGAGCTGCTGTTTTTACTAACTACATGTTCATCAGCTGCTCATTATTCTGTGACTCACAGCCCAGGTTTTAAACTTATTTCTGTGAGGACGTGGTGGTTTCAAAAGCCCTAAGCAGTGGCCTCACAGTTGTCCTAATAAGATTGTTACTGTCCCTTTTTAAATCTGAAATTAGGGAGATTTAACCAAACTTGCCTACCTAAACATTTTAATTAGATAGCCACAGCTTCTCACCGAGCACCTAGCCAGCCTGCATTTGTTCTTAAAAGTTTCTGAGAAAAGCAGAGTTAGGCTGGTATTTTTAGCCATAACAGCATTATAATGCAACACCACTATTGCATTATACACAGAGAACCACAATTGGGGATTCAGGTACAAGAACAGCGTTCACAATGTATCAGCACAGCCCAGCAACCGGCTTTTCCCTTTGAACTGTGCCTACAGAGAAATTCTTGGCCCCTGGGCCCAAAAGGTTGCTCTGAAGCAAACTGAAGTGTTTCTGCAGCGAAGCCTTCGGTTATTCTACACTTCCAGAATATTAACAACAGCCACTATAAATAGAAAAGGAAAGAGAGCTATTTCTAGCTGGCAACATTCAACCCTCTGGGAGGGGGCTGCTTTCCCAGCATATAAAATGCTGCAACATTTTGGGAACTGCCCTGCTGGAAGGGACCTCTGGAGATCATCTAGTCTTGTTTATAGGGACCCTCACAGAATCACAGAATGATGCACGGTTGGAAGGGACCTCTGGAGATCGTCCAGTCCAACCCCCCTGCCAAAATGGGTACTCCTAGACCAGGTTGCTCAGGACCATGTCCAGGTGGGTTTTGGGGATCTCCAGAGATAAAGACTCCAACCCCTCTCCAGGCAGCCTCACCAACCACAGCTGCCACACAAAGCCAAAGAGTGATGCAAGCAGTGATGAGGCTGGGGCATCAGATCACTTTAAAAACAAGAAACACCTCCCCCCAACCCCTATGCATTTACCTCTCTCCTTGATCAGCACCCCTGTGCAGTAGGTGACAGCCCATCACCACTTCGCTTTCCCAATGCCAGGAGAACCACGTACTCCTGCAGGTACATTTACTTATTCTCTAAATCACTGATTTCCTAAGTTTATTAGACTAACCTGTTCCCTGCAGGAAACAGCTCCATCACGGGATGTTCTCAAAGCAGGAGTTCCCTCAGCAAGAAGCAATCATCTCTTACAGCAGGTGCTCCTTGGGTGTTTTTTTTAAATAAATCTTCCTATCCACTTGCAGAAAGCTGATTGCTTGGTCTTTAACAATCCCTGTGCTTGCTGTGCTTCACAGTAATTTGGCCTGCATCAGAATTAAGAGAACAGAATCAAATGCTTCACTTGAATGCTACGTGTGTAACATCCCCAGCAAGGTATTCACAAAATCTACAGCCATCCTCATTTATTTCTGTGGTTGTGTTATGGTCTCATGGTAGATCACCGTATTTCATCACCTCCACAGCTTCCCCATGAGGTCTGTTAAAATACAGAGCTTTTAAAAAGTGTTACTTCGGGCAGCTGATAGTAAGAATTGCCCTTTGAACGCTCCTCTCCTCTGCCCCATCACACATCCCCACCTCCTCTCCCTGAGCACACCCGTCACCACCTCAGACCTGACTTGGGGACCACTGGGTGAGCTGTTCTTTCTGTGTCACCTTTCCGAGGATCAGGCTGTCCTGTGCAGGCTCCTGTTAAAGTTAAAACCTAAATATGGCAGCTGAAAGCAAGCCAAGAACCCTCACAGAAGTACTGCAGGCAAGCTGTAAAGAGCCTGAAGTTCGGCTAAAAGTGCAAACCGACCCATTCAGTGATATGTGAAGAATCAGCAGGGGCCACTCTGAAGGCCAGATTGTCCAAGGATGCCCATCCCTTGTTCCTACTGCAAAGAACTGACATAAAGTATTTGTCAGGACATGGTCGCTTTCTGAGAAGGAGAGAAGTCTTTTTAATTTTACCCACACACACACTTTTCTCCTCACATTTAGTGAGGAAAGCCACTGGGTGCACACAAAGTGCAGCTGCCCCAATAAAACAGGCAGAGGGTGTCTCATACCACCAAGTGCTTTGTGCATCGCAGTTGCGTCCATCAAGCCAAAGACCCTCCTCTTGACCTCCAAGAGGTTACCAGCACAGAAACCAGCCAGCTGAACCACAGTCCCACCCCACTGCTGGTGAGTCACAAGCACAAGCATGTGCACATCACTGATTTAAACTGGCCGTCAGTGCCAACCTCAATTGGGACAGCATCCCAAAACCTCAACATTTAATTACAAGACACACATTTCCTTACAGTTCCACGGCAGGCAACCCCAGGGCAGCTGGAACCAGCCATTTCCATGGCATGGAAGTGAGTTGCCATCCAACTGCATACAAAGCAGCAAAGCTAAGATATGACTTCCCACACCGAAGTGTGGATGGTGCCCACAGACATTGCAGCAAGACGTGATGCCCTGTAAATGAAGAATAAGCAAGGCAATCGAAGAAACACCACGCTTGGAAAAGAGCGATACCAAACGTTTTAATGCTGGAGCTGTGGGGACACGTAGCGTGAAGGGAGCTGGAAGCAGAGCAATTCTGCAAACAGAAATAATAACCCATAAAACCAAGGAGCACTCAGCCACGAGGCTGGTAATCACGATACACCCTGGCAGCTCGGGGACAGGAGGGATGTTACAATAGTACCTCGGGAAACCACCGGCACACAGTCTGTAAGAGCGAGAGGGAGGCTGGCTCATGCAATGAGTGTACCTGTATATTTTGACTCTTTCTGTGTAAAACCTTAGAGGAGGGGAAAATACACTGTAAATATTTAAATATATTTAATTTAAAATACATATTTTTTTAAAAAAAAACAAAACAACAAAACCCACAACTCTCTTCTGACCCCCTTCACTGGATCTGCACAGAAATTGCCCTGCAGATAGGTTGGCACTTTAGCACCCTGTCAATGTATTAAATTACAGAAACAATGAAAACAACAAAGCAAATCTCTTCTGCATGTGTAGCATGTTGACCAGTGTAGGATGCAACAAGCACCAGCAGCAGCACAAAGGGGAGGTCGCACCAGCAGTCAGGGGAAGAACCAGAACAGCTCAGGTCAGCAGGGAACCACAGAACCAGAGACTTGCCCTGTTCTCCAGCTTTTCAGAAGATTGTCTATCAAGAAGCTTAGCCTGCACCCCAGACCACACATCACCTCAGAAAAGCAGAAAAGGGCAGAAATGTTTGTCTTCAGTGGAGCACACCAGATTATTCTCTGTTCATAGCACTAATTCTGTGGTAGAAGTAATGGCTAGTACATTCGTAAGAGATACCTGAGGCCTTCTCCAACAGTGTTTGGCTTGGAAAAGGAAATTCACCAAGCAGAAAGGTAATTCCAGTCACATCTCAAATCTCCCACTGTTAAACAATGGGAAAGGGAGTAAAGCAAGAGTCTCATCTTGAGCATCACCTGCATCCAAGATGAAGCTGAAAGCAGCGTGCAGAGCAAAACGAACAAGGGGCAGCCAAGCAACAAACAGCAGCTCAAGAAGACGTCGCAGGAAACGTCTTCCCCTTAGTGAGAGGTCCAAAGACTTACAGTTATTGAAGCCAGTGACAAAGTTTTAAATAAAACTGTAAACCATCTTTTGAGAACAGTTAGAGGGTGCACGTTATCTTACAGTACCCATACACGAGACTATCACCTGTGGAATTAAGGTGATAACCTGTGTGCTTTGGAAGAAGTTGGCCTTCACGTTTCAGCTCTCATTTCTTTCTAGTTAAGCTATTAATGTTTCTCACAACCTACCCTCGCTGCTCAGAAAGCTCTGGCTGGGAGGCCCAGCAGCACGTTCTCAAGCTTTAAGGCTTGTGAATTGGAACAAGCGTTTTCTCCCATTCTCAGCTCAATCTCTAGGTGTTTCATGGCAAATAAGGAAGGAACTGATTTGCAGCCCTTGCTCCCGTAGCTTTCAGATAGGAATACTTGCTTGCCCTCATTAGCACCGCAAGGAGCAATGCTTTGATCTGATACTTAATAGCGTGAGGCAAAACGTCTAGAAGCTTTACAGAAGGGAGCATCTGCAGCCTAGCCCCTGCCTCAAGATCCAATATCGGGATCTTCCCACCGGTATAGGCTTCCAGCACACCAGGGTGTGGGATATCCATGATCCCGTCTGGCAGACGGCTGAATGTCGCACATTCTAAACTTCCAGACAGCATCATCTGGATGAGGAGGACAAGAACGTCTGCAGCCACTATTTAAAGCTGCTGAATATTCTGGTGCGTCTGATGACAGGAGGCAGAGACACGTTCAGTGATGAACAACGAGGACCCTCATGGGCACGGGCATGGCCACGACAAGCAGGTTTTCATGGGTTGCCATGTTTCATGTAAGCTTTTAACAAACCAAGCGTAAAATACTGCCTGACGCACGAGCAAGGATGGAAGCCTGATCTTATCTCCCATGCTAGATACAGCGTATGTCTATGTATACACAACTACCTAACAACTCTGGGGTGGAAGCAGTAGATAATCAGGCCTACTCAGCTGCCTTTACTAGAAAATATGCTGAGTTCCTTGCTGTCTCTCAAGTACTTCTGTCACTCTTCCCAGAACATCATTCCAGGGGGCTTCATTTCTATGGGACTCTGCTTTCTGACAGTGTTGAGTAGGCCTCGGGCTCCAATCAGCACTACGGCTCAGATCCACATCTAAGCAGGCTGCAGTCTGTGTCACAAAGTTCACCCTACGCTACTTGGCCTTTGGGAATGCAGCATGAGGAGGGCCTGTTGCTTCTCACCACCAGGCAGCAGTTAATACCATCAAAAACCTACCACACTCTTGCTCTCAAATGCTTAGAGACCATCTTTTGCTAATTAAGTACTACGAGGTATTGAAGCAAGTCACCTTTGGCAAGACACCCTGTGGTGCACTGGGAGATGAGCTGTCACACTGACTCCCTTAAAGACGGCTGTCCTCACCACTGGAATTGCACACCTGATGTACAAAACCCCTTGGGGTTCATGGGCACACTTCAGCCTCTTCGCCAGCAACAGCACCATGGAACCACCAGAAACACACACGAGTCTACCCTTGACCCAAGCGACCTCTTAGCTTCTGGTTTCACACCCTTTCTGCTGCAGACAAGAGCTGCCACACAATGGTGACACAGACTGTTAAACCCTATTTCTAGATCTGTAAATATTTTTACAGCAGCATATAGGATATCCTCTTGTTTTATGTGGGGAGAAACCAAAGCTAAGAGAGGTGCTGCAGCCAGCAGACCAGTAGCAGATGTTGCAACCAAGTCATCTCCTTGTGGGCCAGCCCAGCTCCTGGGCAGCATGGACAGACTGCCTGCCTTCCAGCAGAGCCCTCCAGCTTGGGAGAAGGCAAAAGCACCCTCTTGCCTTTGCAGCAGTTCGCTGAGCACGGTCCCAAAGGGCCACGTGGTTTCAGTCATAAAATACCAGGCTCAGGCAAGCTCTCGGCACGATGGCAGCTAAGCCAAGGAGAAGACCTAAAGGACTTCTTGTAAATCCCCTCTCCAACTCCATACGCTTGAAAGTAAAGAAACAACTTCATCCCTCTGGTAGAAAAAGACAGCACCAAGATAACTGGAGTGTCTCAATAAAAATAAACAAAAGATACCTCATGTCCAGCTTCAGGATGCAAAGCGAACAGGTCAGGGTCAGGGCCTGCCAAAATCACTGTGCAAAGTGAAGGACATGAAATGCCACCAGCTGAGGCAGGGGGACATGGCCAGGGCAAGGGGGAGAAGAACACTAAGGCTTGCTTAACATTAATGTACATACATATCTGGAACAGTTATTCATTTACAGCCTCATAAATTAGTGAGCACATAAAAACAGGAGCCTCGAGGAGGAAATGCCAAAACCCTGCCATGCAAACCATGTTAATTATGATAATAGGCAGATTTTAATAAGCAAGTTCCTGGCTCCCGCACTTTTACCTATAAAACACACACATTTCTAAGGCCAGGGGATCTCCAAAATACCTGTCAGCCATCTAATCGTCTACACCCCAGTGGCAAAAAAAAAAACACGTTAGAGGGTTTGTCAGACCCTGTATCCCTTTGAATTTTTCTAGTAAAAGTAAACAAAAAAACCCAAACACGTGAAAGAAAACTCCTCTGTAACCCCCAATCTAGTGACAGCAACGAAGCAAACGTCTCTGCACAGGCGGTAGTGGCAAAGGAGACAGGAGGGCAAGAGGAGGGAGATGAAAGAACAGTAAATCATCTTCTCCAGACAACGGGCCCAGGGAGCTCCTGGATTCCTGGCTGCGCAGTTCTGGCAGCTGACGCCGCTCTTCCTCCCATGCCCTGGCAGAGAGTCAGGCAGCACTGCCGTCCGCTCCAAACATCTGCCAGCCCAGCCCATTGGAAGCGTGTCCGTGCTGAAGGCTGGAGTGTGGAAGGTGAGGAGGGAGAGCCTGCTGGATCAGCTAAGACTTCAGCTCCCGGTCGGGTTTCATGCTGAAGGGCTCCAGCCTCTCGCTCTCTGGCAACATGCTGTTCAGCCGCTCCATCAGCGGGACCGTCTGGTCGATGCCCATCTGTATACGGCGGAGAATGGCAGACATCTCGTTGACCTTCTGGATCTGCTCTGCATACTTGGCATACTTCTTCTGGCGCTCCTGCATGAAGCTATAAAGAGTTTCCACAGAGAGGTCCATCTGTTTAAAAACAACAAGCAGAGCGAGGCGCGTTAGGCTTGACAGTTACCACAGGCCTTGCAGCACGTTTCCTTTCCTAAAAGCAACCAAGAAGCATGTTAGATGCCCTGCTGGAGCTACCAGACAGGTACAAAGGAGCTCCTCAAAGCAACAAGTTTGTCATGAAATGGAATGGTGGACATACAACCACCACAGTTGTATACCCAAACACTGAGTATTTTATTAGAAAATTCTTTACTTACAGGGTTGAAAGCCAACAGGCACTGCCAGGGATTTCCCAATAAACTGTAGGCATATCCTCCAAGTTATCCAAACCCAGAGAAGTTGTAGCCTCCACCTACACCTGTAGTATATTTTCAGTGGAGATCTTGCTTTTTTTGCAAGCATTAAGCTCTACCACAGCTGCCAGTGCTAATTTCATTGGCTTAGCCAAGTCACTCTGCGACTAAGCCACTGCTGTTATTACCATCATCGTCTGGAAAACTCCTGCCTTGGGAGAGAAACATAACAGTCTGCTAGTGTCCCTAATTTCCCCGAATCCTAAAAATAAATGTGTTATGAGTGACCCCAGGAGAAACATTAAGTAAATCAGCCACGCAATTAAACACAGTAAGTACCCAAAGGCAGCTCCAGTGTGATGACAATGACAGGAACTGCAGTGCTGTTCCTGCCATTGAGTGACGAAGGTAGCCTTCATAATTCACAGCTCAACTTTCTCTTCAGCCAGGCCTGTAAACTCCAGGCAGGGCCCAGGCGATAGCTGCTAGTACCATATGCACTTAAGCCAAGTCAGATGGTTTAAGCTGTTTCACATGTTGGAAGACATACCATATATTCAGAGAGTTTGGTAAAAGATCTGCTCCAAGCCCTCAAACACACACTTGAAGCTCAGTTGCTTTGACTTGCAGCGCCTGTGCTCTATGATGGCTCTTCAGACTGGGATGTCTGAGTGCAACCACACCTTGCCATGGTGGAAAGTGGTCCCCTGTCCCCTCACCAGGGACTCGGCATGTGTCCACAGTGGCTACTGAGAGAAAACCAGGAGCAGACACGAGCTGACCAGCCCACTGCCTCCTCTTACTACTGTTTTTGCAAACCTCTCCCATCTAGTTACCCCCAGAGGAAAGAGGTCACCACTCACGATGAAGTGGCCTCAGGGAATCAGTGCTGAGGACTCCTGGTCTATCAGGAGTCCCTGGTTGAAACACAGAATCATAAAATTGTCCGTAAGGGACCTCCAGAGGTCATCTAGTCCGACCTCCCCACAGCCAGCAGGGACACCCCCAACTAGACCAGGTTGCCCAGGGCCTCACTGAGCCTCACCTGGAATATCTCCAGGGAAGGGGCCTCAACCGCCTCCCTGGGCAACCTGTTCCCGTGTTCCACCACCCTCACAGTAAAGAACTTGTTCCTAATATCCAATCTAAATCTGCTCTTCTCCAACTTAAAGCCATTGCCCCTTGTCCTGTAACTGCAGGCCTTTGTAACAGACCCTCCCCAGCCTTCCTGTAGCCCCCTTCAGGTGCTGGAAGGCTGCTAGAAGGTCTCCCCGGAGCCTCCTCTACTCCAGGCTGAACAACCCCAGCTCCCTCAGCCTGTCCTCATTGCAGAGGTGCTCCAACCCCCCGACCATTTTTGTGGCCCTCCTCTGGACCCACTCCATCAGGTCTGTGTCCCTCCCACACTGAAGGCTCTAGACCTGCACACAGCACTCCAGGTGAGGTCTCACCAGAGCAAAGTGGCAGAATCCCCTCTCTGGATCTGCTAGCAACACATCCCTCACTTTAACTGTGTGACATACCTCAACCCATTTAGTGGAGGACAGCGATTGTACCTGTCATCTCAGGTACAACAACACAAGTTTACCGATGCACTAATAAAAACCAAGCCATGCTGACCAGATCTGATTTATCTAAGTACTTCATAGGCAAGTGTAATCCTGACCCAGTGCGCCGTGATGTTTGGCTGTTGGGGAGAGCCTGCAGCAGGTGGAGGATAGGGTGGAAGCGATGCAAATCTGGAAGGGGGATCCCCTACCAAAGAGGGGAGTCCCACCCCACCAAGCACTTCCATCCCACTGAAGGCAGCACTGTTTGAGAGGAAAAACTAGGGGAGTTATGTTTGCTGACAAACGTCCCTTTCAAGCCCTTGGGAAGACATCAAGACAAAAACAGTCAGGCAAGAAAATGCTTTCTTGAGAAACCTAACTTACAAACACCACTGAAAACAAACACACAAGGTTCTGCTGAACTGTTATGGGAATTATGAAGCTTTCCCCCCCCCGCCCCATCACCTCCATCAGAGTGGGATACAGCACCAATTAACCTCTTATTTTATCTATACTTTCCAGTGCTCTCAGGCTGAATTCATCTTTGCCTCCATCCACACTTCCATGCATGGGACAAAATAAAAAACAGCAGAGCAGGGAACTCCAAATAGAGTGGAAACAATTTAAGCCTACACAGGGGTTTCTATTAAAACCCCAGCTTAATAATTTAGTAGCATGGCCCTAGCTCTGTAAATTGGAGTGTGTAAAAAGCAGACCACCACCAGGTCTGCACGGGATGGAAGTAAATTCAATCCAGTGCCTAAAACATCCTACCTAATGAGAGCAAGTGGCGTAGAGTGGCAGCCAGTCGGAAACCTGCCAAAATCCAACATGCCTCATTAAACTGAGCAGCGCGGGGACCCAGGCAGAAACCTCCCTTGGTGCTGAAGTTCTCCTCCACAGGCAGGTTCTCCACGTGGCTTCACAGCGCTATGCAAGAGGCAAAGCTCGCGTCTACCAAGCTCTGAAACAAAAAGACACAAAGGCCCCCTCTTCTCTCCATTCCAATAATTTTCTCCTCTCGACTTTTAGGCTCGTTGTGTAAATACCAGTAACATCCACTTACTGAGGGAGAACATGGGGAGAAGCTGAAGTTGACCAGCAAAAGGAAGAAATGCGGAGGGGCCTTGCAAGCTCTTTTGCTACTTTTGGACACATTCACAATGGCTATAAAAAAAGCCGCCTCACAAAAAAGAAAAAAGGGTGGAAGTGAGCATTTCCTACGGTTTTCCTACACCTAATGTTGGTTTGCCTGTTGCGGGAGGCCACAGCAGCTGTACAACCAGCAACATGGCAAGGAGGACTGAAGTTGAGTAATTGTGAGGAAAGGCCAACTTTTACTCAGACTGAACCTAGTCTTTTAACTATGAAAAAAACCCCCAAAACCTACACGTTAACTCCTGTATATAAATGCCAATGCCTCTTTGCAGCTTTCCTTGAAGCGGGCCTAAATACACACTTACATCCTTCCTGCCTCCTCCCTCTCCAAGCGAGCTCCTCTAGTGCCAGACCTTGTGCTTTCACCTCTCCTGGCAAGCAGACGTGTTCCTCTGGCGCTCAGACAGGGACTTCAGTTGCAGGACTCAGAGGGTCAGCCCTATTTACCCACCACAGAGACTAAAACTGTCCTCTGGGAATCTGCAATGAACAGGGAATGTGCGTAAGAATCCACTTAATTCCCATCCATTTAATTCCATACAGTAGCAATAAAAAGCATCTGGAGAATATGAGCTTAGGCAAAGAGTCTACTCCCTTGCTTATAGCCAAGGCAGTCCACATTTTTCCAGACACCCTCAAGGGTCATATGATTGAATTTCCCTTCTCTGAGCAGCTCCCATCAACTCCCATCTCCCATACACAAGGTCCTGCCACAGTCTCTTCTGAGAAACACTCAAGTCTCAGCCTTCTTGCCCATCCCTGGCTGAGAAGCAATCCGGGAAGCACAGCAAGATGCCTCAGAGCCACTGCCCTACAACCATCTGGAAGTGTTTATTTGAGCCATTGTTTCTGCTCTGGTTGCTTCAAGCTTCTGACTCCACCAGGCCACCACAGTTGTGGGCAACTCCCCCGTCAGCAGATCACCACCCTGTATCCATAAGCCATGACAGACGTGGAGCTGTGCTGTCAACAGCCCATCAATGGTTTCAGCATCAACAGTTTCTCCTTCAAACACACCACCAGGTAAGCTAGCATCATCCCAAACTTACATGTACAGAAGAGTTTACAGCGTCAAAAAACTGGACCTGAAGCCTGTTAAGAAGCAACAGAAGGAAAGCAGAGGGCACAGCCCAGCACATGAGGTCCCGGTCCTAATTCTCATCAAAATGAGAGTTTCTGCCCAGCATGGTCTCGAGGAAAAAAGGATGTGTTCTCAGTGAAGGGATGAGAGCTCCCAGTGCACATTTTACTTCTTTCCAAAGATAATTCTTCCTGTTAAAACAGTAAACCTGAGGCTGGGACATGCCCAGAGCAGAAGACAGGATTTTTCCCCTTCCTACACTGAAAAGGATGGAAGAGTTTTTTCAGTCTTTCTTTCAGTACAGTATCATGAAAGCAGACAAGCCTAAAACTCACCTTCCAGCATGACATACTTTTTTTGTACAGCCAGTGCCATTCACAATTTGGGTCTGTTTCTGTTTCAAAGCTCATGATTCCTCCATGGATCAGTAGCAGCAGGACACTAATTTATGCCTCAGCTTCACATTTTAAACATGAAATTATATCTACTGGGCTTTTCTTTCACCAAACGAAAACAGATCGATAATTACTTCCAACAACAGTGCAAGATGGATGTTCCCCCCAGTTAAAAGGGCTCCAGCACAGCCCCTCCCGCTACACCATTCACATTGTCAACCAGTAAGGGCTCGCAAACTCTCTGTTACACAGGCCCATTTGTAGCACCACCCTGATGAAACACAAAAACAATTGAGGGTACTTTCAGACATCTTGCACACCACAAATTCTTGCATTCGTTTTAAAATTCTTTGTGGCCCACACTGCCAAGCAGAATAAAGACATGAGTTTAGCCCACGAAAAGACTGAGGTCAGCGCTGGCCACTGCCCAACTCCTTTCAAGAGACTACGCTGAAAACAAACCAGTGCCCTATATATACCTCTTACCTGGTGTGGCTTTACAGCATCTCTGCCATGGGCATGTAAGTGTCCTGAGCTCTCGGAAAAAGAGGTCACATCTTGGCAGTTCAATGACTGAGACTGAAAATTGCAGCTAGACATGTTGTCCCTGGTTGCAGAACATGCAAACGCAGTCAGAAGTTCATTGAAAGCAGAACCAAATTTCTAGAGAGGCACTGCGGACATTTGTAACAAAAAAAAAAATTTCTTATAAGAGGATGCTCTTTATTTCAAGCTTCTCCACTCCCACCTTAAAATGTCAAAAAGGTAAGAAGATGTTTTGTTTGTCCCCACCCAGCAACAGCCTTCAAGAGCTCAGCTAGATGTCTGTCCTGTGTCCCTCTTTTGTAACAATTTGCTGTCAGCTCCCATCCCTTATGACTACCACTCAAAAAAACCCCATGGGAATTAAGGTGCAATCCTTATTCCAGAAAGTTCGCTTGCTAGAGCAGCGCCCTGAGCACAAGTAGCCCTTTCCTTCATGTTGTCAGGTGCCTGGCTGGGGTTAAATGAACTCCTTCCTGCAGCTGCAAAAAAACCCACATCTGAAAGTGACAGGCGGGAACATGACTGCATGGAATATTAGTCATGACGTGCTGGTGTGAAAATACTTTTCAATCAACGCACTTAAAACTGAAGACAGCTCCTCTTTCTGTACTGCTTGAAAACAAATGTGCTCAATGAATGGCCTCCCCCCCGCCCCAGCCCCTTCCTGTTTCTCTTTGATAATGTCACGCAAAGTTAGCACAATAGATTGTGATGACTTCCTGATGATGGGAACATCCTCTGCTTCTCCCGCTCATCCCACACACTGGTAAGTGATAAACTTACTGGGTAGCATCTTTGCCAGGGCAGGGGACAGAGATGGATCCAAGGATCCCAGGTCCTTTCTCTTCAGCGTCAGTAATGAGTACAGTTCTTGGTACCCTTCCTCTCTGCCACTGCCAGGTAAACAAGTATAATTGGTGTTTTAAGTTTTGCTTATCACATCCAAGACTGAATCCCATGCCAAAACGTTCCTTTTGCTCCCTCTGTAATTTATTACTGCTGTAAACAATTGCAAAGGGTTATTCTGCCTAAGATGACAGATGACAGTCAAGTTAGAGAACGAAGAGTAACCATTTCATCTGGCTCTAACATTGAGTTCTAGCAATATTAATAGGCACACCACGGCCCTTACTTGGTGAGATCTACAGCTAAATCCATACCTAGTCCCTAACAGCTACAGTAGATACATGATAGCGTAAGACAGGCTGCTGTGCCTGTAACATCAAGATTTAGCTATTTTCAGAGGCCTTGGGTTGCACAAAAGAATTCAGAATTCAAACGAGTAAGAAGGTTCATTCTTGAAATTAAGTTTTCCACCTTTATGTAAATCTTTTCTTGCCCATTGTGTTATTGGACAGGATATATGCTTGTCGCTACCTTGCTGTCTGAACTCTGCAGCCCACATTTCCCTCACAGCTCTGACTCAAGCCTTCCCTGCTTGAAAGCTACCAGCATCCCTCTGCCAACTGGCAGTCCCCCAAGCTTAAGTTAGGGCTGCTATCGCTAACTGTTGCTAAAAAAGGAGTCCTAAAGCTATGATTAAAACAATACCTACTTCTCACCCAGCACTAATGAATCAGTAGACTTCCAAACACTTGAAAAAGCAGGGCCCCACTTCACAGAGGTGGGAGAAGACGGGACAGCAAAGTGCAACAGCCAGCAGCCATCTGGAATCTGGTGCTGTAGATGCTATAGCCAGCTCCCCAGCTTGGATACATCTCATATCATCGTTCTGTTTTACTGGGCTTTCTTTACTTACGTTTCCCTCGACACCACAGCTACTTATCATCTTTCCTTCTCAAAACAGCTAAACCATAAGCAAGTAAAACTTAGGGCACAGTTTCACATTACACAAAATCCACCACAACCTCAGGCTGCAAAGCAGCAGTCCCATCCCTCATCTTGAAACTTAGCTGTATGAACATGGAATCAGTTCTGCACATAGGTCGGGAAGTGGGAACAAAGCAAGCTTGGTCTCCCCAGCCTCTTTTTTCTTCAGTGGTTTGGTCTTCTGTCCCTTACCCTTCAGCATGACAATCACAGATGCGACAGGACCGTCACATGAAGAGAAGAACCATCTCTTCCACTGCGTGTGTTCCTGGACCCTAACTCAGTGTTTGTTGTTGCTGTGTCAGACTTTTAAATACACAAAAAAATACTGGGTTGTTGGGTTTTTTTTTGGGGGGGGAGGGAGAAGGGGAAGTATCTGATTTTATCTGTAAGACTTCTGAAATGGCACCAACAAAGGGTTATAGTTATTTGTAGCTCATTGACTTTAACTAGTAAGAATACTTGTTTTTTTCATAGAACAATCTGTATCCATCTAAAAAGTGATCTCTAAGATGTATCAAGACTAAAAAGGTGTTATATTCAAAGCATTAGAAATGCTTCCATACCTCTCCTAAATCACAAAATTTAAGAAAAGTAAATAACAAAAAACCACCCCAGACAATACATAAGATAAATGAACATGCGTGTAAAATGTCCTCACAAATACTCTCTTTTGTGGAGCACAACTCCACAGAACTGAATCAGAAACGCCTAGCCTATCTTAAATTAGCTGTTCCTAGAGAAAGAAAAATCTGTATGACTGATCTGTTGCCTAAAAAATAACTTGCACAACTGTATTTCAGACTACCTAATAATTCTGCTACATAACATGGTCTTCAACTCCTTCATTTCCCAGTTTTACACTGCTGCCACACTGCTCAATTCAAAATACTCCTGTACCCAGCCAGAGCTTGAATACTATGGAACAGCAGCACTTGCAAACGTCATTAGCCTTAGGGTTTTAGTTCTGTACTTTCAACACGTCAGAATGACTAGCTTTAAGCACGTTGGTTTTCCTATCAAGAAACTTCGATTTGAAAAGAGACAACCGCTATCATTAATGAGATCTTTCTTCAGAAAGTACTACCATTCTCATTTCAGAATGAAAAGGTGCTATCTAAAACAGTCAGCATCATTACATTTGCAAGCCATCTGATCTAATGTTATTATTCTCAGCTTCACACTTGGGACCTGACAGCTGTAGGTCTTCTCTCCCAGATGTCCTACAGAAGGTCTTTCAAAATTTTTCAAAAGGGGATGCTGACATTTACCATATTCAGTAAGGGTTAGACACACAAGAAGAAAATGTTTTCTAGAAGAGAACACTACTTAAGAAGAAAAGGTTCTTAGATCTATTCCAGGGAATGCAAAGGAGCTGAGTCTTAACCATTTCCTACAGTTTGTGATGTGGTAAGAGGACTACCTAGGTCTCCCTCTTTTTTTTTTATCTGAGGAATTGCAGACAAAGATGGGTTCAAGCACCCTGTCACACTTACACAGCCGGTCCAACCCATCTGGTTGCATCAGAGCTCTCTCCCATGTGCTGTGCAGATGGCTGAAGTGTGAGATGTGCAGGGACACAGGCCCAGCAGCCAGGAGTCAGGGATTTCGGGATGTCTGACAGGCCAGATGAAGCTTTTGCTCTTTCCTTCACATGCGCAGTTCTCATATGGAAGACCAAATCAACTTTTCACCAGAGAAACTCACAGGTATGTCAGCCCTAAGCATGTTAGCTCTTGATAATGTGAAAAATTTCTGAAGCTCTGCATCAGCTCTTTCATGTTCAACCAGAACATGAAATGAGCCAGGTACGTCCAAGTGACAAGAAGGGGAGGATCTACTCCTTCATTCCCAGAAGAACTACTTTCAAGACTAACTCCATGCTTCCACACAGTGCTGAAGCTCAAATGTCCTGGCACGTTTCTGGAGGTAATGACACCCGGTAGCAAGTCTTTGGCTTCAGGAAAGCCTCAAGGAAATCTTGAGTACTGTAGACCATTTCCATAGCAAGCTCTTTTGAGGCTACAAACTATTGTTCAAAATATGACAAGAGTACATACCAACAACAACAATTAACACTTAAGTAATTTTAATAAGTAACTTATTCACTCCGTGCATCTGTTTTTTATTGTATGGAGTCACAGCAGCCTGAAGTTTCACAGAAGACTGAGTATTTTTCTCTCCTTGTTTATGTCTACAAGTAGATCTCTAGAAAAAAAACTGATCAAAAGCAAGGAGGCATTTGAAAATATACACTATGGCCTCTGAGAACTTGTAAAGTAAGTAGTTGGTCTTCAGTTCCCATGTAGTTTAGATTAGAATTTAATTCTTGTTTATGTCTATGGACTAGATTAAGCATAAGGTAAGGCTATGATCCAAGAATCCTTTCTGAACTTAAAAACTCCTAGAAATTCCTTGCCATAGAATGCTATTATGTTGATTTGTTCTACAATTACCTGAGCACCTTTTTCAGCTGAAATTCATCTGGATTTGGAATTTATCTTTTAGATAATTTGCTAGTCTCAAATACATCACTTTCTCTTCTCATTTAAAAAAAAAAAAAAAAAGAAAAACAAGAAGAAAAAAAAAGAAAGTCTTATTTCTTATTCACTACATCACAGCTTGGCACAGTTCATACACTTCATTACAGGGTATTCTACTACACTATAATTCAGCATTTTATCCAGGTTTCCAGAGGTAGATGACACATGCAGCCAGGAACAACGCCCACACAAATTAATAACTAGAAAATGATATGTTTCATACCTCTAGAGCAGTGTTGAAATAATGGCTAATAATGTTCTCATATAGAAACATTCATGCCCCAATGGCACAGAAACATTAAGGAAACCCTACCCTTCATAAAAAGCAAGATGGATAGATTACTTGCACTAAGGCTTTGTAATACTTTCAACATGAAGTCATTTCTCTAGATCACATCTGATTGTTATCAGAATGCTAATTATAGGGCTGCTAACACAAGGTCAACCCTGCTCCCCCAGCCTACCCACCTAGCATCTTTAAGTCATCGGTGCAACTCCAAAAATTTGCAAATAATACTGGCTCACCTATCTAAAATGAATGTCAAACTGCTGAAAAGCTTTTAGCTAACATTCCTGACACCTCTTCTCCTCTCCAGCCTCCTCCCCTAATTCTCACTTAGGGGTAGAGTTGACACCTTGAAAATTTCAATTCAACATTGACACAGGAGGTAATAGTTAAGAATGAAAGTCAGTAAAGTGACTTTTCCTGTATCAACACAATTCAGCAGGGAGGGAGAAGACCATTTTTGATCTATGTTAACTGCGACTTATTTAGAAAGAGAAATTATACCATTTTCAGTCTTTCTTTGACCAAACCAAACAAGTAAAGCTTTTCCAGTTTCATCCCCAAGGTGATCCACTCCCCAGGCATCCTTGCAACCCTTCTGTTGTACCATGAACTCAACTTCCTTGAGCATAACGAGAACAGCACAATGTGTCAGACAAGATCTTCTCTCAGCCTTACACAATACAATCAATATGTTCCTATTTCTCATGGGAGTAACTTTTATTATGTGCTTTCTTTGTATTTCAAACCTGTTTCATGCCTAAATTCAGCATCAAATGTGCTAACTGCAGAATGGACTTCAATACTTCTTATTCCTGTTCGAAGATCTACAATAATGGGGGAACAGGGGGTGGTCATGGTGTGTTTGGTTGTTGTTGTTTGGGGTTTTTTCCACCTAGGGAAAAAAGACTAGAATGAGAAATCAAATCTCTAAAGAAGCTGTGAGGAGAAACTGAATTCTATTCCTCCTGGTACCTGATAATCATAAGGTCGAGGCACTAATCCTGATGAAAACATTAACATAAGGCTAGACTTCTCCAATCTTCAGCGCCAGTCCCTTAAGCACCTAAATTCTATAATAATACAAATATTTGGCTGCTAGGTGCTTGTTTAATTTCCTACTCTCTCTTGGAAATTTGGTGGTAGAAAGAACCCCAATTTAGATCGTTTCTCAAAAGGTCATAAGAGACCAAAGCACAAGCGAAAAGAACATGCTGGAACTGATTTCACACATATATTCTAGGAAGGAGGGAGGGACTGGCCTTTTTTATGACACCAAATGAAGCTGTGCATGTTGACACAACAGATTTCAGGCTGTCACAAGTGCAAACAATCTTTCCTCTTCCTTAATAACCACTAGATCGCTTCATAAAGTTCGTGTACAACAGAGTATTGGTCATCTGCCTTGGACATACACAGCAAGACATGCATTCCACATATTAAAGTAACAATTGTGAAGTTTTTTCAAAAGCAGTTTCCCATTTTGATGCCGGCTGGTAAAGACATCACCCCAGCACTCAAGAATTCAAGCCACTTGCACACCAGGCTGGAGAAAAAACGAGCAAGATCAACTAGAGGACATGAAGGTAGTTTCCAGCTTAACAACCCTGTGCACTTATTTCTGCACGATGGTGCCTGTTAAGATTCCAGTCTTTATACATAACACTTCATCACACAAGAGAGAAGAAATAAAGAGCCTGATAGATCGCCACAGTCCTCATCAATCTCATATAATTCAAAGATGCCAAAGACTTTATTTAAGGTACTGATTTTTTCACAGAACATTATGTTCCCTAGTTTTTCTAGCTAGGCATAGCAGGGTGGCTTTAAATCCTTTGAAAATACCAGTGGTGTTTCAACCCCGATTCTTAACTATTTCAGAAACACTGCCCCAAGGAATTCTCAGGCCTCTTGCCCTGGATTTGGGGCACTGCTAATTTAAGTCTGTGAACCAAAAGGCTCAGTTTTCTTGCAAGTTAATGTGGCATCATCTAGAAAGTCTTTATACGTTGTGTCAAACTAAACACATCTCCATTTTCACATTTGCCAAGCTTTGTTTATAGGCTTACTTTGGATCCTCTGAGCCCTTCCCTTTAATGGGATGAAAGGTAACTTAGTGGCCTGATCCACAGGAGCACATGGACCTTGAAGCAAAGGCCTGAAGTCAAAGAAGCACTTTGGACTCAGTGAGGTCATTCATATTTTGCTGACCTACTTTAGTCAGAAGGTGTGTCATTTTCAGGGCATGTCTGCTGAAAACAGGTTTCACAAACAGTTTTAGAAACTCGACTCTGATACCACCTACAGGGCAACTATAACTAAGAGGAATGGCAACCAACATCTCACTCAGCAGAGTACTGAAACAAACGAAACCCAAGACCAAGCCAAAAAACACTCCCACAAAACATCGCCTTCATTTGAGCCCATTCTCTGAAGGGACATTGGTCAACTCTTACTGGAGTGTGGGATGAACCCCAGACACTCCAAATCTTTCTGCTCAGAGAGGGATGGAGCTAAGAAAAGCGACTGTGGTGCACCATCCAGTAGAAACCATGTGTGCTTGCAGCAGATGGGCACCCTGTGTCTAATTGCAGCCTTGGTTAATGGGATCCTGCACTGCATCAACCTAGTCCCCAGCCAGGCAATGTCCTTTCAAGGTTTTGGACCCAGGATACGTTCATTCCTGGTGACGGAACAGCTTCCCGCACTTTGAGAGTTTTTTCCCTTTATCACCATCTTCAAGGTACCACGTCCTTTAATTTCCCAGCAGGGAATGTCAAACCTTTATAAATTTATCCCTACCACTGCCAGCCCTCCTGTGTCTAACAAGAGGGGTTAAAAGCCACAGGCCCTGCCCATAGCAAATCCATCCTTCCCTCTGGGTGGAACAAAGTTGCTTTGATGACCTCTGCAGGCCACATTCCCCAGCACGTTATGCAACTAGGTGACAGGTCTCTTCAATAAAACAAACATTCGAAGTCACAGAAACAACCTAGTTGCGATAAAGGTCAAAAAGGCACAAGGCATTCACAAAAAACCAAACCGAAATTCCTAAATCCCCAAATTGCTAGGCATGTTTTGCTTCACACATGTGGTGACACGAATGGCTGAATCACAATTTACGAGTCTTAAATACATGGGATAAGCTATAATGCGCCTGTATATAATGCCTGTGTAAAAAAGTGTTTTTCTTCTTAGCCTGTCAAATGCACTAGACCAGTTGCTAGTAGAAAATAATGATTTAACTCTTATCCGTAATTTTAAACAGCTGAAATACTGGGAGCTGTGGTCTATGTGTGGCTTCAAAAGTTATTTACTTGCCAAATATAAAGGGATGAATTTCTAGACATTGTAACTGCATACTAGAGAAGCCCACTATGTTTGCTTTTTGCAGCAAGTTAGAAAAGGGGGGAAGAAAAACAAACAAAGAAAAAAAATCAATACACATATTATTCTGGAGTATGAGTTCAAAATAATGAACTCTTCCCATAGAGGGATTTGGAGTTATGAAACAAGCCAAACACTGTAATTTGCTATACGGTTAACCAATTAATGATATTAATGCCTGCCTGGACAAAAGTTGTTTAATTATTAAGAACAGTAAGGAATATGAAAGTGGTGTTTATTGTATTTGAAAACGGGGGATTGTGTGAGTGTATGCACAGCCACAGGTGTGCACAAGTTTAGACTGAAAAATTTTTAATTTCATTTTGTATAGTAAAAAGTGTTCTGTTTTCAAAATCATTGCCAGTCTGGGATTCCTATGGCACTAAAAGCTACAGATAATACCACATCAATCTTTGGGTTTAGGGCAAAGCATAAGAGCCCTCCCAATAATCCACTTTCAAATACATTTTAAGCACAGTTTATCTAGGAACTATATTTGCCTTCAAGGGTACATAAGATACTTCAAATAGCATCTCTTCTGGCAATACTGGAAGTTGAGTAAGAAATGCTGAAGATCTTTTAATTCAAAGCTTCTTTGAAAGGAGCTGAGACAGCTTTCAGCTTCCCTTTTTGCTTTCCTAGAAAGAAGCTAAGCCTAAATTTTCAAGCGTGACTAGTAATTTTTGGATATTCGGCTTCAGGTATTTTGAAAGATGTGATTTTTTTAGAAACTTAGCACACCTTGTGCATGAAAAATAGTCTGTTCTTAAGACACTGAAACGACACAGTTTTGGAGGTACACAAAATCATGGGCCCCTTCTGAAAATGTAGCTCTGGTCCCCAGCCTTTACCTATTTCACTTGTTTCCCATTCCCTGTTACTCACCATTCCCTATCAGATGACTCTCAAGATTGTCTCCCTGCCACCCAAAACAGATAACCTCTCCACTGGTAGCATTTTAATCTAAAGTATCCCTCTCAGTGCTTAATTTCCTTCTTTCCCCCAAGTCACACCTTTTATTTAGTGCTGGTCAATGTTCGCCTTCAAACCAATCTTGACAGAAACCCTCCATTTTACAGATCACAAAACTGAGGCGGGCACTTCTGATGAAAGGAGTACCTATAGCTCTCAAACCCAACAGCAGCTGGAGTTGCTCAAAACTTCAAACTATTTATGATGCAAATCTGTAGCACTGTCACGGCACAGCTGGATGTGGGATGCAACGAGTTAAGACCTCCTGCCTACAGCCAGGACCCTAAACCCACCACAGAAACAAAGAAAAAGCATTGCAGTTGAGCACTTTTGTTGTCGTACTAAAGATTCCGGGTTTGGTTTTCTGTTTTTGTTTTGTTGTTGTTGTTGTTTTTTCAACATATAACACCAAAGAATAGGCAGACCAAGATCATTTGATCCTTGCTTGTTCACGGTTCACCCCTGCAATGAAGTACGATGAAGAACACATTGGCCACGACCTGAAGTATCACATTCTCTGTAAAGCATGTTGTCAGCTCTGACTCCAGCATTAAACACTCTGTGGCAAAAGCTCTAAGGTGCATGGAAGATCAGTTTAACCTGTTAACTAGTTATAACTATCTTTTCTACCTTAGCATTTTATAACACTTTGTCAACTGGGTTTTAAAAATGACCTTTTTCCCAGCACGCACATATAACAAGCCCATATGGGTCCATCAGAGGGCAGACCAGATTCCAGTCCCAGACCCATCTGAACAGAATGCCCCCAGAAGTTAATGGTGTGGTGATTCATCCAATGAGCTAAGAATTTTTGTCCTAAAAAATACCAAAGCGCAGACAAATTACCCAGAAAATGCTGCACACAGCCTTTTTTCTTGAAAACTGTCATATTTTATGAGATGCCATAACCCTAGGTTAACACATACATAAATCCCAAATTGCTGTTCTGTTATTTTTCAAGCTGATAAAGAGAAAAAAATTAAAAAGAAATCCTAAATATTTCAGTGGCCCTGGAATTAATGCAGTATTGCAACAGATGGTGAGTCAGTTGCCAAAAATTAGTATGAAACATAATATTTAATACATAGTGGTTGTTTTACCCTGAAAAGATGCAAGCACATCCTTTTTTTTGGCAGTAAAGACAAAGTCTATTGTCATAAAAAAACAATCCCTTCCAAAACCAACAGTTAGGGTAAGAGTAGGTGTAACTGCTGAAGAGAGGCAGTTGACTCAACCACCTTCAATCACATCTTCAATTCTTTCCCCTTCGAGCAAACGCTTAGGTAAACGTATTTCTTCTTGAGCAAGGACAGCCACAGCAACCTAAGAAGCTGCGCAGGTTCTATGTTCAGGAGCAGACACAGATCCAGCCAACACACTGCGAAGAATTTCTGCCTGAACTGGGAAATGGGATGGAGAGGAAAGTGAAACTGTTTTGGTCCACAAAGTAAGGGAACGCACAGTTGGGTCTTCTTAGATCTGCAGTAACTACTGTCATGCAATGTTTTTGTTTGCCTTTGCTTATTCTCTTTCCTACTAAGAACCGTTTTAATTCAGGTTGTGCATTGATTTACAAACCATCGCACTCAATTATGAGTTATAGAGGACCACCAATAAATTTACAACAGTACATCTGAGTTATGCCAGAAAGCAAGAAACTTCTGGTCACACAGACAACACGCAAAAGATATTTGCCCTGGGACATTTTGTCAAGGAAAGACTGAAAAAAAATAATAATCCTAACTGCAGGCAGTATGACTGTGATGTACTATACAGTAGGAAGATTACTGCACTGAGTACAGCCAGTGACAGTCTGAAAAGGGAACATAGCTCAGACAAATGGTAGGAAATCAGGGACTGAAGCTCACCAGCATTTTGTAGGAAAGTTAAAAGCCTCGGTCAGTTGGTAAGTCTGTTATCAGAAGAAAAGCACTTTAATGTTTATAACTGCTAAACAGAGGAAAAAGGAGATACTGACTAGTAAAATGAGGATAAAAGAATTTACTGTCCAGCTTATGCACACATTATGCTTTTCACAATACACTTCATTTTCATTTTTACCCTTTACCAATGGTCAAAGCTTTGTCTACACGGTGAAACTAAATCATTGCTGACAAATGGGTGCAGCCAAACACGATTTCCTTTGTCTACACTTGTAACGAGAGACATACCCTGCTCTCGTTCAGCTGCACCCCTTGTTGTCAGCAACTGTCAGCAGCGGTTCGATTTAGTGCACCAAGGAGAGCCCAAACAATTTGGAAAGAATGATTTAAGCTGAGTGGGTCCCACCCGGCTTCTCCAGAACACACACACACAGAACAGCCAATGCAAGAAAAACATTTAAAAATTATTAGGAAAATGAACAGTAAAAACCCACCAGATCTGGCAGAGGGATTGAAAGCATCTGAAGTTACTTAAGTGTTGTGAGCAAAAAAATCCCCAACCCAACTGACTTCTCAGTTGTCCGAGTTACAGTCACCCGTTTCTCCTTCACTTTGTCAGAGAGGAGTCTGTAACAAAGAACCTAGTGACAATCTCAGTATCATAATTTTATTTACATGGGAAAAAATCATAAGCCTTGCAAACTGGAAGACAACATAACCACAGCTAACTTGAAAAGGACTCTGCCACTCGCCCTGGAGAAGGCAAATCCAACTAATGCAGATTGCACTGGTGGCACCTACTATGATTTTAAATCATGTTGATATTCCCTCTCACACTTCAACAGCCAAAAAAATTACAGTCTGCTTGGATTAATGCAGTACACTGTCATTAGGCTGGCAATTAAACCCCTTTTCTGAGATTGTGTGATCTGAGTCACCAACATCTGCAAATATCTTTACATCTTGTGTAATAGCTGGCCTCAGATCTCGATCACCAAAGTAAAAAGGCCTTTTTAATGGCTCCCATGTTATTTTGGACTTACAACTTCACGATGACAGCAGCTCCTCAAAACAGCCAATGAATCAAATTTATTACTCAGTTTGTCATGTGGGATTTTCTCAGCTCTAAGCCAATAGAGCAACAACGAATCAAGGTCATTGTTTATACGGCATGAATAAAAATTAACCACCTGTTCAAAAATTTTTCTTTTGACATTGAAAAGTCTTTGGTCTCACAGAGTTTTGACCTATGAAGCGTTCACTAGTTCTTCTACGCATCTGGGAATATGGAGCAAACACTCTCGAATAGCACCTCCTCTCAGGTCAGTCTGTCTTGACTTTTCTAAAACAATAAAATCTGGCAGCCATCAGACTGCTTCCAACATCAGTAGCTACACATGAGAAAGACAATCCAGCTGTAGGATGCTCACCCCAGGAATTAACTTCCTTCCCAACAGCATGGTTGAATGTTTAAGCAGATTAGTGATTTTCAAATGATGGTTTAGTGGTAAAAACAGTAATGCAGGAAGATCATTTTGCCATACAGCTCAGAGGAGAGACAGCATGTTATGGGCTTTGAAAACAAAGTCTAGCTCTACAAATCCATTGAAGAAAGAATACTAGCTTCTCCAACCATAAAAGACGTTACGGTAACCATTTCTTTCCTTAAATTAGAGCCTAACTGTGAGGTATAGTAAAATATGTGCTATACAGACCTAAATAAGGAATGTCAGCTTTAAAAATTTCAGTCATAGAATCATAGAACGGTTAGAGTTGGAAGGGACCTTAAATATAGAAGGGACCTTAAAGATCGTTGAGTTCCAGGCCCCTGCCATGGGAAGGGACTCCTCCCACTAAACCAGGTTGCTCAAAGCCCCATCCAGCCTGGCCTTAAACACCTCCAGGGATGGGGCAATCTTCTACTTCTTCAACAGTTACCTTCAGTACTCGCCATACCAGAGTAACAGCCACGGTTTACAGCCAGTAATCACGGGACATAACCAATAAACGCACTACCTAACAGTAACCACAATGAAAACCAGGAAATTTTGCTTGAAGTATATACACCCACAAAGTTTCTCTACAGGGTTTACTTGGAAGCGGACTGCTGCAAGTAACCCAAGGTCATCTACAGCAAGCACCTGCATTCAGAGCACAAGATGGTCAAGCCCCGAGCCCTTCCCCACCAGAAACGGGCATGCAGCAGGCAGTACCTCCTTGATCCGCTTCACGAGTGCATTCTGATCAAAGGCAACCGCTTCTGCACACTGGTGAAGATGATCTTGGTACCGGAGACACAGCTGCAGCACCTGCTGGGGGTCCAGCTTTTCCAGTTTGGTGTTCGTTGGAGAGGTCTGCCCACTGAGGAGTCCTACAAGGCAAGGGAAGGACCAGAGTTAATCTGACTGTTCATAAAACGAGTTCAGCTTCAAGCTGAGAGACAGCACAATAAACCCAGAAGAAAAGCTTTAAGGAATAATGAGAAGCTACTGAGTAGACTTCAGGAATGTAATAGTCCAGTGAAGGCTAAAAATGGGAAGGGCATGGATTGAAGATTTACAGATGTTTCGGAAAGAACAGCTTGCCATACAGCTTAGGTCTTCTTGACAGAACTTAAACACAAACTCTACACGCAGGTCCATAACACACATCAGCTTGGTTTTCATCAATATGCTGTATATACAGAGTCCTGTTTCTTCTCCTCCACAATCAATCTTAAACTTTGAAAAATGAATCCCCTCCTAACATGTGACAGAAGAGGAAGGAATTGAGATCTGCATTCCCATACGGACATAGGACAATTTTCACTAGAATGATGCTGACAAAACCAGAGGTCTAGTAATTCATTGGTTCCCCCAAAACAAACCTGAATAAAAAACAACCCACCCAAGTTAAATTATTAGAGGTTAAATTAGGTGTTTTGCATACCTTGCCTACTTTTAAAGCTTCAGAATATATTAATCTTCTAAGATTTTTCTTTACAATCTCAAAGTCTAGCAATATTCTTTTTATTTTTCTTAATATGGAATTAAGATTCCTACCTACTCACATGACCAGACTTTACAAAAAGCTCACTAAAAAAAAAAAAAATAGGGTGCTAGACTTAAAATTGGGACACTGGTAATATCCGGAGGAGCAAAATTGTCCAGAGATATTTCTCC
This sequence comes from Thinocorus orbignyianus, assembly GCA_013400375.1. Taxonomy (NCBI): domain Eukaryota; kingdom Metazoa; phylum Chordata; class Aves; order Ciconiiformes; family Thinocoridae; genus Thinocorus; species Thinocorus orbignyianus. The sequence goes on from VXBW01007013.1 coordinate 267,525, forward strand.
TGACCATTGTGTGTTGCTCACAGAGCACAACTTGAGAACCTTTGCTGAGCTCAAGCATACGTGTGCCATACTGATAACTTTCCCTAAAGCTGCTGGAAAAAATTATGCTAGACTCTAAGGCCACCTTTTTTATTATTATTATTATTTTTGCCATTTCATTTAGTTACTTTACTTCAGCATTAGCACAACTTTTTTCTTGTTGGGACAGCATGTGTGACAAATAGCACATACACAAAATCTGCTTTTCCCAAAACATCCATCAAGCTACGTAAACTGAATTCAGTGACTGCACGCACATGCCCGTTGGGACTCTCAGTTTGCAGACAGGAAAAGACATTAAAACAGCAAATGTACGCAAGTATCACACCAACCAATTAAAAAATAATAAATGCCAGTTATTTGGATTGGAAAAGTTCTTCTAAGAACATACCTCAGTGGGAAATGGAAACTATTTTGGATGGCCCCTATGCCTATTGGAAACTACAACTGGTGACATTGAGTTCTTGCCAAAACACAAGAGCGAGATAGAAACCAAGACGTAAATTCATCTTATGAATTTGAGGAAGTGAAAACTCTTTGAAAACATTTGGAGGCAGGAATGAAAACAAAACTATGACACTAACTTAATGAGATAAGATGAATTAGGTTTACTTCTCATCAACACTCAATATTTTAATCTCTTAGGACACTCTCTCAATTACCCTTCACACAAAACCTTTGATTTCCTCATCTTAAGAGGAAAAAAAAATTTTTTTGGTTTACTGATTTGTTGCCCACTGCAGTTAATACTGTCTGTGTCAAGAGGTCAGGAGAGGAAACAGACACTTCAACATTTAGCCTCAAACGCCCATATTAGCAACAGTCAAATTATCTCTTCTGTTTTAGAAAGAATCGTCTCAAACAAAATCTTAGGTCCAATACCAATTGCAAATCTTTCAAGCTTACTTTGAGCTGAAGTGCAAAACTTTAACAGGAGCAAACCCACTGAAAGAAATAAGGCTTTTCAAAAATTTGTACGTTACATGTTCTAGCACTTCATCAGTTCTTTAATTCTGATCTTCTGTAAAAGTTGTCTTGTCAGGATAAACATTCAAATAACTTTGGCAACTTTTAATATGTTGAATGTTCACACAGGAACGAAGAGTTCACCAGATCCCTGAGGCCGTTACCCTGTTTTTGCACTGATCAAATACATGATGCTATCAACCAACTAATTTTCTTTTATTACTAATCTCTCACCAACTTCAAGAGTAGGAAGAAAATTAGACTCTATTTATGAGATTTAATTAACATGAAGAGTGTATTTTGGCCAACTTAACACTGCTTATAAGAATTTTGAAGCAGAATAGGCCAAGGACTGTAAAGGGAGCTAGAAAGGAACACGCTACTAAAACTTATCTCACGTACTTACAACCTTGTACAGGTTACATAACGCTAAATGCAAAATTACTAAGCTGTAAGAAGCCTCTAATTCACTATCCAGAAAAACACAAGCTCAGTTGAAGGGAAACGTTAACTATTCGGCTGGAATTCCTTCAAAAGAAGGCAGAGGTGGAAATACAATCCTGTACAACTGTCTGGAGTAACAATAAAAGAAACAGACAGCGTATGACACTTAAAGATAGACCATGGTATTATTTTGGGTGCTGCCTAAAATTCTCCAGAGACCTCTCCAAGATTCTCCAGAGACCTCTAGCCTCACACTGACAATGCCAGAGAGCAATTTAGCTTAAGAGTTTCAACCTGCAAGAAAGGAAAAAATAAACAGCAGCATGAAAAAGGCCATGCAGCCCTCCACCTGGCAAAAATTCCCACTGTCAAAAAGTCAATCTACCATTTTTTGTTGTTCACAGCAACTACTTACCACCCACGCTATAAATATTAACATTTTCTTAAAATTAACATCCCTCTTTGCTCCTGTGAGACCACACCTGGAAGTACAGCATCCGGCTCTGGAGCCCTCAACAAAAGAACGACATGGACCCGTGAAAGGGGGACCTGAGGAGGGGCACGAAAATGGTCAGAGTGCTGGAACACCTGTCCTGAGGCTGAGAGAGTTGGGGCTGGTCAGCCTGGAGAACAGAAGGCTTAGAAGGGACCATTCTGTGACCTTTCGGCACCTAAGGGGGCTTGTAAAAAAGTCAGAGAGAGCCTTTTTACCAAGGCCTCTAAGTGACAGGACAAGGGGGGATGGTTTTAAACTGAAAGAGGACATGTTTAGATTGGACATAAGGAAGAAATTTTTTACAGTAGGGTGGTGAGACACCGGAACAAGGTTTTCAGAGAAGCTGTGGATGTCCCATCAAGTGTTCAAGGTCAGGCTGGGGCTTTGAGCAATCTGCTCTAGTGGAAGGTGTCCCTGCCCATGGCAGGGGGGTTTAGAACTTGATGATCTAAAGACCCCTTCCAACCCAAACTATTCTGTTTAGATGGCAAGAGTAAGAGCGACTGCAACCACTCAAATCCCAGAGACATTTTAAAAGGGAAGCCCAGGTGCTAGAAAGAGATGCAAGGCTGGAAAGGATTCCCCTGTGTCACGGAACCCAGATTTCTTCCCTTCTTCCCAGCAGCAGGCAGCGAGCCCAAACAGGTTTAATACAATACCTCCTCCATGAGCTCTGTACTTGAAACAGCAGCATACTCTATACTCATGAAAAATTTGAGACCCACAGGAAAAACCCCAAACCAAAAATGAAATATGGAAAAGAGTAGGTGGCTTAAAAAACAGGTGTTGCTGATGTCCTCTGTTCCTATACTAACAGGAGGTTGAGAAGATACCTAAGAGCCGAGCACTGCAAACCTCCAGGTATCATTAAACAGCTCTCCTTTTGAAAATCACTGCTGTCTTCTTAAAGCCTTGTCCCACACTTTGAACTCTCCACTGAACAGGGCCTCCCTCAGTGACTGGTCTACACGTGGTTTGTAAGAGGATATGAGATCATATTTGTTGCAACAGAATATTTATTAGGTCACTCTTACAAGTGCCAAAAGGGGGAGAGACAGAGGTCACTGGTTCAGGCTAATTCCCAAAACAGCCAGAATTTTAACCTGGTCACCAGCACACTTCAGAGCAACTAACTGCTAAGCTACTACCTCCTCTTCACCAAGAAAAGGGTATTCCTGTGATTTCATCTGTGCCATTATTACCTCCTGCCACCCAAGAGCACGGTTCTGCTCTTAAGCGAGAAGAAAACAGCATCTAAAGTTCTAATTTCTTATTAAATTGAATATTGTTGGTTCTCTTCCAAAGAAAGAGGCATGCTAGGAATCATCCTTGCACTGTTCGAAACCTCGAGAAGAGACAGCTTGGCACACAAGTGATGTAACATACCCCAACGTGAAAAGGAAACGTGGTGCGGAGGCTTGGGGAAAACAAAAATGGGGAAACAGGAGAAGGACTACTGCAGAGCTTCAGTGCATGAACCAAAAATGCTTTGGCAACGGACAAACATGCAGCCTTGGCTATGAAATTATACCATAAAACAATTAAGAAGACAGACCATATTATGTGCCTGACATGAAGAAGAGCAGTCAAGATATCCCACCTACTCTGGATACCTCTGATCAGTAAGCAGCATGCCCATGAAGGCGATAAACAGCAAACAGGACAAAGAAAGATTCACATTCCAGCTCCTAATGGTGCTTTAAAAAAAAACACCAACCCAATACACCAAGTATGTCGTGCACAGAGAAATATCATATATCACTACAAGGCTAGCTGACCCACAGACTTTGACAAATCTGTTATTGTTTCCATATTCCTTGGCAAAGCAGAGGCACGTTAAAACCATTTTCCTCCTACTTAGTCATCTTGTTGGTTCCAGATCAACACACTCTTCCAACAAATCACATCCTACTGAGCAGAAGAAAGGTGTTAGTTTAAAAAGCATTTTTATGACCAGCAGTGAAGTTCTTGAAAAAATGCTTTATATGCTATACTGATTCTACAAACACAGAACATACTAACCCACTATAGTTGTGTTCTGCTGCTTTAATGGACAATCCTAACAACTTGAGTGCTTTCCAACCTGAAAAGTGTTAGCATTTCTTTTTGACTTCTGTATTTCCACGCGTCAATCCCCTTTTCAACCAGTAACAGCAGACATTACAAAGAGAAAACCAATAGGTCCACAGTTGTTAATTTATTATTACACTCAGCAAAGCACATGATGCTGTGGTCTTGTTACTGACTTTAAGGCCAGAAAGGGTTGCTGTCATCAGCTAACCAATCTTTCTGTGGAATATAAGTGAGGACTTTAAAAGTAACTCCTTATTTAATCAGACCAGAACTCTACCTTTCCCAGAACACTGCTTTCAACATTTGACAACTGCAGACAGTTAGAAAACAACATCTTTATCAGTTCTTCTTCCTCTTCCACAACCTTCCTGCCTCCAAAAGTTATTAATAAAAGTTTCAGGCACAAAATACTGTGCTCAGTGAAGCTACGATACTCAAATTTCACTAATCCTTTTTGAAAGGTATACATTTATCTCCACAATATCCTGTGGCAATAAGTAAGATGCTTATTTGTGCAGCACACAAAGAAAACTCTTTTCACTTGCTGTACACTTGCTGCTCTGTAGCTGTTGTGCTGCGAGACATCAGCAATCTATAGAGCAGGGTGTACTTTATGCTATCATCCTTCCAAGCTCAAGAACCCCACTGATGAGTCTCCTCTCCCACTGAAGACTTTGTTTCCCTGATTACCTCGGTAACACGTTCCAACACCTCTCACATGAGGCCTGACTTCCCTCTTCAAAAGCCAAGTCAATTATTTTTCTCCAATGTATAATGGTTACACCTCTAACAATCCAGTTGCTTCTGTAATTGCTGCCTCTTTGCTGGACCTACTAACCAGCAACACCCTTTTTAAGAGCACGCATTACAGTGTATTGTACATGTCATCACCTCTTGTCCCGAGAGCAAGGTTGGGCGAAGCAACAGATTACACACCACAATTAGCAATAGCTTGTCAGCTTTACAGAGGCGTCCCCAGTTCTGGTACCTGTCTATGGAGGTCTACTACTGTGTACATTACCGTTTTCCCTAAAACCTCTTCTGTGAACACATCTCATTCATCCTCGTAAAGAATGATCTGCTTCTTTTGCAGCAAATGCTAATTTGGCTAATTGGTTTTGATTTTCTGGTAACAACCCCATGGAGTCTTCAACAAACTGGAGAATCTAAAAAGCTTTTATTACGTGTATGCTAGTAGAAAACTGTTTTCAAAGAATTTCTGCTCTAGTCTCCTGATAATTTCCTATTTGACCTAGAGTTTGTGATCTCCTCTCTCCTAAAGCAAGTTTCTTTTTACTTTTTTATTTTGTGCGTGGATAACCTTTTGCCTACAGCTCCCTTCACACAGCTTTAACTACACTGTTTTCCCCTCTCCCACCCTTCAAAATCACCTGTGCTGCCAGCAACTTGCCTTACTGCAGCTGTTCCCAGCTTCTCTTACTACCCTGACTTTTTAGGAGACTCTTCTTCATGAACTCCATCCAAGACAGTACAATTTTGTCAGCTCTTCTATTCCTCATTGAATTTGAGTAGGCTACAGCTACTATTAATATAATAGTACTGAGTCATTTAATTTACCCTCATTAAGACAGCTTTAGTTTTACCTTAAAAAGCACTAGTGTTTTTCAAGCCTCTAGGAATTTTTCTGTGTTCCAAGAGTATTTAAAAATTACATTTCCCACAACTCGCCCGGTCAAGCATTTCTAAAGCTCTTGGGTAGAAGCTATCCAGTCTGGCCAGTTTCCTAAATAAGGTCTGGCCCCAGTGGCCACAGGTTAACTATTATAGTCGCCTTTCTTGTTGATATTTGCATGGAGAGATTGTTTTGTCAGTACCTTCAGGCATCCCAAGTACCAAAAAAAGATCCACACAAGAAAAAGATTAAGTTACATCCCTAATAACCAAGTCTTCTTTCTTGACCATTACTGCATGCACAAGTTTGGAGGCAGCAACTTGCTATTAGCTGAGATAGAGAGCTCATTCTCAATGCAGGATGACTTTAATATGACCTATGGAAAAGAAATAAATGCATACATATATGCAGCAGAATAAAAGGTATTAAAATACTTCCAAACACATAAGGTAATCAGATGCACAGGGCTCTTACCGACTAAGTGCTTTGAATTTTAATTGGGTACTTCCTCACTCATTCTTGAAGACTAAGAAAAGACAATATTTTCAGCAAAGAAGAGTCAATATAGCTGGGGGGAGAGGGAGGTGCTATGGGTTTGTTTTGTGGTTTGAAGTTTTTGGTTGGTTGGGTTTTTTTGCTTTTTACAATACCTCTGTTAGGAAACATCAAAATTTATACACTCAAATTTGGAGGCCCAGGCCACTCTTAAAAAAAGGGGGGGGTATGCACCATAGCATTAGTAAAAATCAACTGTAAAGAAACTTAAAGAAAATAAAACAGAAAATAAAAATAAAATCACTGCTACTCACCCAGAAATCTTTAAGCTCAAATGTGGATGACCACACAACCTTTTTCACAGACCAGTTTTTTTTCTAAAAATCTCTCTGATAAAACACCTTGTAATAAAATACGTATTTACTCCAAGACAAAAGTTGCCTTTGTTGAATGTGTATTTTCAATTTCTTTGAACTTTAATGGGGGAACACAATGGCTGCAGGCAAACTGAATAGCTATTATGTGAGCAAAGAACATATTTGTATTGTGGCAAGGAATGTTGGCTGTAACAGCAGATTTTTCCCTCTACTTTGGAGTCGGTGCCATGTGATCATTTACTTCTGCATGGGTGACAGATGGGCTGAAGACTCTCATCTTGTTACATCGTTTAACAGGCAACTTTTCTGACCGCAGAGCTCAAATACGCTCTCAGTACGAACACTGCGCCTCGGCCTCCTAACGCAGTGTAAGCTATTGCCTGTAAGACATTACTCACCAGGACAGATAAATCACCTCCCCTTCTCTTCCTCCACCATTTGTCTTAAAAAAAACAAGCATTAAGAAGATTCAAGACATTCAGGCTTCTACAAAAATGTAGTTTGCTACAATTCTAAGACAAAACCCCCACACTTTCACAGATTTCCACCTATTAAGGTCACTTAATTTACATTAGCAGAAACTGTGATTCAGTGGGGGACATCATTATTATTATTTGTTACACTAAAAGAGCATTTGTTCGTGATACTTCTGCTTTCCTTTTGAGCCTCATTTTTGGTTAGGACTAGATCCTGCAAAGATTTCTATACATCATTAAAGCTTTTTCCTGGCGCATAAGGATGGCTATACACAGTTAATATTGTGCACACAATTTTTTGCAACACAGAAGCTTGCAGCTTCTCTGATGTGATGACTTTCCCCCCATGCTTTGTACAGCCTGTACAGCAGTTAGCACAATGAAGCCTGATCATGACTAAGACTTTGAAGATTGCTACAAACCACAAATGTCTCGGTGATGCAAAAAATTTCCATTTGAAAAGTAGTAAACCAGAAAGAAATCAGAAATGATTCCTCATTTGGGTTCTTAGAAACCCAAATGTCCAAATGGAGAAAATAGTGCACCATCTCCATCTGAGATTTCAGTCAGCAGTTACTTAGATATCCCTCTCTGGAAGTAAGAGATTGCCCAGTGTTACACCTTCAAGAAGTTGCTAGTGGTTGCCATAAAACTGGAAACATTCCCACAGGTACTCTTCTTTGGAAGCTTCAGTTAGGGAGAAGGTATACCAGAAAAACCACACAGCTGCACTTCGTCAACTAAAAGCAGCCAAGATCCAAACCAGTCCATCTCCCCACTGATTTTTCATTTTTAGAGCACAGAAGTAGTAGGGAAAAGAAGCAGTTTTGACTAAGCAGTTGCAATGTTCTATGGCCAAGTTCCTGCAACACACCCCAAAGTACAAAAATAGGCAGAAGACTGAAAAAACTGGATGGGGTAGTTCGTAGGGAAGTGAGAGACCATGGTCTTGTGTCATGCAATAACCTTTTATATTTACTTAAAAAAAACCTCTCTCTCTTGGAGAGACCCAAGACTGACTGTCATCTGATTGCTTAAGCACGTGACATCCGCAGGCTACAACTGACCCCGTTATCCTCACTACTCTGTGAACCAAGAGGCCAGAAGACTAACGTCATTTTATAAGATGAGGAATTGAGGCACCGAGAGATTAAATGATTTATCAGAGACCACATGGAAACTGCTGTCCCTCAGCCTAATGACTTCACTGCCAGAACATCCCTCCCCTTCTCTTGCCCTCAAACACCAAACACCAGCAGGGTAGGAGGCAGCGTAGCCTGCTTTCCTACCTCACCCTCAACACTGAGTACTGAGCATCGACAGGGTCTCTCCCACACAGATTCTCAGACATCTAATAAAGCTTCTTAAGACAACCAGAGTGAAATCAACAGCTTCTACCCTCCAACACTCACATACACGCTCCACAAAAGGGAAGGTCCAGCTCCCATCGTCCTTATCATGTGCCTCACCGCAGTTCTTGCACAGAAAAACGATTCACTTCACTAAAACCAAAGCAAACTAATCCAGTGGTTTTCTTTTTCCTCTAGGGTAGCAAAAGGAATCACAGCACCAGGAAATCAAAAACTAGAGCTAGTCCCAGGAGAGAGGGAAGGGAAGAAAAGGACAGAAGGGGCCATCTCTGTTTTTAGCAACAAGAAGCTGCCACTTCAGGGGATTTATGCTTGCAAAGCATTGAGAGTTTGAACTTTACCTGTCCACCCATCTTCCTTGAAATAATAGGACCTTAACTACCTTTTGTATCTTTCTCCCACTGCAAAGTTTGGTTGAAGTTTGTCAGCTGATGAGAAGTTTCCTAGGCTATACGTGGAAAAGAAAAGTGACAGCAGGAACAAACTCAATTTTTAAAAATAAAATTTAAAAAAAAAAACAAAACAAACAAAATCTACAAGCTAAAACTCATTTAATTGACTCTCTTACTAGTAACAAAGATTAGTCTCATGGTAATCTTTAATTATTTTTGGCAAAAGCGTGTGGATATTCATTCACAAGGCACAGCATACACTAGCAGGGGGTGGGGAAGGAACACACAACCAACCCAAAAAACCCAGTGTTCAGTGGCTTAGAGGAAAGGTAACATCCAAAGTCACCTCTGAGCACAAGGGCACCCACGTGAAGTCAGGGCACGTTTGCTGTTCTACAATAACCAGCCTGTGTACCTACACTAACCCCCAGTAAATTCCGTGGGGGCAGAGTACACCGTGCTGCTTTTATGAAGAGGCAAAAGCCCACATAGCTACAGCGTAGCTGAAGTGCTCCAAGCCTGAGTTCACCACCTAGTTTTCTCCAGGGTAACTTATTCATAGGCCTTGTGCCTAAGACCACGTTAGAGGAAAGATGATTTTAGGCAAAAAGCCCGGCTGCTTCAGGCTCACAGATGACACCTACAACATACCTGTCAATGAGGTATGCTTCTTCAACAAGCAATGTCTTTTATTAGATGAACTGATAACACCGTCTGTTGGTTTTCTCCAAACTTTCAGGCAGTTTCTTAAGTTCAGATGTCAATTTGAGAGTTTTCTGTGCCACAGCACGGCACAGAGCAAGACTGATGAACAGGTCTTTTACTTGCAGATTCAGCAACTCCAAGACTGCAGTTTTCTTTTCCAGAGATACAGAAAACTGTTTTAAATGTGGCAGAGAAATTTTTAAAGGTAGCTTAACTTAAAGAGTTCTTTTAAAATAAGTAACAAGGATCTGTTGATGAAACTTTTAATCAATGGTTTGTAATCGTAAACAAAGCACAGTGCCAATTGTGGTATTGTAATTTTGGCTTGGGTAATACTTATTTCTTCTCTGAAGAAGGCTTTATCAGCATGACTTGGAATGGCTGCACTACTCAGGAGTAGCAAAGTCCAAGTGGGGCTGATGAAACTCTTTAAATGATACAACCCTTAATTACATAGCTCATACATCATGTACCTCACAGAAATCACGTAATTGCCCCTTAGTGGACTGTGTGTTTATTATGTTAAGTGGTTATCTACTAGCAAGTCCAACTGAGTAAAGGAGAGAGAGGTCTACCCACTGCATTTCTCCAGCACAAAATGAGGAAGTATCACTTTGGGAACCCGGATGCTCTAAGACAATTAATCTCCTTTCTTTGGCAACCACACTGCCCAAATAGCACAAAATTATTCAGGAAGAGACTGAATTTTTCTGTTTAGAAGATCCTACCACTTTTCTTCTGTGAATGCCCGCTGCCAAAGTCTGAACCAACACTTCCATCTCTGTCCTAGCTCTCCAAGTTGTATTTAAATATTTGGGGTTTGTTCCTACCTTCCTAATTCAAATTACCCAGACTCCAGCACTGATGTACTTTTCTATCTCTGTGATTCTTCTCCCGCATCCATTAAAACCAATTTTAGAAGTACCCTCAAAGGATACAATGAGTGTCATTTTCCCAGCAGTACTGGTATCTAAATAACTACTACTGTTCCCAGCACTGTATTAGAACAGAAGGGTATTTTCCCTGGGCAGAAAGAAACGTGGGGCCGGCATGAAATTATAACAACTAAATTTAGCATATTGAAATTACTCAAAGGTTGAGTTAGGGAGAGAAGGAGGAGACAACACACACACTATTTACTTTTGACAGTGTGTTTGAAAAACTAATCACTCAGCTTTGCAGGGCTTATTAGGGCACCTAAAACATTCAACAGTTACACAGAAGTAAGTGGCCTGCTGCGCTCTGTATTACCTCCACGTTTATCATCTCCTGTCAAATACTGTCAAGTGGCAAAGTGCCTTGAAGAAAGACAAAGCACAATAAGGAATCCCTAACACGAAGTGTTTTAAAATCCCTGGGGGTGGGGTGGGGGGAAATCAAGCAAATTGCACCTCCTCCGTAGTAGACGGCTTACATTCCTTTTGCACTTCAGTAAATAAACTCCCTAGTAAAATATTATGAAAGAGTATCATCTTACTGTTAAAATAAGCTGCTACTTCAGTAAGCTTTGAATAACTAATGACAACATCTGTGCAATCACATCTTCATAGGTAACCCATAGGTAACAGCAATCCAGGAGCACTGCTTTTAACAGTTAACCATGAGCACTGGCAGGGGGTTAGTGAGCCTGGGAGCTTCAGGAGCCCTGGTTCCCCACGCTGTGAGACAATGACTCCAGTCCCAGCGTGGCCATCAGCCCAGGGAGACGCATCTCCCAGCCAGCCCCGACGACTTCCACATTCCAGCTCCGCCAAGCACATGCGTCACTCCCTCTGTGGTTACAGATACCCAGAATATAACAATTCATTTCTCCCCTCCGCTTAATCCCCCCTCCCCTCCCAAACACTGCAGCTGTAAAAACATCTCCCCCTTATTTTATTATTTTTTTTTTTAATATACAGTCTGCTGATGGTGTGCTCACACACAGCACGAACCTATTTCCTAAGCCTGTCATGGAAAGTATCCGTCGTTTTATAGCAAAACTTCACTTCCTCACCACAATGGCTCTAAATATGCGGTAGGTGGAGCTTTGCTCATCCTAAATCACATCTCCTGCAAGGTATTTAATAAGGCCCATTACAAGACCTATAAGCCTTTGCAGCTGGAAAGTCTCCCAGCTGTCAGGAAAAGCCCCCTGTCCCTGTTGAAGAAGGTACCCTCACAGAACTACATCCTGAGCTCATCTTAGGGCACTCTGCTCCTGAAAAGGGAATGAATCTTATTACTCAGTTACCCTTCCTTGGCATGGGCCTTCCAAGGCCAGGTCCCATCCTTGTACCAGCTCTGGTTCTCACCGAGCTCCTTCACTGGTAGATTCAGATCATCAACCTACCCAAAAACAACCAGCCTGTCACTATGTGAGCAACCTGCTCTAGGGAGGAGGTGTCCCTACCCATGGCAGGGGGGTTGGAACTTGATGATCTTTAAGGTCCCTTCCAACTCTAACCATTCTATGATTCTATTAGTTTCCCATCAGCCCAGCAAGCCAAACTGGCTCACAAGGGGGCCAACAACCCCAGAAGCAGCACAAAGTACACAGCTATAGACAGGTACGTGCTTCCTCTTCTCAGTTGTCAGATCAGCTCTTCCACTCTGGGGTGACTGGAGACAGATAGACATTCTTCCTCCGCGTGGTGTAGAGTCTGACACGTAAAACAGTAAGGATCACTCTCAGCATCCTTTGACTATACCAAGCAAGAGGAAAAAAATACATCATGTTATGGGTGCATACAACATTGGAATACCACCAGTTAGAGTAATTACAGGTACCTGAAGTCATCCGTCTACTCCTTTTGCTCATAACTTTGCACAACAGCCAAATCGAAGTAAAACCACCAAATAGTTACTGAACAGTTGAGTACTTTATTTGGTCCAGATTTAAAAAAAAATAACAAACCACCAAGCAAACCAGACTTTCTGACTTGGTTTACTATAAGAGAAACTTAACGGCATTTCAATTAACACATCTCCACTGGGTACTGCTTGTGCACAAAGCCAGTTACAACTCTTGGCAAGGCTCCGGTGCTGTAACCTTTCCAATGATTAACGAGGGGCCTGAATTGGAGCGCAGAGCTGCAAAGCTCGGCCACTGTGGCTTAGGCATTAAGAAGCAAGGCTTGCTCCCCTAGTTGAGGCCTCCTACCACACCGGAGGAGCAGCGCTCATCTTCTCAGCTCCAAGCACCTGGTTGCCATGGGACTGCTCAGCCAGCAGTACCCAGGGTCTCCAGATCCTGCAGCATCCAAGGAGGAGCCCCTGAGAAAAAGTTCCAGATGGACACCTCTCCCCTGCTGCAATGTACCCCTAGGAAGAAAGGCACCTCAAGAAAACAACCTTATTCTATATTAGTACACATACCTGCCCACGAAGCTCAGTTTCTCTTCACTCACCATCCAAAACAACCACTTGCTCTGCGACACTGACAGTTAATTCTTAAGATCCGGGCAGAAGGTTCTGACTTCAGATAAGAAATAAAATACCAGGAAAGGACAAGCTGCAAAGCTAATGACAGCCTTGTTCCCAGGCAAATACTCTTCTTTGTTACAAAAATAGGAGGGGGGAACCAAAATGAAAAAGGCAGAACACTTCCAAATTAAGTTTTCCAGATTATACATGAAAACAATTGAAAATTAAACATTTAGTGGGACGTTATCTGCATTTCCTGCTATTTTAAAATGACACAGGTGAGAGAGTTATTTTCCACTACGTTTAACATTTGTAAAGCTCTTAATATCAAACTGTAGAGTTTCAGCATTCCCATGAGACAGCACCTAAGACGTTCTGCTTTTCCAATCACTGAATACTAAAGAAAGGATCATGTTCCAATGCCTACAGGCGGTCACTTGATGCTGCGTATCAGCATGAGCTGGGCTGCTCTTCCAAAGAAATGTTTCACTGTGGTTTAAACAGACACAGGCTCAGCTCTTGTGCTGGCACTTGCAGGGTAAGGGGTGCCCAACCAGCCCCAGAAGGGGTCCCCACTCCTCTCACACCCCCTCCCCAAAGGGCTGTGTGCCCCGCTCTGACCCCAGCCACCCTTATCCCAGGCTTAGCACTCACATGGCTATTGGGCATACTGGTTGAAGCCTGGCTGATCCAGCAAAAGCCTCTCCTTTTCAACAAACTGCTTCTCCCTCTTGCCAGCTCACCCACCCAAAGCACCTGGCAGCTGGGCAGCCACAAGCCCACCACAACAGGAGACAACAGCGGTTTTCAGCAACAGCACCTTGGAATGATGATGCCTTTTGACTGTGAAACTCCTGGGTTTCAGTAAGATCTGGAGCCCCAGTAAGCAAGTCAAAAGAGCAGCAGTAAGCCACAAAAGCAGGCTACCTCACTTTGGGACATGCAAGTTAGGGTGGGCAAGACCAAAAAGACAAGCTGCTTCACTTGGCTGCTGCTAGCCTACAAGGGGTGGCTGCTGCACCGATGCTGGCTCCTTATCCACAGCAGCTTGCTCTGTTTGGTGCAGAGTCTTCAGTCTTGGTAGCTTCAGTTTAACTTTTAGAAAACACTCCATCAGGTCTGGTGTAACACTGAACCCAGCAAAATACTTAAGTCCTACAAACAGCATACCCAGGTCTAAGTTAACACTGATTAGTACATCTACCACTGATGTAACTGGAACATGACTTTTACATTAGATTCTCCATCTGGAGAATGCAATCCATACTTTCCTAGGTTTCTTATGAAGGTGATAGATCTTGCATGCCTAAACTTTGTTCACATTAAGCTCACGGGTAACATCAGCACGGCTGTAAGACCTGCAGCTGTTAACAGAAAGTAGATGCTTTTGTATAGGGTCCTACATAAACATACTGAATTTTGCAATGGTTTCTGTACTGCTTTTTCAAACTGTACAAAAACAGGTTTGGGGTAGATTTCAGAAAAGGGACGCAGAAGAGGACCAGCCACAAGTTTTTTTAGAGGTTGTATGGGAAGAATTTTGATCATCTGGGAATTTTAATTACATGGATGATGACAAAAGAACCTCACCATTTTTTAACCTGAAATCACGGAGCATTTCCTGTGTTTTTACTAACACAAATACATATAAACATGCTAAAGCCACAACTCTGCTCCAGCAAAAAAGAAAAAAAAAAAGGCCCAAAGCGACATGAAAACAAACCATGGCAGTGCAGACATACACATCTCTTCTTGGGTTGGGGAAGAAAGAGCATAGGAAAACTAATTCTAGGGAAGCCGCGAATGACAGTATATAGATACAACAGTATCTAGCTCCCAAACTGCCTTAAAATTAAGGTATAAAACAATTTAGAACAGGTTAAAACTTGAAAGTCCAGAACCTTGAGTTCTTAAGACTCTCAGAAATGCATTAGTATCTTAACATTTTTCATCCAACTCTAGTTAATGAATATGTGATTATTATTTTTTCTCTCTTCTTCTGACTTAATTTTGGGAGAGGAGGACGGCACCTGCAGCAGCAGTTAAATGTTTTGTTTGACTTTGATAGCTTTCAGTAAAGGAGCGGAGCACACGACAAAACCTGACCATTCCTCCTTCCCAGCTTACCCTGCCTGCACTTCTAAACAGCTCCAGCACACACACAACAGCTTTTCCTTGTCCAGTCTGCCTTGAAGTCTGGTGCGCTGTTCTTTGCTCGTACCCAGAGCTGAGTCATTGCAAAAGAGGTCTGAAGTCTGCACATGTCTAGTAAGGTCATTCAACAGAGAGCACTCAAATCTATTCAGTCAACGCCACGCTAGCCCAATTTTTTTGAATGAGATACCGTGATCTAGCAGGAAGTCATCAAACTGAAAAGCTTCCGGAGAGTCACGTATACCTGAGGGAATCGCGTAACGAGAGGGTCGAATGTAAAGCTTTGTCTCCCCACGCTATCACAGAGGCACTAAAAGCCTGGTGAAGAGAGTCAGTTGAATATAAATTACATCATTAAATTGATCTGCGAAGTTTGTGCCCTCAACAACCCAGCCTTTAAATCCTTTTACATTCTGGAAAATAATGGCCCGATTTTCCACAAGTGCTCAATATCCTGAAAGGCTGTTTGCTAACTACACAAATACTTTACAGATGTTCGGGTAGCTGCAGGCTGGTTGTAGCAACTTGTAGACACGATGGAGATGAGGAAAGGGACAGATACAGAATACAGAGAGTATCTTTCACCTATACTGTTAGAATGTTCACTACTGGTACTTAACTTCAGCCTGGAAGAGCTCTTTTGAAGTTGTGCCACTCTAGAATCGGTCTGCTCTGAACCAGAATGCATGAACACAAACAAAGCGAACACCACTCAGCTCCTATTTTTGTCAAGGCGAGTGGGAAAAAAAAGTTATTAGACCAAGTCATATGTTTTCAATAAAAAAAGCCGTGTCACGTCTATGCTTTACAAGGACATTCATACAGGAGACCACTAGCAGTAGGTGTTCTGGTACAGACAGCTCATAGATTAGATGCTGTTAATGATTTCCCATGCTTTTGGGTTTTAGAAGGCTCTCTAGTTTGTTTTTAGAAGCAGATTTTTCTAAACTTGCTCTATCACAAGATTCACCCATTATATCTAAACCTCTTCTGAGGTGCTTTCCAACACCACACTGACAAATTCACCAAATACAATTAGTTACTCCTTCACTTCAGGGTGGTACCTGTTGGAAGGCAGCTTTTACTGTTCTGCTACCTGCCTGCCTGCCTGTTCTAGGTCTCTCTGCAGAGAAAACTTTGCATTACTTGAAATCTACAATATGATGAAGCTTTAAAAGCAGGGTATGCAAGGGCTGAGGGTGAGGGGAGGTCCTGCTATTCACTGGCCAGGCACTGAAGCTACCAGAGGTCACAAAAGCTGAACTTCTTTATTCAAGCAAAAATTCCCATTAAAGCCAAATGAGGTTTTGTTGAATAAGGGCCACAGGAATGAGCCCATAGTACGCTCTCGACTGGGAGCAAGTCAAAGCAAATTACGCAACGGCCATCAGGAATCTGTGTACAGCTCTCCAGAGCCGCAGTGTAGGAGGAGCCCCGAAGCATCCTTAACCTTTGTCTATTTATGTCCCAGCACTGAGACTCCCTCCATCATAACAAGCCATGCTTTTATATATTTTTATTAGCTCAATTTATAGCAAACAGCACTCTCCTCCTCTTCCTCTTTCCCCTCCCCTCCTTCCCACCCATCCCTCTCCTTTCCCCTTGCTGTGTTGTGCTGTTTGTGTGGAAAAAACCGAGCTCCCGCCCTTGCCAAGAGTGACATCAACTCATTCTTATCCGGTGATGTCCAGCAGAATCTTCCTCTGATAAACATTTGCTCAGTGTCAGAGCCCCAAGGTTACTGGCTGCATTTTGTTTTCATTGTTGCTTGTTTTCTGACACTTTCCTGCTTCTTATACATTGAAATTTCCCGCTCCCCCAACCCCCCCAATGTCTTCAACCTGGAGCCAGAGCAAGGCAGCGAACAGGACATTCCTCCCTGCTTACCCCCGGCC
>VXBW01007013.1:286868-307209 GCA_013400375.1 Thinocorus orbignyianus
GGGGAGACCTAAAAAGAGTCTTCCAGCACCTGAAGGGGCCTACAGGAAGGCTGGGGAGAGTCTGTTTACAAAGGCCTGCAGTGACAGGACGAGGGGCAATGGCTTTAAGTTGGAGAAGAGCAGATTTAGATTGGATATTAGGAACAAGTTCTTCCCTGTGAGGGTGGTGGAACACTGCAACAGGTTGCCCAGGGAGGTGGTTGAAGCCCCTTCCCTGGAGATATTCAAGGTGAGGCTTGATGAGGCCCTGGGCAACCTGGTCTAGTTGGGGATGTCCCTGCTGGCCGTGGGGAGGTCGGACTAAATGACCTTTGGAGGTCCCTTCCGGCCTGGATGATTCTATGATTCTAACATACAGGTTCTCTGTATGCTATGAACAATCAGCCAGATGCACCAACAGTTTACATAGAAACAAAACTACACATCTATAACTGAACCTGTAATACTATTCCAGGAAAGTATGCATAAAAGCCTACACATGCAGAAACAGCACATGCCAGCCTTAAAATACAATAAAATAAAAAAAAAAAACCAGAGTGATTTTCCATAATACACAAAGCACATTTTTAGTACCAAATCTATTACAAGCATTTGCACTGAAACATATCTTAACGCAGCAGTCAGAGCTTAGGTGGAAAGCAGAGACTTTATGGGTTTTTTTTAAGGTGTACAAACACATTTATTTGATGCTATTGCACACTGGTGGTTGCTTTTCTGTCCTCAAGGTGAACCAGTTGTTGGCTGATACACAGGGACACAGCTCCATAGGAAACCTGGGCGACATCTGCACCCATGAACGTTTCAGGATTGTGTTCTTTTCTAGGGTATCCCAATTTATGATACTCACGTGAGTGTTTCTAGTCTGTAGAAATGGGATGTTTGGTCTCAGAAATACTAACAGGGCCACAAATTCCCAAACGACCTTGACTATAATTAGCCATCTAATTATAGTGGCAGTTGGCCTACCAACACCTCTCTAGCGTTTTGTCTCAACAGATAGACTGACTGCAGAATTTGCCAGAGCAGCCCCCTCAGCAAGATAAACCCCTTTGTAACAAGAGAGGTGATAGTTGCAATACAGGAATTCATACGCCTATGAACAAAATAAACACTTTTTTTTTTCATGGAAGAAAGAAAAAACATATAGCAATGCTGTCTCAGGGGTTTTAATTAGCTTAGCAGGAACACTGATAACGAGACATCTTATCAGGAGCTTTGCTTTCAACAAAACCAATTAGTATCAATTTAAACAGAACAAGCTGAGATAAACGTGTACAGAACATGCATAACCTAGAGGTTCACAATGCCTAATAATTAAGCGCTGGATCATTTCCCATACTCAAGAGAGAAAAGTTTGTATAAATCAACAGTAATCAAAGGGAAGTTGTTCTCCTATGGGGATAAGAAGGGTTTGAATCCAATACATTGATTTCAGCCAGTTGTCCTTGTGAAACTGAGCCATGGAAAGGCTCAGGTTTTTTGCGCAGCTTTTTGAGATCCCCAAACAAGATTGTGAACTTTTCCTTCCTATCATTTTTACTTACATTTCTCAAACAAAAAACAAAAAGTAAAATAAAATAAGACCAGTCCACACTTCCAAAGTTTCTTACAGACAAAGGAAAAGCTAAGCCACAGCTAATTAGCAGAACTCCTCTTCCACCCAAA
The DNA here is from genome assembly GCA_013400375.1 of Thinocorus orbignyianus. Classification (NCBI taxonomy): domain Eukaryota; kingdom Metazoa; phylum Chordata; class Aves; order Ciconiiformes; family Thinocoridae; genus Thinocorus; species Thinocorus orbignyianus. Next base: position 288,534 of record VXBW01007013.1, read on the forward strand.
GCTGTACTCATGCACCTCCTTTCCTCTCCCTGTTCTTTTGTAGCCTTCTCTACCTGCTTTGCCATTACTATTTATTTTTAATCTCTCACTTCCAGCAGTATTTATCTGGGTTTTTGAACTAGCAATGGTTTGAAGTTTATTGATACGTAATTTAACCTCATACAACTTCTAAGTAGGCTAGATGAGCAGAAAGCGAGGTGGACTGAAAACTGGCTGAGCTGCTAGGCTCAAACGATAATAATAAGTGGTGAAGTACAGCTGAAGGACAGTTACTAGCAGTATTACTCCAGAAAGTGGGAGCAGTACTGTTTAACTCATTCATTAATGACCTAGATGACGGGACAGAGTGCACCTTCAACAAACTTTCAGATTACACAAAACCAGGAGGAACAGCGAGTAACACCAGAGGGTTGTGTTGCTACTCAGAGCCACCTTGACAGGCTGAAGAAATGTGCTGATGGGAATCTCATAAAGCTCAGCAGCAAGAAATAGAGAGTTCTGTACCTGGGGAGGAGTCATCCCAAGCACCAGCACATGTTGGGGGCCAACTGGCTGGAAAGCAGCTTTGCACAGGAGTTGGGGGTTCTGGTAGACAAGTTGAACATGAGCCAGCAGCATGTCTGTGCAGCAAAGGCAGCCAACAGATCCTAGCCTGCAATGGGAAGAGTTGCCAGCAGATCAAGGAAGGCGATCCTTCCATTCTGCTTAGCACTGTGGGAGCCACCTCATCAGTACTGTATCCTGTGCCAGGCTTCCCAGCACATGGATGTGAGAGCACAAGTCCAGTGAAGGACCATAGAGGAGATTAAGGGAATAGAGATCTGTCATACAAGGAAAGGCTGAGAGAACCAAGACCGATCAGTGGAGGGGAGTAAAGAAGATGGAGCCAGGCTCCTCTCTCAGGGGTGTGCAGTTAAAGGACACAAATTAACATACTGACAAATCCATATGAACATAACATTTTTGGCTTGGTTTGGTTTTTATTGTGAAAGCGATCAAACAGTGTAACAGGTTACCCAGAGACACTGTGGAGTCTCCATCCTTGGAGATACTCAGAACACGACCAGACAGGGTCCTGAGCAACCCACTCTGGCTGACTCTGCTTCAAGCTGGGGAATTGGACCAGGCTGTCTCCAAAGGCACCCGCCACCTTCAGTGATTGTGAGCAACAAACAAAGACAAAAAGGCTTTTTAAGGGCACCAGTGTCTCGTAAACCCTGATTATGTAATCCCTACTACTCTTAAAGAACATTATAAAACTATTTCACACATTACCCCTTTGCAATAGGCTTGCACCCCTATCCTTTTGACAGAAAGCTACAAAGAATTGCTTACAAGAACATGACTTCACATTACTCCCAAGCTCTCAGGGCTTACACTATGTCTCTTTTATCCCCTTGGTCAATATAAACTAGTCAAGTCTAGCCTGAGTTAGAGAAGCAGCAGCAGAAGCAAGGAGCACTCTGTTTGCGTTCTGGTATACAGCAATCGCTGCCTGTGAACATAAAATGCACATGTTTCTTATAACATGAAGGAATGCTTCTGGATCACCCGGGCCAACTGACAGCATTTCAAATTCAGTCACTGGGCCAAATTCCTTTCTCAGTTACTGAAAAAACAGAGCAACATCATTGTGGCTGGGACATGAATGTTAGACTATTGTAATTACTGCTGTATGTGTGAATGTACGCACACACCCACCCCACGTTTAGACTCAGTGCTACTTCCACAACTGCACTGCAAGTTTCACAACGTTCAGTGGTTTTTCCTTACAGGATTAGGGAAGTGATAGGACCATCCCCTGTATTTCTAGACACCTTGGCTGCAGAGAGCTTGGAAACACACAGTCTTCACAGACTTCCTCATTTGCCTTTTAATTTTACCTATAACAAGCAAAATTCCTAAGTGGCAATTTCTGTGGTTAGCATGCAACTCCTCAATGCTTGAGGCCGATAAAGACAGGTTTCATTCAACCAGAACACGTCAATCCACATCAAATCTTTTCGTAGAGATAACCAAGGTAAACACAGGTGTTTTGACTTACAATTCCCGCGATGCCTATGGAAGTTCTTAAAAATCATGCACAACTACCATCCAGAGCTAATCACTAACCCCCTACTCGTGCAACTCCTGCCACCAGCACCCACTGGCTTCAACAATCATGCAGAGCTTGTCTTTTTAATAGGTACAGCTTTGCCCTCCAGCCAAAGGGCCTGAAGCCCCTCTCTGGTCCTTCTTTACCAAGAGTAAGTCATTACATCTTTAAGAATGCACTCTACCAAGCCAATATCATAAAACACGTTCTGCAGGCTCCACTGGTTTTGAGATCAGAATACCTGTGATGTCTCAGTACAAGCTGAAAAAAAGAATGGAAGCCTTTGTATGTTTTGCAATAGTTGTCCCATCGTCTCTCTGCATGCTTTAACCAGTCCATTCCGGCTTAACCAGGCAGAATATGGGTCGAGGACTTAGGTTTGCAGCAGGGTGCATCTTCTGGCTTCCACTGCAAGAGTCCCATTAGAGAGAGGGGTGATCTCAGCAGAGAACCTGGATGACAACAAGCAGTTTGCATCCCAGACATTAACCTTCACCCAACCACTGCCAGATACCTAGACAGGTTCAAAACGCAGGCAAAAAACCTCTAGCTCTGAAGAAGCTCATGACTTCTCAACTACATCTGAAGCATAAAAATCACAATATAAATAAATTCTTAATTTTCCTGGCATTTACCACCCTTTATTGAAGGTAACATTGTCTTTCGCTCATGTCACCCAAATAATTAAAAGAAAAATCTGGTGACTTCCCTACAGACAAATGCCAACTTCTCAACAGTCATCAGACCATACACTGCAAGATTTCATTCATCCATAGCGCTGTATATAGTAAAAAAAATCCTGGGAGTTTCTTTCCATCCTGTTGTCATTTCTGAGTTTTGGTTTTTTAATTAAAAAAAACAGTAGAAGCATAGTGCAAAACCACAACACTTAACTATCAAGAAGTTATGCCACTGCTAGAGAAAGAGAGTATTAATGAGCATTCTTTGGCAGTATCACTGCCCTTGTTTGGAACAAGTTTTTCCAGCAAACATAGAAGTGGATGAAAATTCTCTCCATTTTTATCCAAGAGCATTGGAATTAGTCTCAAACCAGGACAATAATTTTAAAATTCAGGTGGTATTACCAATTTTCTTTTATCTTAAAACTGGCAGCCAAATAAATAAATAATCTCTTTGCAGATGAAGACAGTTCATGGAAACCTAAGCTCAAAGACTGCAAGTTTCTTTTTTCTTAAAAATAGAAAGGGTTTATAACCCCTTCTCTACTTTGCATCTGGTTTTAGGATTGCAGGAAGAAAAACAGTACCTCAGCATATAGGGTAAACCAATTTATGCCAAATTTGCTGTCCTACACCCCCATATACAACTGCCCACATTATACTGACCTCTCCTGTACATTATCAGTGGCGCTTTTACAGCTAGGTGGAAAGCTACTTCAGGGAACTGAGATTGAGGAAAACTAGTGTTATTTTTAGAGAGGGTAGGGTTAAGTTTTCAGTTGGCTCAGCTCCCCGTCTGGCTGCATGAGAGGCAGGGATAACACAAGGGAGTAGGGAAAACAAGACTGCCTTCAACCAGCTTTAAGCTCCAACTGAACTTGGCGAGCCAGCTGGAACGTCAGGAGATGAAACCTGCTGTGCTCATGCCACTCCCCAGGGACCACTTCAGTGCCCAAGGTGCACACGATGCATGTGAAGCAAATGCATTTAAAAATAAAACACTTCGTAAAGTGGTACAAGTCAGTGTTGGAATGAGCAGGCACGGCCACAAAGTCTCTTGCAAAGGATTCGGGTTAAGGTCTGAGAAGGTGTACAGCCCGAGTTCAGGGACATACTTCATAGTTTTATTAGCCACGAATGAGTCTTCCTTATTGGTTTGCTTGGATTCTCTCTGATGCTGCCCTGCATTGCCTGAAAGTTAGCCCCTAACATACATTACTCCTTACCAAGGCAATTTGGGAGCTCACGCAGGAATGGTACTACTGCTGAGGGTGCAAGTATCTTCCCTCACCACAAGCAGCCCACCGCTAAAACACTTGAAACCAAGAGGATATCACACATCACACTGCAAGCCAAACTTACAGAGGTGATGTTCCCAGGACCAAAAAGCCTTGGGGATAGTTTTCTGAACGCAGAACTGCCAAAGTGGATCACTAACTAGTGATCTGGCTAGTCCTGGATCTCCTCTCCAGTACTAAAAGCCCAGAACCAGCAGAAACCGGGTATTCTAGCCTGATACCTAGAAACCAGCAGAGACTCAAAAACATAAGGTTTGATACTCCCTCCAAAATGTTTGGTAATCATTTATTCTGACAAGTCCCTCTATTCCTAACCCCTAAGCAAACATCCAACTCCTTTTTGAACCTTATTAAATTCTTGGCCCCCTCAGCATCCTGTGGCTGACTGTTCCAGCATCTAATTGCAATTCATAACTTCTGGAGCCGCCTGCCGTGGTCTTTCTCACTTGAGCACTAAGCCCACTCCGCCCACGTGCAAACGAAGAATGTTCCTGATAATCCTTTTGAACACATCTGCTTCAGAGCAGAGCACTGCCTCAACGCAGGTCTGCACCAGGCCTCCAAAACTCCCATATTAGACCATCAGGAATTGCGGCAAGCCAAGAAGTAGAATGCCTGTGGCAGACTAATCCCCGCAGCAATATTTTTCAGATGCAATTCATTCACCCTGCCAGGACAAAAGTAAATAATGCAAGGGGAGAAAACAGGAAAGCTGAATCTGAACAATGAAATATTCAAACAATTAATAGCAAGGAGATTGCCTCATTTTATCAGACCACACTTGAATCAAAGATGTCCTCTGTTACACAGCATTCCCTAGAAAACAAAACAGAAAACACAGACTGAATGTGTCAGGCACATATGCACACTAGTGTTGTATCATCTCCCTTGCATCCTGTACATCAGGGAGCCCAACTGTACTGGCCAGCTTCCAGAATGAAATCATATAGTCTGCTATCAGCACTCTGAATTTATATTTCCAGAAAATCCTGATGTCATAGCCTGAGAGCAATCATCAATGAGGAATTATTGATTTTAATGTCAAGTTGTGCAACCCCCCTTGAGAGGAGGAGGAATACAAGAAAACAGCCAAGAACGAACAGGCTATTCAATGACTTTAAAAACAAAAAGGAATTAGTAAGAGCCTTTGATATCCAGAACAATTGCAGTCATGGCCAAAAAGAATTATCTAATTTTATTCCACTAGAGACTTATTGTAGGGTCCAAATTTTTCACTGTAGTTTCCTGGACCAGAATAATCAAACAGTTCAGCTGAAATGGTCAATATACATGCAACCGACAACATAAATGCCAAAAGTACTCTCTAACTATTACAACAATTTTACCCAGTAAATGCTGCAATCGGACGTGGAAGGCATGACTTCATCCAAAGGGGACACACGAACCCTGGCGTTGTGAGCAGGATCTGGGGGTAGATAAGGGGTGATATACACGTGCCACACAATGCCAGTATGTGCCTACCAGGCTAATGCCAGCAGCAAGTTAAACCCCTCCATAAAACCCAAGTTTCACCAAAAGCAAAACAGATAAATCTCTTTCACTGCACAGGGAGACCGTGGTTTAATGGCAGCTTAGATGTTGGATGATGTGCTGGAGCACATCAACAAGTGCTGGAGACTGCATAAAGGAAAGGTGGGAAGGGACTGGGTCATCAAGAAACAACACTCACTTAAGTGCCACGGGAATGAAGCCCTGGCACGAAGTTGTATCAACTCACTCCTAATGGTTCATCGTTATTGGAAAGGAGTGTCCCTGTTCTTCCCTCCTCTCTTGTACCAACCCTGGCATTTGTATGACAGAGCAGTAAATCAAATCAGCTTATTAACAGTGGAAAATTAACCCAGCACAAAGAGTTTAATGCCAGGTCAGCAAGAGGAATCAGTTTTACATAGGGTCAGATCAGTGTTGGACTCAATGAGGGACTCAATACGGGGGAACAGCACACAGAGGAGGAATGTGAGGGGGTGTATTCTCCTTCTTTGGACAGGAGGGAGCTATCACATCAGCTCAAGCTACATTGCATAACTTGACCCAGCGGAGCCAGACTGTCTCACTTTGCCTTAGAGAGGACAATAACCTTTCTCCATCAGCCTCTGCATTCAGAGTTTTCCAGTTGTGATGTTCTCCCATCCATCAGCACAGGCAAATGAATACACAAACCCCAGGTACAACCTGCTAATAAGAAATGAACAATAATCCCCACGGCACTAATCCTACAGGTACAGCCAAAGCCAAGCACTCCGTTAGCACAGGCCAGAGAAATTTTGCCTTCTGCAAGCTTTCAGAGCAAATACCCTTTAAACCTGTGTTTCTTCAGTGATTGCCTCACTTTAATACAACAGGGTTATACAATTTCAAGGCAACAAATGTCATTTTGATAGGAATCAAATGCTCATTTAAGAAGAAGAAGAAGAAAAAAAGGCAGTGTATTTCCTTATTTTACTTTTCCAAATCCTCCATGAGGTGATAGTTTGCTAGATGTAGCCAAAAAGCAAAACTAATGCATCAGTCTGATCCCTCTACTAAGAGATGATGAATCTAGAACATTTCTGAACTGTATTCCAGGCATCCTCTCCACACAGGAATCGATTAGCAGTTCAGCCTTGCACCGGATTGCTGCTCAGAAAACAGACATACTGTATCCACTTCACAGAAATATCGTTGTTTCAAAGACATCAGAAAAAAACCCCACTATGCAATGATTTTTTATTTGCATTTGAAGCAGGGGATAGTGCAAAGTCAAACTTCTGACCATGGTTTTAACATTCACTGAAAGGGGACAGATAGTCACTGAATAAAAGGCTTAAGATGCTCTTAAAACAGTCTTTTCTGAGTCACCCCTAGTTATTTCTACTTGCCAGTAAAAACCAGCAGCTGAGCCAGTCCAACAGCCCACAGCCACCAATAGCAAGTGTCTTCCTTCCTCACACAACCCCCGTGCTCCTGACTGGGTGGTCCCATCTTCACTGGTACTCCCCAGACCCCTCCATGAACCAACCCAGCTCCCCAGCCCAGGAGCAAAGCCATCTGCTCTCATGGCATCAGTTCACTGCAGGTCCACCAGGTCAGGAGCAGTTGGAGAAAGGAAGGAAGGGTGGATGGAGGGGACAGTGTGGGACCTACTCGAAGAGGAATGCAAGTCTAGGTCAGCTAGGTCTGCCTTCTGCAACAGCCCCCTGTGGCAGCCCTGTCCTACCAGCCATGATACTGGTGTGATGACCAGCAGCATACACCCTTTCAAGCTTCACATCTGCTCCTACAGCACACATCAAGCTGAAGCTCAAGACACCAGAGATACAACAAAGGGTTGCAGATTGTGGAAAGGGGCCTTTATTTTAGGACTGTTTAAAGACATTACTAAAACCAAGTATCCCAAAACCCAAGGATTCCAATACCACTGATTACCCTAGAAAATAATAGTATTTCCTTTTAAAGCAAGCTTGTGCATAAGTCTTTTAAAAATACCCTTCTACAAGGAAGGTACATGTCTAGCTAGCAACAAAGTTTACTTTTAATACCTAAGCAGACAGAACTAGGCAAGATATGGAGTCTTGGTCCATCTGCCCTAGTGCATGGAAGATAACCTGCTTCTCCGCATCATGTATATAGACACGTACATTTATATTTATACACACACATACGCAGACACTCCTAAAATGCCAACATCCCAAAATAAGAACATTAACCAGAGATATGTCAAGGTCTGTAAGCTATTTCACTTGAGGAACATATTTCTCAGCACAGAAGAGGTTTCTAACACAAACCTATGGTTATTATCTCAAAGTAGGAGACACAGGAGTGAAGCACAAATCCCTCCATATAAGTTTAAAAACAATCCATTAGCTACAGCACCGCCTTTAGAGTGCAGGATTAACTACCTAATAAGAATATGCATGAGGGCAAGTACATTTAATATCATGCCAAACTCCTCCATGACATCTCAGAAGAGCAGAGCTCTCTGGGGCTAAAGTAACCAACTTCTATGTTGTAAGAGCAAAGAATCAATCTAGCCATTCTTTCTCCTTTTTTAGTTTTGGACAGCATGCCTTCGTGGACACAAGAGACCACCTCAGTATCTTTACACTGTCATTTCACATAAGAGTGGAAATGTCAGGTATCCCCCCTGAACTAAACTGTACATTTTACAATTTGTTAACCTCTACATTAGGGCAACAAATGCCTTTAAAACCTTGTAATTTTTGACAGAATCATCCTACTACTGTGGTCCTTCTAGGAAGGACACTGTTAGGTCTTTACAAGAGAAACGCTGAGGAGCTATTCTAACATATAAAAGTCCATTTCTACTTCATGCTAAATATTTATGAAAGCCAAAACCAGCTACTTAACTTCTTTGCCTTTTTATTAAGCAGAATGACATCACCAGAAATCCCAGGTCTTGTTTCAAAGGCACACTGTTGAAACCAAAGCCCAAAACCAAAAACGAAACCCAAAACCAAAACCCACCAATGAACCTAATCTGACACGAAAGGATCTGTTTTGACCCAAAACATCAGCAAAACCACATCCTTTAGGCCCGTGTAAAGTAGCAAGTTTAGAACAGCATATTTCCATGACCTGTTTTATACTGGCAATACCTGCTCCAGCACTTGCGAGGGAGCAGCCCAGGAGAAGAGGGACCTGGCTCCTCCAGCAGCAGCAGCCTTGGCTTTGAGTGCCCCTGGAACTACAGGAAGCTCCACGAGGAGCAGTGGCTCTTCTACCACTACACATCCCAATGCAAACTATTATTTTAAGGACAAGGCTCTTCAGGTAGGCAAGATCTAAAACGTCACTATGAAGAAGAACACAGAAAGGAAAGAGAACACACGAGTCTTCCAGCTCTCTGATTCTTACGGATTCAAAGAATGTTTATTCCTTTTGTAAGAAAAAAAATAGACAGACGAGAATTGAAATTTAGTATAAACATGAGATAAGGCACTATTTTAAGGTAATTTATTATATTTCCTGTAGAAGAATGGAAAAAACCAAATCTTTCAAGCTTCAAAGTTTACTATCCCTGTGTTTCATGACCAACATTTTGGCTGGAAGAAGTCTGTGTGTTAAATGAACAAAATTAGATATAAGTTAGGTACAGCGGATTCCAAACTTTGATAACTGAGACTCAAGGGAAAAAAAGGCATTTGCACACAGCTCCATGCGAGTGAGCACATCCTGGCTTAATTTCAGGAGAAAATGTCCCACAGCTGAGAATGTAAAGTGGGATAGCAATAGCTCTGAGCAAAATACCAACATTTAATGAAATAGCACCGAAGTTCTCACCAGCGGAACTCTCGCCCCTCCCTTAAATTACACTGACGGAGTTTTAAACAGACAATAGAGTAGATGGTGCAGGAGGTTAGGGTTGGAGACATTACCTTATTTTACCATTACACAGAGGGAGTGGAAACATACTTAACAGAGTAGCCGACATCAGTATGTTCAGGCATATTACAGCTAGGCAGTTTGGCACAGATTCTTTCCCTTGTGCTCAAGAAGGGAATTCAGTCCCTTTTATCCACTACATCCCACCCCATCCTACTTGTGGGGGGTTTTTTGCTGCGTTTGCTCCACCACAGCGTGGCACAAGGCATGCACCTAACTGTGGCTCAGGAGATGACAACGTACCTGCTCCTCAGCAGCTTAGCAGGATGGTTGAGGGGCTTAGACTAATAGATAATTTGCTAATCAAGTGTGTCATGGTAGACAGTGTTTTTTGTTGTATAAGACTAATTTTTTTGTTGTTTCTAGGAATAATAGGCAAGTTATATATTTTATTGTTATTAATCATTTTATATTAGGTGTAGGTGGACCCAGTGTCTCAGTAGTATCGGGGTGGGGAGGGAGAATTGATTTCAGTCCAATATTTGCCAATGCCCAAAAAGGTTTTATTCGATCTCTATATTCAGCTTGATACACCCTCCTTATTAATAGATGCTCTCCAGAAGCTGCCCTGCAACAGGAGCAACTCCCCAGGTGTGCAAAAAAAATAATCAAAAGCATCAAAATAGTCAGCATCAAAACAGGTTTTAAACAAAAAGTTTGTGAACAGTCTCAGCACCTTTTATCTTTTGCAACCTCAGTTCCCTCTAATGGCTGCTTTTCAAAGAAAAGATCAATTTTGCTGCTTTTACAGGGGGAAAAAAAAGCCCCAAATCATTAGTTCAGCCTGTTCTGTTCATCCCTGCTTTCGGAAAAAATCACTAAAACAAACATGGAATCAAAGAGTGGAATATCAAATATTTGTATAGAAAGCCAGAGAGGTGCAAGTCCACCAGTCTAGCTGAGACAGCCAGACCTCCAATCCTGCCACCACACCACCATCCAAAAACCACCACACAGCCACCCTCCTACTCTGCTCCCCACTTCCGAGGGGGTCATCAAAGCAAAGATGCAAATCCAGCTGGGACACTTTGTGGGGAAACTCGAGTGCCTCAAATTTTGTGCACGTTACCTTCTCCGCACCAAGTCCAGAATCTAACTTGGCCTTAAAGCCACCAAGATAAGTGTTTCCTTAGTTGTAAAGTACCTAGACTGGACAGCCAGTCTGAACCAGCACGGTGACAGATGTTTCCAAATGGAAATCTCTGCAATGGATTTATGGAGAATGACGTAGCAACTGCAGCCGTAAGCCTGTACGCTCCAGTGTTCCTCAAGTGTATGAGGTTGTGGCTCCACAACCAGTAAATCTCAGCTGGCCTCAATGTGACCTCCTCCCCACAATCCATGGGATTTCTCCCCACATGAGCCCCAGTGCCTGCCCAATGCCATGATGAACCGACTCAAGTTCCTAGCCTGCCAGGAATGTTTTCCCTTTTTTATTTCTCAGATAATTCCTTGGTTATGCTGATCACCCTATTTTTCTTTCATCTTAAAATTGCATTTACAAGAAACAGATAGTAGAGATGAGTCCTCCATGACCACTGGTTAAATATTAATTGATTAGAGGTCGGAAAACAAACATCCTCGGTTTCTCCCCTTTATCCAAAACTATACCTGATCTGTCAATATTTAACAATTTCTCCCTTTCTTTTGTCCTGTATGCACTATCCTTATCTTTCCCTGTTGCACATTGACCGTGATAGCCCACAGGAGCACGGCCCAGCTTTAGCCAACTCACTCAACCGGTTTTGTGTATGTTTGAGAGATCAACCTTTTTCACCTCAGTCCCACTGCCACAGTACGGCACCTCCACATCTAATTCACTCCTGTCTTTTCACTACATAGGAAGACTATCTTATTTTAATTCAGATTTTAATTAGTTGATACAACCAAAACTTTAACTTGTACCTCTGTAGACGCTTTCCTCTATAAGCTGAGGTGGCACCAAGGTAGACACAATGCCAGAGTTTTCTTTGCACAGGTAGAATCTATGGCATGAAAAATAAATCTTATTCCCACATTTCTCCCATTGCATGAAGGGCTAGACTAATTCTCCACATTCTTCATCCAAATACAGATGCAAACATTGACAACAGAAGTAATTGGATTCAGATACCAATAAAGGCATTTGGCATTCACAATAAAGAACGGGAAGTTTTAAACACCACTACAGCCTAAACATCAGTTGATGCACTAAAGATCATCTCAAGAGGCCCTTTGGAGAAACATGATTCAGGAAACAGCTTTAACCAGCAGGGCTTTTTCGTTTGGCTTTTATGTTGGTTCATTGATTTTTTAAATGTTTTTACAGTTTTGGTCCAAATTTCTTAAGATGAGAAAACCCGTGCCTTTCAGAAACAAAATAAATGAGGACAATGTATTTAAAATTTGATGTGGAGAAACTCAAGGCCAATGTCACAGAAAACTTCTGCCTTCCAGGTTCAATAAATCAAATATCTCCCTCCTCCATTGCAAGAGTCAGGCATAATGGTATGTTTAAAGCACAAGACTGATGTAAAACAGACTTCCAGCATTTTTAAAAATTAGTCCAAATCCATTATTGAAAACTGAAGCTCATTAGCCTCTGCATTTTACATCAGAAAAATTTATCCATTTTCATCATGTCAAGTTTGTTAAGTTTTGTTTCCTGCAGAATCATTGATAACTGATATGTTGATTTTTTAAGATGCTACTCTTCATTAAACATTAAGTGCTATGATGTCCATTTCAGTACTGATCCAATTCCATATTTATTACAGTTGTAATAATTACAACCTAGTGAATCCAAGATTTGGATTTATATCAAGTTTATATCACCAACCTCCAGAAGTTTCTAAATTCTTAGCAAACAGGCTTTGAAACACTTCACATGCCCATTTCAACATACAATGGCAGTCAGTTCCTTCTCCTCCCCATCAGCCAAAGCACCTCTACAGGTCTACAAAATTATTACACACTGAACAAGACAGTCTTACTACTTCTTCCAAACCTAAAAAAGCAACAGTAAAACCCCAACACATAGTTGGAGCATAAATCTAACTTAAGGTTTTAATTAAAGTAGCAGGGTCTTTCACATAGATGGTAAATACACACACCCAGATCAGCAGATGATTTCTAAAAGTGAGACACCTAAACCCCCTGTTGTTCGACGTAGTAGCACAGCACCCATTTACAAGGTCAAAGGGAAAAGCAATTTCTTATGGCAGAGAACAAAAAACAAAACAAAACAAAAAAAAACCAACCACACCACATTTCTGCACAAAACTTCACTAATAATTATCATTAGCTTTGTTTGTTGTTCACAAAGATAGTCCCAATATCCAAGTATTTAAAGACAAAACACTTGACAACTGAGCAAGGACAGAGAAAAGCATCACATTTCTCTCCTAACCCAAGATAGCAGGCAGGCAGGCAGTATATTTACATAATGTATTTACAGAATGCTGCTTAACTGGCAGCTAGGTATCACAAGAAATTGAAATAAATTAATATTACATTTTATTTTCTCTATTTGTTGGTCATTTGATAAGAAGCTTTAAGTATCACATAATATCTGCACACAATTTGTCCAAGTCAGGATCACAGTGAGTTCAATTAGATTTCCAGCATGGAAAAATAAATAAAATCCATCAAACCAGCCATCTGGACCCCTGAAATGATTACAACTTGAGATCGATTCAATATGTGAACCAAAGTCTAGTTTTTATCTCTTGGTGTCGTTATTAGGACATTAGGCAAGCAAATGTCAACTGCTTCAGAGTGATAGTTGCTCACAGGACACTGCATCTGTTATTGGGCTTGGTGTTTTACTGGTAAGATGTCAAAGACAACATGGACAAAAATGCCAGGGGTTTGCACTTTTTGTAACTTCTGTGTTGCCAGGTTGCAGCAAGAGGCAAAACTGCTCACAGAATTTGAAGCCACAATCAAATCCACTTCCTCTTCAAGGCAGGGTCCCATAGCACCTCATGTGCTCGGTTAGTGAAACCGAATCCTTGCTGGCACCCCAAGACACCGGACCACCCTGTGTTAGTGAAAAGCAGAGATGCACTCCGTTCCATTGTAAAGCTCTACTAGGCTCTGGGCTCCAAAGAGGACAAATTTAGATTCATCTCTGATAAAACAGCAACTTTCTTTCTGCCACTGCATGCCCATACATCCAAGCACGCTTCAGAGCTCGGGAATGGTTTCACTTAACAAAAAAAATAATAAAAATTTATCGAAATGTTCAAGAAAATTAATGAAGATTCTAATCCCAATGACTAACGTATGCTTCCTTACTTACTTACCTTCTCTGCCACAGAGTCTAGTATATCAGATGGATAACTTAAGGAAACATAGAATGATAGAGAACTCCAAACTATTGCAAAGAAAGCAAGTCAGCCACCACCCAAATTAACTTCAAATTTCAGGTAATAGAACCACTGAAAGGGAGGGAACAAAAGGCAAAAGATAAGTATTCTACTCTAAGTTGTCCTGTTTGTACAACTGTGTAAGTGTAAACATATACTTCCATTCTAATCATCCGCTTTTTGCTACTTCCATATGACAGAGAATGACTCTTAACCTCACAGGAGGTAAAGCAGCATGTGTTATTTAAGAGGAAATTCCATTTCCACCTCCAGTTCTTCCACCTACCATTACAGATAAAAATTCTCTTTACTAAGATGAAATAAAGAGACCCAAGATTAAAAGGAAAATCAAAACTTTCCCTTTAGGTTCACACTTTATTTGGCTGACAGGAGTCCTCCACGAGGGCTATTATGAGGGATCAGAATTGCTAACCCCTGAACAACCTTTTGCCCATCCTCCTCCTCAGCCGACTAAACATGCTCAACCCATTCCTTGGAAAGAGAGATCAATCAGCACCAAGAGCGTCACTGATGCCTTTCTGGCAGTTTTATTTGTGGTTGGTATATTGAAAGAAATATTTTAACTAAAATTGCTTGTGTTTAGAACTTGTGAAACATCTCACCATGGCAACATATACTGCAGCGCTGATCACGTCTCTTGGAGCACATCACACCATCTTTTTGGGCTCACCCAGAAAAACTAAGAGTAAAGGTTTTCTCACTGACACACAGCCAAATGAAAGTTATCACGTTTTTCGAAGTCCCTTGATCACTATGACTTATAATGCCTTTGACCCTTATAAGATGATCACATTTCCCAGGAAGCTCTCTAGCAACATGGCATTTACACAGCAACAACCACAAGTGGTGTCTGCAGTGCAGCGGACTCCAGGCCAGCTTCCAATTAAACACATGGGGTACAGAGAAGTTGCAATATGCCAAGGTACATTGGTCAGGGTCAGCCACAGAAACGTCCTGTTCCTGAAGGATTGCCTGCACACACAGAAAGAAGTCCACCACAATAAGGATGTAACACAGTAAAAGCCTACTAAGAAGAGACAATCATTTGTCTGAGCCAGGTAACACCTGAAAAAGACAGGGATTCTTCAGAAGAAGGGTTTTTTTTTACTCGGTACTCTACTTCTGTTTTAACTTGACACGTGGCTTCCCATCCCTTGTAGGTGGCACATGAGTTTAGAAAGAGTTTGCAGAAGCAATGAGTTTTAAATGAGGAAACTCAGACTCCAGTAATTTTACACCAAAGTCCGAGTCCTGAAGAGGCATGTCTTGTCAGCAACCTCACTTTGAACAGCAGTGAGATCAGAGGGATGAGAACACACACAGGCAGTTTTACATGATGTCTCATGGAAAACAAGTTCAGGCAAGCATCCAGGTTGCCTATATTAGTATTCTAATTTTTAAAAACTGGTTATATGCAAATAGGTTGTAGCCTGAGGTTCCTGGTGAGCTGCCAACCCCTCCCCAAGCATCAAAAGGCTTGGACAGCACATAGTGCAGGATATTACTCTCCAGTTGATGTCCAGTTGTTTCGGTACACAACTCCCATTAACACATTAATGAAAAGAGAGTCACATAAATCCCTTGCAAAGTCAAAGGACTTCTACTGGCACGATAGACTAGAGACAAGATATCTTAATGACATTTCCAAGACAACAGAGATGAAGGTGCAAGAAATTCCCCTTCCACCCTCCCTCTCCTAAAAAATAACTTGGGAATTAACAAAGCATTAGATTTTAAGTTAAACAGATATATCTGATCAATACAAATATTCTCCCCAAACAAATGTGTTCATTTACATAAGATTAGGTGTACCCCACACACTAGGAAGGTGGGTAAAAGTCTGGGATTTAGACCATCACTTAATAGATAAATAATTTCTTCTCCTTTTACATTTCACCTCCTTCCCCTCACCCACTACCTAAAGGGTAGCAGTTCATATCATATTGTGGACTCTGGCAGCAACACTTGTAGGGCTGCCAATGAACTGGAAAGAAGATCTGGTTGAGTTGAATATTTTTGGGCTGGAGGTAGGGGGAAGGAGAGGGTATTGCAATCATTTTCTGGACGCGTTGGTTACCCAGTTCTACTCCCTATGCTGGACGAGCATTCTTCCCAACACAATGGGCCACTGGGGAAAACTATTCACTGGTATCTTGGGGTGAGAATACCTCACTCTTCAACATACCTATGATCAAAACAGCCTTGCCAAGAAAATACTATTGAATTCCAGGTTATAGATGGTGTACTGAGGAGATCCTAGACAGGAACGAAACTTCAACTACTTGTATCTGAATTAGCGGTGATGTATACTTTCATTTTCTTACCATAGACACTTATGAAAAGTCCTAGTATCAACAATTGTAAATAAGTGGCACACAAGGGTTATTTTTCAAGATCATGAGGACTTTCAGCTGAAGATCTCTGCATCACCTCTTCCTCCCAGGCCCAGTACCGTGTCAGCCTGTACAGACAGTTATGCACTGTGTGGCTCAGCTCACAGGTTCAGCTAGTACAAACCCAGCTAGCCAGCAAGGCCATCGAGACCTTGGTCACTTGGTGAATGAATGCAACTAGAACATAAATGTTCATGAAAAGAGCTTGAAGAGAAAGCAATTTCCAACGTGCTGTTTCAGCAAGGTTTCCAGTCGTGTTCAATCATATCCACTCCTCCTTTTGTATTCCAGTGACACCCTGTGGCAGTTACCTAGACTGCAGTCTTTTCAAGTCTCAACCAACTATGAGGTAAAGAATCGTAGAAGGGTTAGAGTTGGAAGGGACCTTAAAGATCAAGTTCCAACCCTATTGCCAAAGGCAGGAACACCTGTGAAGGCTGACCAGCATCTCAGCAGCACCTCTCTCATTCCAAAGGCAGTCTGTAGCCCTTTAGCTCAGTGCACGTGACCAAGGGAAAACCAAGAGGTGGATAAATAAAAGGGAGAGAGCTAGAGTGAAGAATGTAGTTTGGACCCTACAATCCCTTCTACTGATCTACAAATGCCTTCTAGCTTGTAGTTATTTATCACCGAGTGTATAGACAGGTGCAAAACCTCTAAAGACGCCCCCATCTTCTGAAGAGAGTTAGAAGAGGCTTAACTAAAAGGTAAAATTACTGAACAGAAAGTTGGTTCTGGCTTACCTCAAACCAGGACAAGCAACAAGTCCCTTGTGGATCTAACTTAAGGCGGTGGGAGAGTGGCAGGAGTGTCAAATTCAACAATTTCATCAGGCAACTGTCTCTAGAACATGTTTATTACTGTTAAACTTCAAGCATCAACTTTAGCACTCTACCATACGAACTTAAACTATGTAGAAATGCATGCTGTTTAGGGACAAAAACCTTTGCTGTGCTGGAATTGACAGGAGCTTTGCCTTCAACTTCAGCAAAGTCGCAATTTCACCCTGAACATACCTTACTGAAACAAACTATTGCTTTTAATAATGTGTACATCTGCTCCTGTCCCTTAACCTTAACTAACACAGCCCCTTCACCGACCAATGCCTCAGGATGGTGTAGGTTTCCCAGTTCAGCTGTACAGCACATTTCGGTAGAGTGCTGCTTATGCACAACAAGAGGCAGCAATTCTACTTTCTATTAAACATGACTACTAGTAATGTTGTTACTACTGCAAACTGAAAAGCAGCATCTCAGGATTCAAGACATAATCTGAAATGGTGCATCTTCTGGTTTACACGTGCAAAAGTGCTGCCAGCTAAGCCAAACATACCACGACCAGCCCCACATGGAAAATAGAGGGAATATTACAAAATTCATTATGTCAAACCCCACTGTTCAAGACAAATGGACCACAAAACTCCTGTCTTGTTTTTTTTTAAAGCTGCCCCAAGAAAGGAATACAGGCAGATCAAATTTGACTCAAAACTTCAATGTTTTGTAACAATGAGTTTGCTGACCTGTGCTTTATTGCTTGGCTGTTGATCTTGTCTTATACAGAAAGAACACAGTTAAGCTAAGCTCCCACCACACTGCTTTGATAACAAGGTTTAGGGCTTGAGCAGATTTGTTGTTTTCACTTCTACTTTAATAACCTTTTTATCTTCACATTATTTTAGCAAGTCGAACTCTTAATTAGAAAAGGAGGGTAATATGACTTTCTGGAATCTGCTTTTTATTCTGGTAACAGCATCTGGGTAGAGAAATAAAGACAAGAAGACAGCTTTTGAATAATGTAATGTTATAGAAAGTGCATTTAACTGCAGACAGGCAGTAGACATAGAAGTACACACTCATCCTTTACCTTGACCATGGTTACTCAACTGAATCAGCACCCATAAGGAAAAGAAAATATTTTTAAAAATAATCAAGTCGTAGGGCTTAGACTGTTATAATTTACACTGTGCATGTTGGTTAATCATAATCTTTTTCAATAAACTGATTTGCCTAAAACTAAATAATCTTCTGGACTTGGATAAACTTATTAACACCTATAAAGCCGAAGATCAAGTAGAAACATTCATTTTTCAAAAGTAATGCATTGCAATGCTGCTGCTGGTTTAGCAGTACGACACAAGCACTCCAGAAATGGCCACCAGTCAAGCAAAAGAACATTAACAGGGGAGCACGCAGCATCACAAGAAGTAAACTATACATCTACACTTTTTATGTACAGAAAATACATACCATATATACATCATTTGTAGAAATAATACATACATATTATATATAGTATCTATGTATAGCGTATACACAGACGTATATAAATTCTTCCCCTCTAATCTGTGCTCCTGAGACCCCACCCGGATTCCTGTGTCCAGCTCTGGAGTCCTCAACATAGAAAGCAAATGGACCTGTTGGAATAGGCCCAACAGAGG
>VXBW01007014.1:0-15726 GCA_013400375.1 Thinocorus orbignyianus
CTCCAGGTGGGGTCTCTCCAGAGATAAGCAGAGGGACAGAATCCCCTCCTTGTCCCTGGTGGCCACATTTTGATCCCTGAAGCCTCGATTTTAGCTCAGCCTTGAAAGAGGAGCCCATCAGGTGTGCAGGGTTCTCCCCCCAGCACTGTAAATCAAGACCAGAGGATGGCAAAGATCTATCAAAAGCAGATTAAGGACAGAGTTCTCTCTGCTGTAGCCTGTGTTTCCTTTGTCTTCCCTGCAGCCCTTCAATTAATTACTCGCTACCTGGCTCCAGGCAAAGCTCAGCCACTGCTTGCAAGAGAGTGACAGCAGCAAAGGAGAACCACCAGCCCCTGGGAATCCCCCTGGCAGGGAACCAAGACAAAAAAAAACCCCAAACCCAACACTTTTTCTGCACCAGCTGGGGTACGAGCTAATAAATGACATTTTTCAGCACAACACTCAGTAGTTTGTGGGGTTTTTTTTATGTTGGATTGCATTTTCTTCTTCCCAAGTGGGAGGATGGGCGGGACGTTTCTACAGACATTACATTAGTTAATTTATATGCTAAATATTCTGCGTGGAATTAAATCCAAGGAGACTGTGAGGGTGAAGCAAAGAGGAAATGAAACACTGACAGAGATAACACACCTCAAGAGCAAACACCAAGGGTAAGAAAACAGAGGTGAACCTATTCATGGAGAAGAGCCCACCTGCAGAGGCTGATTTTATTTTTCCCAAGCTCGAGCATATAAAAATGTTAGATTCCAAAACAGAAAGTGGTTGGTTGAGAAGAAGGAGAGGACAGCAGTGAAGTATTTTACCAGCAGGTGGAGGGAGGTCATCCTGCCCCTCTACTCTGCCTTGGGAGGCTCCATCTGCAGCAGTGGGACCAGTTCTGGGTTCCCCAGTTCCAGAAGGACAGGGAACTGCGGGGGAGGGGACAGCAAAGGACTACAAAGATGATGAGGGGCCTGGAGAATCTCTCTGATGAGGAAAGGCTGAGGGACTTGGGTCCTTGTAGTCTGGAGAAGAGAAGGCTGAGGGGGGATCTGATCAACACCTAGAAATACTTCAAGGATGGGTGTCAGGAGGATGGGGCCAGGCTTTTTCCAGTGGTGCCCAGTGAGAGGACAAGAGGGAATGGGCACAAACTTGACCATCAGAAGTTCCATCTCAACCTGAGGAGGAACTTCTTGACTTTGAGGGTGGCAGAGCCCTGGCAGAAGCTGCCCAGACAGCAGGACCTGAGCACAGTGCACATTCCCCATATTTGCCATTCAGAGCAAGACCCTGTGAAATAATTAGCAGAAAGTATCAATTCAAGATTAAAATCTCAAATACTCTGTCATCAGTTTTTGCAACAATGTGTTCAGAACAACTGAACGTTGGGACACAGCTAATAAAATCCTCAGGTTGTATAACTTCATACAGCTTAATACAGCTTCAGGGCTCTGATGACGATCTCAACAACGACATTCTCATCTCTGCTTTTCACCAAAATACCTCCAAGTTCCTGATTTGTGGATGTTGACAGCATTTTTCCAAGCCAGTCCTCAATCTGCCTGGCCAGAAACTCCACCAGCTCCTACAAATCTCCTGCTGAGAAGGCAATCTGTTGATGGAGCACAGCTCTCCCAAGCATATGTTTCCTGAGCAAAACCATAGATGGCAGCAAGTAACATTTGCAGCTCTGAGGAAGAAGACCTGGGAGTCCTGGTGGGTGGACAACAGGATGACCATGAGCCAGCAAGGTGAACTTGTGGCCAAGAAGGTCAATGGCATCCTGAGGGGCATGAGGAAGAGTGTGACCTGCAGGTGGAGGGAGGTCATCCTACCCCTTTATTCTGCCTTGGGAGGCCCATGTGGAGCACTGGGTCCAGTTCTGGGCTCCCAAGGTCAGGAAGGACAGGGAACTGCTGGAGAGGGTACAGCAGAAGACCACAGAGATGATGGGGAACCTGGAGAATCTCTCTTAGGAGGAAAGGCTGAGGGACTTGGGTCTTTTTGTCTGGAGAAGACTGAGGGGGGATCTGATCAACACCTAGAAATACTTCAAGGACAAGCATCACGAGGATGGGGCCAGGCTTTATTCAGTGGTGCCCATGAAGGACAAGAGGAAACAGACACAAACTTGACCATAAGAAGTTCCATCTCAACATGAAGAGAAACTTCTTTCCTGGGAAGGTGGCAGAGCCCTGGAAGAGGCTGCCCAGAGAGGTGGTGGAGTCTCCTTCTCTGGAGACATTCAAACCCCACCTGGACACGTTCCTCTGCAACCTGTTCCGTGTGGACCTTCATTGGCAGGGGGGTTGGACTAGATCTCCAGAGGTCCCTTCCAACCCCAAATCATTCTGTGATTCTGTGATTTTAGAAATTCAACCCTTTTTTGGGGAGGGATTGGAAGCCTTATTCTCTTCCACTTATTTTAGCGAAACACACAGAATTAAGCTTTTCTCACATTTCTTATGAGCAGAGAATGACACCACTTCTGCAGCTGAAAGGTTCAACTGCAAGAACACACAAATAATGCCAGGCTGAGATGTAGCTACACCTACTTGAGATGCTGTAGGAACACCTAAAGCATATGATTAATAGGCTAGATCCTAAAATAGAATCACAGAATGGTTCAGGTTGGAAAGGACCTTAANTCAGCTTGTCTTCACAGGAGAGGTGCTCCAGCCCTTTGATCATCTTTGTGGTTCTCCACCCAGCAAATATAACTGTTATCAGAGGACAGGAATTCATGGCCAAATATAAGGAGAGGGAGAAAACAGCCCTCTGTTCACAATTCAAGCTGGACCTAAGCTTCTGAACTAATCAAACGAAGTAAACAGCCCTGTAATGAGCCTTAATCAAATCTTATCTGCTACAAATACTCTCCAGAGAGTTGTAGATATCCTAATGATGAGACAAAAACCACTCCCTTATAATTAAGTGGAAATAGGATTAATCACTGTGGAGACCCTGGGACCTTCCTTGAGCACTGACCTGAGCAGAAATGGGGAAATCTCCCATGACCATTGAGAAACGGCAGCCCTTTGACTGGTTATACTGGTGGGTGATACCCACACTGGGCTATGGAAGTATTGGAGGCTTTAGTTAGAGACAAAATCTGAGGAAAGGAAGAATAATTCAAGTAACCCAGCCTTAGGGTCCAGGATACTGGCTGGAAAAATGGTTATAGAAACTAAAGAAATAGCTACAAGTTTCCCACCTCCCCCTCGCCTTGTTTCTGCCCCAGAGGTCAGTGAAGACAGTGAATATTTTTCTCTGATAGTTTAAAGAAAAAGGGACCGGGGAGAAATGTAAAGCTATTTTAAGGCAAAACAGATCCATTCAACTGTCTGAACTAATGCCTTAACCTTCCTTACTCATTTCCCTTACATAAAATGTCTTGACCTTCCTTACTCTCGTCACAAAACATCATAGAATCACAGAATCAGAGAACGGTTAGAGTTGGAAGGGACCTTCAAGATCATCCAGTTCCAACCCCCTGCCACGGGCAGGGACACCTCCCACCACACCAGGTTGCTCCAAGCCCCATCCAGCCCGGCCTTGAACCCTTCCAGGGATGGGGCAGCCACAACTTCTCTGGGCAACCTGTTCCAGGGTCTCACCACCCTCACACCAAAGAATTTCTTCCTAATATCTCATCTAAATCTCCCCTCTTCCAATTTAAAACTGTTACCCCTTGTACTATCACTCCATTTACTGACAAAGAGTCTCCATGGGCTCCCCACCCTGATCAAGAGTCTCTTCCCAGCTTTCCTGGAGTCCTTTCAGGGACTGGAAGGGACTTGAAAGTCTCCCTGGAGCCTTCTCTTCTCCAGGTTGAACCCCCCCAACTCTCTCAGCCTTGTATGTACACTAGAGTTCCTCAGTTCCTCTCAACTGTTAGATTTCAAAGGATTCAGGGTCTCTTGAGGACAGGGGCAATGAGATGAAGACATCTATGCACAATAAACCCTGGAGAAACCACTCCACCAATACGTATTGTCTTTGAAAGCCTCTGACTCAGCTCATGTCATATTAGATGGCACGTAGAGATAGCTTTGTCTTCCAAGAGTTCATCAGGCTGGCACCAGAGCAGTGTGTCAAGAACATAAAATTCCCCAAGGGAGAAGAATACAAGTGGAAATGTCTCGTGGTGACCAAAACAGCTTTGCCAGGAGAAAGGCAAAATTTCAACCCAACGTGCTTGTGAAGCTCTCTTCCCCTTCAGAAATGATGAAGAAAGAAGAAGAAAAGGGTAGTTTTGCAAAGGAAAAAGCACCAAAGAACAGGTCAAGGAGTAAAACCAGGAAAGAACGGGAAAGAATTTGTGACCTACAAGCACCATTCTGCAAAATGTCCATGTCTCCAAAGTGCCAGGAGTACACCCATGGTCCTTCAGAAACAGTAACTCCACAACTACAGGTATTGCAGGTTGTTACAACCATTGCCTTGAGGAAATTATCTCAAGGTTATGAAATTCATACCCTGCAAGCCCTGTCATCCTGTTGTGCTGTTCTCTGGCTGTTTTACTCAGAATAAACAAGCGTTTTCCATGTCTAAGTCTTGACCAACATGGAAAGAAACAAGACTAGAGAATCACAGAATTGTAGAATGGTCGAGGTTGGAAGGGATCTTTCAGATCATCGAGTCCAACCATCAACCCAACACTGACAAACCCACCACTAACCCATGTCCCTCAGCACCACGTCTACCTGGCTTTGAAATCCCTCCAGGGATGGTGACTCCACCACTGCCCTGAGCAGCCTCTTCCAAGGCTTGAAAACCCTTTTGAGGAAGAATTGTTCCCAATCTCCATCCTAAACCTCCCCTGGTGCAACTTGAAGCCATTTCCTCTTGTCCCATCTCCTGGTCTTTGGGGGAAGAGATCAGTCTCCCTCAGCTACACCCTCCTTTTAGGGAGTTGGAGAGAGTGAGAAGGTCTCCCCTCAGCTTTCTTTTGTCCAGGCTGAACACCCCCAGCTCCCTCAGCCTCTCCTTATAAGACTTATTCTCCAGTCTTTCTCTAAAAGAAAGGAAAAACAAGTGGAAATCACCCAAGCACTGAGTTTTCCCCAATCATCTTGGGGAAAAATATTCATGCTCTCTGCCTCTTTGGAGACCTGTTTGGCGTTTATAAGGATGGACATCCATAACTCACATTAGATCAAAGAATTTCAGGCTATTTTTTCCCTCTTTTATCGCTTTTATCCACCGCCTTCCTGGCCCAGTCCTCCTGTGTTTCCCAGTGGAGCTCTGTCCCTCCCCCTGCTTTTGGGAAAGCTGCTGCCTTCTACAGCCCACTACAGAGTTTATTTCTGACCTCACATCTCTTTTCTTTAATATATATAAACCTTCCACTTCTCAGGTGCTCTTAATTGTCTTCCTTGCTCTATCTGCCTGGAAAATAATTGGTATTTTCTCCCTACCTGGACCATTAATGGTGTGTATTATCCTGGGTTGCATCAACAGAAGCGTGGCCAGCAGGGCAAGGGAGCAGAGCCCCTCTACTCTGTGCTTGTGAGACCCCACCTGGAGTCCTGTGTCCAGCTCTGGAGTCCTCTGCACAGGAAGGACATGGATCTGTTGGAATGGGTCCAGCAGAGGGCCATGAAGATGATCAGAGGGCTGGAGCACCTCTCCTATGAGGACAGGCTGAGACAGCTGGGGCTGTTTAGCCTGGAGAAGAGAAGGCTCCAGGGAGACCTGAGAGCAGCCTTCCAGGATGTGAAGGGAGCTCCAGGAGAGCTAGAGAGGGACTCTTGGTCAGGAAGTCTAGTGATAGGACAAGGGGTAATGGTTTTAAATTGGAAGAGGGGAGATTTGGGTAAGATATTAGGAAGAAATTCTTTGCTGTGAGGGTGGTGAGGCACTGGAACAGGTTGCCCCGAGAAGTTGTGGCAGCCCCATCCCTGGAAGTGTTTAAGGCCAGGCTGGATGGGGCTTGGAGCAACGTGGTGTTGGGGGAGGTGTCCCTGCCCAGGGCAGAGGGGTTGGAACTGGCTGATCTTGCAGGTCCCTTCCAACTCTAACCATTCCATGATTCTATGATCCCTGCTTGGAACTCCACTGGTGTGTTATCCCTGTCTTTGAGCTCTCTTTATAATTTCTACTAATTTCAATTTCCCATTTCTGCTGTGGAGATCCCACTCAGCCACGACGATTGCAGCCCACGCTTTTGCCAGAATTTAACAAATAAAAAAACCCCACTCCTGTCTATTTTTAATCTCCACCACCTCCCCCAAGGAAATGTGTCATCTCTTTGCTCGTTTTCCACTGATTGATTAGGTTCTGTTAATTATGCATTCTCCAGCTTTGCAAACACTCGAGTTCCAGCCTGATTTCATTTGTACCTTTCAGGATATTTTTGTGTGAGCACCATCTCCTCTGCAGCTCCTTATCCCGACTTTATTTCTTTCTGCTGCTGCTTTTCTCTTCCATTCTCATACTCTCTGTCCTTGCATAGAATCACAGAATCACAGAATGGTTAGAGTTGGAAGGGACCTTAGAGATCATCAAGTTCCAACCCCCCTGCCATGGGCAGGGACACCTCCCACCACACCAGGTTGCTCCAAGCCCCATCCAGCCTGGCCTTAAACACTTCCAGGGATGGGGCAGCCACAACTTCCCTGGACAACCTGTTCCAGTGCCTCACTACCCTCACAGGAAAGAACTTCTTCCTAATATCTCATCTCAATCTCCCCTCTTCCAATTTAAAACCATTACCCCTTGTCCTAGTGCTCCCCTCCCTGACCAAGAGTCCCTCTCCAGCTCTCCTGGAGCTCCCTTCACATCCTGGAAGGCTGCTCTCAGGTCTCCCTGGAGCCTTCTCCAGGCTGAACAGCCCCAGCTCTCTCAGCCTGTCCTCACAGCAGAGGTGCTCCAGCCCTCTGAGCATCTTGGTGGCCCTGCGCTGGACCTGTTCCAACAGTTCCATGTCCTTTCTCTGTTGAGGACTCCAGAGCTGGACACAGGACTCCAGGTGGGGTCTCAGGAGCACAGAGCAGAGGGGGAGAATCCCCTCCCTGGCTCAGGTGGCCACGCTGCTTTTGCTGCAGCCCAGGCTGGGGTTGGTTTCTGGGCTACCAGCACACACTGCCGGCTCATGGGGAGCTTCTCATCCAGGAGCACTCCCAAGTCCTTCTCCTCAGGGCTGTTCTTCAGCCATTCTCTGCATATTTAATCATTAACTCTTTCTACTCTCAAGTACTGAGGAGTAGAGTCTGCTCGAAATGGTTTAGTCACAATAAAAGGCAATTGTATTTTAAAATATTTTCTGTTAGGAGAGAATATTCTGGCTTTGTGGTTTTTTGGTTGTTTTTTTTTTTAAAAAAAGAGCCTAAGTGTTATCACACCAGTAGGAGGAATACTTTCACTCCGTATTTTCTAACCTCTTGAACTGTAAATCACATTCCTAATTACATCGGGTACTGGGAACATCTAACGGGATGAGGAGCACTTAACTGAAACAATTACATTTGCTCTCCAGTTTTAATTAAGCAACCCACTCAGCTGAAAACTAATAGATTAGTTCCTGTTGCTCGCCATAGGTTGTTTGGAATCGTTGGCCAGGAAAATGGTTAACTTTTACCCATCCAACACTTGCAATCGACTATGAAGCCAGTTTATCTTTTCCCCCAGTCTTTCTGAACCCAAAACAGGTCTCAGAAACCTCAGTAACATTCTCCAAAGTGCCTCAGAGTAAAAGCAGAAGGATGCAAAGACTATCAAGGTTACAAATTAATAGATATATCAAAAAATATTAGAACAGAAGGCACATCAGCATGTGGCAGCTCCTTCTAGAAGCCAAAATGTGAGAAGATAGAGAATTAATACCATTTTCTGGTATCAATTCCTTCAAGCAGAAGGGAACTAGGAAACAGGAGAGTGAGTGTTTTCACTCTATTTAAGACAGAACCCCTAAATATAGAGATTCTTGACCTTTCCACAATAGAGGGAAACACAGCAAGTTTAATCACTCTTCATCAGGAGTGATTTTTAATATTATTCTTCTAAGTTCGAGCCTTTCATTAAGCTGATTCAGTGACTTGAGAAGGATGAAATCAATGAGGGGGAAAAAAAGAAGATATCTTAAAATTCCCTGATTTTTGATGCTAAAAGCTCTCATTTCCACCAACAAAATCCAACAGCTGTAACATAAATTCTTCTGCAGTGAGAAGCTGAACCTGCCAAAATGATTTCGTCACCTCAGCCTTGCGAATACTCTCTCTGGCTTCATCTATTTTCTGCTCCAGTTCTGCTCGGGTTTGCTCAGACATCACCGGCCCGTGGCATTCCAGCTCCTCAAGTGTCTGTCAGAAAGAAGAAAACATATCCCAGATGTAGTAAATCTCAGCAAGCCATTTACATGATAAATATTTACAACAATTCAGGGAAGTTATTGTTTGATTAGATGATGGGTTGACCGACAGTAGCCCATTCCAGGAAAACACATGATGACCAAGGCCAAATCCCATAAAAAACCACAGTATTTTACATGGAAATTCCACTTGGGGGAATGTTTTGACATCTTTGTGAAAAGATGGTATCGTGGTATGAATCAACTCATCTATCCCCCTCTGCTCTGCGCTTGTGAGACCCCAGCTGGAGTCCTGTGTCCAGCTCTGGAGTCCTCAACAAATAAAGGAGATGGAAATGTTGGCATGGGTCCAGTGGAGAGCCACCAAGATGCTCAGAGGCATGGAGCACCTCTCCTATGAGGACAGGCTGAGGGAGCTGGGACTGTTCAGCCTGGAGAAGAGAAGGCTCCAGGGAGACCTTAGAGCAGCCTTCCATGATCTGAAGGGAGCTCCAGGAGAGCAGGAGAGGGACTCTTGGTCAGGGAGTGGAGTGATAGGACAAGGGGTAATGGTTTTAAATTGGAAGAGGGGAGATTGGGATGAGATCTTACAAAGAAATTCTTTGGTGTGAGGGTGGTGAGGCACTGGACCCAGACTCTGGACTCTGGTTGTCCAGAGAAGTTGTTGATGCCCCATCCCTGGAGGGGTTCAAGGCCAAGCTGTGGATGGGGCTTTGGGCAACCTGGTGTGGTGGGAGGTGTCCCTGCCCATGGCAGGGGGGTTGGAATTGGATGATCTTGAAGGTCCCTTCCAACTCTAACCATTCTATGACTCTACAGGTTTATATTTACACACTTAAAATGAGTATGTTGTTCCACATTTGTGTCAGGATGAAAAAAGAGCATCTTAAACATATAGAAAGAAGTTGCTAGTGGTACAGGAACATTGTGTCTAGAGGAGAATTTGTTCAATCACAGAAAACACGTTGGAGTTTCTTGGCTTCAAGTACACGGAAGTTGACAGTGTAGATCCAGAAAAACAACAAAAATGTGTGATAGCACAAACTGTCACCAGTTATTTGCAAATCTGTGCCTGGTTCAGTGATGCTTTATCCATTTTGTGTCACATAGTCTTTGGAGAAAGAGCAGAAGGAGCATCAGGTGCTAGAGTCTGAATCATAGAACAGTTTGGGTTGGAAGGGACCTTCAAGATCATCCAGTTCCAACCCCCCTGCCATGGGCAGGGACACCTCCCACCACACCAGGGTGCTCCAAGCCCCATCCAACCTGGCCTTCAACCTCTCCAGGGATGGGGCAGCCACAGCTTCTCTGGGCAACCTGTTCCAGTGCCTCACCACCCTCACAGTAAAGAACTTCTTCCTAAGATCTCATCTAATTCCCCCCTCTTCCAATTTAAAACCATTACCCCTTGTCCTATCACTCCACTCCCTGATCAAAAGTCTCTCTATCTCTCCTGTAGGCCCTTTTTAGGTACTGGAAGGCTGCTTTAAGGTCCCCCCAGAGCCTTCTCTTCTCCAGGCTCAACATCCCCAGCTCTCACAGCCTGTCTTCACAGCAGAGGTGCTCCATCCCTCTGATCATCTTGGTGGTCCTCTGCTGAACCCACTCCAACAGGTCCATGTATTTATATGGGTATGAAATATATTGGTGAACCAAAATGTTTGAGGAGGTGCTAAACTGGCAGTTTGAGTGCATCGTATCAAAAAAGTCTAAAATAAAAATGGCAGGNCTCTCTAGTGCTTGCAGTAGCTCCTACTTCCCATAGTGGGTAGTTAGAAGAAATAAAATCCATAAACAAATGTTCTCCTAACCTACCCGCTGACTGTGGATGATGTTTTTGTGCTCCCGGGCTACCCGGGTAGCCCATTTCCGAGCCTCCTTGTTGAGGCTGTGCTCCTCGGTCGTTCCAGTTTCCGATTCCAGTTGTCGACTCTGGAAGAGAAAAGAAGAGAAGGAGTCAGGACACAGACCCAGGGCTACCTCTGTAGATGGATCTTGTTTCATACAAACCAAGACAGATTCAACAAAAACAACTCTCTTCCTTATGAACTTTATGATGGTACCAGGCACAAATNAGAGAAGGCTCCGGGGAGACCAGGATCTGAAGGGAGCTCCAGGAAAGGTGGGGAGGGACTATGTGTCAGGATGCAGAGTGACAGGACAAGGGCTAAGGGTTTATTAATTAATACTTTGAACAGGATCCTCAAGAACAACTCCTCTTCCTGGATGATCTCCTGTCTTATGCCCATCTGACTACTGAGATGGACAGTCCAGAGCCACCTCCTTATCACAACTCCTCTTCAGGCTGATATAATCTTGGATTACCTTTGAGATCAACAGAAAAATCCACTAATAAATTATCATACAAGAGAGAGTGTAAATGATCCCTCAAGGATAGAGGCCATGCTTAGTGCTGCTCTAAAGAAACTGAGAAAGTGTGAAAGAAATGAGTTTTCCATTAATTTCTCTCTCTCACTTTCTCCTCTGTGGTTCCAAAGGCAGGATTTTTCTCCATCAGGTGGGGTTTGAAACCAGAGAAGAACCCACAAATTCGCAGGAGACATCTAGGAAGGAGAAATTCAAGGTCAGGCAGCAGGAGGAAGGTAAGAGAGGAGAAAGATCTCAGGTCAGGTGAGAAGCCAGATGAGGTAGAAGAGATGGGGTTATCAGGTAATATTGGCAGCAAAGTGGTACAATTTGTGCCAGGTATTTTAGGGAAAGTGGTACAACTTGTGTCAAGTATTTTAGGGAAAGTGGTACAATTTGTACCAAGTATTTTAGGGAAAGTGGTACAATTTGTGTCAAGACGATGTTCAACTGGTTTAGACTGGAGTAAAATCAAGTGACATTGGGAAGTAAACCAAAATGATAATGAAAGCAAGATCTAAATGCTTTTAGATTGCACTGCCCTCATGAGAGAGGCAAGAATATTAACTTATCAGAGGATTTAATTGAAAATGAGGCAAAAAATTGGTTCAGCTTGTTATTCTGTTCAGAGAAGCTCCTTTCCTTCAAAACTCAATCTGGTCTTCATGCCTATTCATCCTCTTATTACAAGAGAGCTGGGGGGAGTGGATTCAAGAGGGTGTGAAGGAGATGATTTCCACCAGTGGAGGCAAGTAAGAGAAAGAAAGACAATCCCCCCCCCACATGCTCCCACCACAGGGCTCTGAAATACATCTAATGCTTCAGGAGATTCCTGGGCCATGTTCTGTCTCCATTTCAAGAAGCCGTAACTCAGTCAAGAAGCTTCTGGTGTTTCAACTTGTCCCTGTAGAATCATAGTATGGTTAGAGTTGGAAGGAACCTCCAAGATCATCCAGTTCCAACCCCCCTGCCATGGGCAGGGATACCTCCCACCAGACCAGGTTGCTCAAAGTCCCATCCAGCCTGGCCTTGAACCCCTCCAGGGATGGGGCATACATCAACAGACATCAAAAGAGGGGTGGAGATGATGTAGTATCACTGTGTTGCTCACAGTAACAAAAAAACTATCCAAGAACTTTTTACAATCCAGTATATGATGTGAAGATGATTTAGCTCAAAGCCAAAATCCAGCATCTCCATGAAGTTCAATCAGTGGTGTGGGACAGAGCCAAAAAGCCTATGTTAGTCATAGAATCATAGAATCGTTCGAGTTGGAAGGGATCTTCAAGATCCTAAAGTTCCAACCCCCCTGGTAGGCAGGGACACCTCCCACCAGACCAGGTTGCTCAAAGCCCCATCCAACCTGGCCTTGAACCTTCCCTGGTATAGGGTATCCACAACTTCTCTGGAAAACCTGGGCCAGGGTCTCACCACCCTCCAAGTGAAAAATTCCTTCCTGAGATCTCATCTAAATCTAATGGTATTTTCAAAGTAAAAGTAATTGTTAGACAAGATGTAGAGCAGCCCAGAAGAGGAGGAGGGAAGTTCTAAGAACATGGTTAGCTCCAGCATGACAAGGTAGGAAGACAAAGCTTCCCACCAAGGAAAGAACAGGTGGGTGCAGCTCCTTCACCCACCACCTCAGCTTGAATACTAAGTTGGTTTTTTGCCTGCTTTTATTGATATTATCTTGTTTCTTCATTACTGTTTGACCTCTTTATTACCTCTGTTAAGTTACTCCACTGGGTCACTGAAAAACATAAACACAGGGATCTGCTTAGACACATCCAGTCCTTAAGATAACATTTGACCTCAGTTTTTTTTTTCCCCAGCTCATTGGAGTGTTTTCTTAGAGTTTCTTCCACAGCTTCCAGCTGAATCTGCAGCTATGAAGACGGTAAGAGGACTAGAATATCTCTCTTAGGAGGAAAGGCTGAGGGACTTGGATCTTTGCAGTCTGGAGAAGAGAAGGCTGAGGGGGGATCTGATCAACACCTAGAAATACTTCAAGGCAGGGTGTCAGGAGGATGGGGCCAGGCTTTTTTCAGTGCTGCCCAGTGAGGGGACAAGAGCGAATGGGTGCAAACTTGAACATAAGAAGTTCCATCTCAACTTTAGGAGGAACTTGTTGACTTTGAGGATGGCAGAGCCCTGGCAGAGCCTGCCCAGAGAGGTGGTGGAGTCTCCATCTCTGGAAACATTCAAACCCTGGACACGTTCCTGTGGGACCTGCTCTGGGTGACTCTGCTCCGGCAGGGGGTTGGTCTGGATGGTCTCCAGAGGTTCCTTCCAACCCCACATCATTCTGTGATTCTGAGTATCTTAACATCTTCCAATCTGAGCGGAATCATTTGATGCTGCCTCTCCCCCATAAAACATCTCACAACAAATTTCCAGTGTTCCCACTGGTCTTCCTCCTAACTCATCATCCCTTTTTCATTAAGAAAAAACACAGACTTCTTTTCAGTTGCTTGATAACCTTCTGTCTTATCCCAAGTGCCTTTTTGGTTTTTAATCTGTTTATCAAAAGCACTTGACCAGAAAAACGAATGCAAACTTTGTGGCAGCTCCTAAGGGCATAGGAAAAAATAAACAAATTGTTATTGGATCAGAGCAGTTAGATGAGTTATTCATAAAGCACTATTGTATCCAAGCAGACCTCACCCTTGCTCAAAGGTCTAAAATTAAACAACGTAAAAATGGAGTAATAAAAAGAGTTGGGGAACGTACCTACAGCTGTGGTCTGTGTGGGTACTGGAAATATGGTCAAAAGCAGGAGACAAGATCCAGGGGAAAAGTTTAGATTCCTAGAGAAGAAGGTGAAAACAAGGCCTCCTAAAGCTGGACAAGACCAGAGAGAGCTGTGGAAATGAACAATCTGACTACTTGGTTGAGAAGACCATGGAGGAGAAAGGTAGAAGACAAGACCCAGAGGAAAAATTTAGTTTCCTGGAGAAGAAGCTTCAAACAAGGACTCCTAAAGCTGGACAAGACCAGAGAGAGCTATGGAATGAATAGTCTGACTACCTGGTTGAGAAGACCATGGAGGAGAAAGGTAGAAGACAAGACCCAGAGGAAAAATGCAGTTTCCTGGAGAAGAAGCTGAAAACAAGGCCTCCTAAAGCTGGACAAGACCAAAAAGAGTGGTGGAAATGAACAGTCTGACTACTTGGTTGAGAAGACCATGGAGGAGAAAGGTAGAAGACAAGATCCAGAGGAAAAATGTAGTTTCCTGCAGAAGAAGCTTCAAACAAGGACTCCTAAAGCTGGACAAGACCAAAGTGAGTGGTGGACATGAACAGGCTGAATATTTGGCTGAGAAGACAGAGCAGGAGAAAGGTTTCAAACCCATCAGGACCCGGAATGTTTCTTGAATAAACAGAGCGGGTATGACCAGGAGGGACGTCACTTGACCTCTAAGGGACCAAGCTGCTGTTAAGGAACCAAGAAGACCAAGAAGGTTGTGAAGGAACTTAGAAGCAGAGGAGCAGCAGCAAGTTGGCTGGCATGGAAGAGAACTTGCTTCTGGAAGACTTGAAGGATGACCTGAGAAGTTTCTATCTGCAGGTAAGAATGGGCTAGAAATGAAGAGTAAGAAATGTAAAACCAACTGCCCCTTAAATAGCTTGAAATGACCCCAAAATAGGAAGAAATGACCTAAACCAGAAATATACCTGCTACAGATATTAAAAGTGTAGGGAAGAAGGTGTGGGGACTGAAGTATCTGGTCCTAAACTGATTTGCTAAATTAAGCTCTTGCTTAAGCATATCAGGACTGGAGCTTGGCGGTGGCAAGACATCCAGCGACTCAATTTAACCTCTTCCAAAAAAGAGGGAAACCAAAACCGCTCACCACGGCCAAGGAATGCAGGAAGAGCCAAAAAACCCCTGAGCTAAACTTAGATGGATGTTCTGCTGCTCCTCTCAGGGTTTGGGTTACAACGAAAGCGGTGTTTAGCGCTAAAAATTCAATCGGAAAACCAAGGGAAAATACTAGATGGCTCCAACCAGCCAAAGGGCTCGGAGGCGAGAAATGCTGTTTCTTAAATTAACAAATGGATTTAGGCTGTAGACACGTGTTGCTTCCTCATTTTCCTCTGAGATGTTGTTGCAGGTGCCAGAAGTTGCTTTATGACAGGGAGAAACCCGGGGCGTGCGCTCTCTTATTTATAGAGTTATCTCCACGTGTAAAAAGTTGGCTCTTGAGCCTCCAAAGATGCTTATTTTTGGAGGTGAAGCCTGAAAAAGCTCGCTTGGACAAGGGAAAAAATCATAGAATCATTGAATAACAGGATGGTCAGAGTTGGNGGAGCAAAATAGGAGCATATATTAATTGCATGCAAATTACCAACACAAAACACACCTGAAAATCATTGTTTCTTGTAAAAAAGTGAAAATCAGAGGTTGCTGATGAGGAAAAGCAAGCTCCAACCGGACAATCAACGCTTCTAGGGATACGCATGACATTTTTCACACCGTTCATGGCTCAATGCAGCAGTTGAGAGTGAAAACCATGAACCAAGAATGGTGGTTTTTTAAAACTATTATTCTAGAGCTAATTTAAGTTTAGTCTAGCAAAGAGTCAGCCAGGACTGACTTGCATTTCAGTGAATTTTCAATGGTACAAACATTATACCCCCCTCCCTCATCTTTAAAAATAAAGATTATTCACAAATAGGGCACTTTTTTCCACCCAGAAGAATGAAAAAGGACATATGTCCACTATTAATAGGTCACAGAAACCTCTGTGCTATATTATAATAAAGTTAAAACCAAACTAACTTAATATTGCTGCTTTAAATAATCACATTCTGCTTTTTTTTGATGACACCAAGCTTGGTGGAGGGAAGGGGTGCCATCTATAGGGACTTGGACAAGCTGGAGAGGTGGGCTAGTGCACGTCACATGAAGTTCAACCAAGCCAAGAGCAGAGTCCTGCACCTGGGACATGGCAATTCCAGACACAAATTCAGGTTGGGTGTAGAATGGCTGGAGAGCAGCCCTGAGGAGAAGGACTTGGGAGTGCTCCTGGATGAGAAGCTCCACAGGAGCCGGCAGTGCGC
>VXBW01007014.1:16018-29203 GCA_013400375.1 Thinocorus orbignyianus
AGAGGTGCTCCAGCCCTCTGATCATCTTGGTGGTCCTCTGCTGGACCCGTTCCACCAGGTCCATGTCCTTTCTCTGCTGAGGACTCCAGAGCTGGACACAGGACTCCAGGTGGGGTCTCAGGAGCACAGAGCAGAGGGGAAGAATCACCTCCCATTCTTCTCATGCAGCCCAGGCTGGGGTTGGTGAAGTTTTTCATCTTCTCACTGAAATTAGCTCAGAAATTGGAGTGCAGTATATTTTTGTTAGTGTACTTATTCTCCTCCTCATCACTCCTTTTTTCCTCAGTTATCACAGCAGTTGTGTTCACATTCCAATAATCTATTCTAACTAGAAATATAGAAAAATAGAAATATAGAAAAATCACCCTCATTAGGCAACTGAAGGCAAAAAGGAAAAAAAGAACTACATTTTGAACCAACTTTGACACAGAGGAATTGATTTTATAGATACTTTCAACGCAATATAAACAAGGACCTATTTCTTAAGTGGCCACTTCTTTTACATGTTACTTCTGTTTTAGTTTCACTGCTAGAAATTATTCAGAATTTTGCTCAAATGGTGTCTCCTGACTGTAAAAAAGCCAAAAAATTAATACTAAGAGTGTGCTCTCTACATTGAAATAAAATCAAGGAGGGAGTGAGCCAACTTCAGCTCCTTATACTTACAATAAATCAGAAACAATGCTAAAATTCAACTCAAGATAAGAGTCAATAACCCCAGGGTGTGGACTTGCCTTTTTCTCCAAACTACCCTTTCAATATCAACCTCAAAAAGATGAAATGTTGGGTTTTTTTAGCTCAGACCTTATTTTAACCACAACTGGGGTGGGAGGAATCAGGTCAAATCGGTTTTAGTCGTGCCGGCCACGCACAAGATGTGTGAAGTTATAAAGGGAATTTACAGCTTCACCAGGGTCTCACAATCATCTGCTGGGAATTTCATTGCCTGAATGACTGTGTTTCTCCTCAGCAGCAATTCCTAATTTCTTAATTTTTAATTTTATACTGTGATATAATTAAATAATAACTTTTTTTCTCTGTATATTTAGCCTCAAAATGTTATAGTTAAAAACAGTCACCTGGTATTAAAACACAGACTAGAGAATCATAGAATCACAGAATGATATGGGGTTGGGAGGGACCTCTGGAGATCATCCAGTCCAGCCCCTGCCAGAGCAGGTCCTCCTACAGCAGGTTGAACAGGAATGTGTCCAGGTGGGGTCTGAATGTCTCCAGAGAAGGAGACTCCACCACCTCTCTGGGCAGCCTCTGCCAGGGTTCTGCCACCCTCAAAGTGAAGAAGTTCCTCCTCATGCTGAGATGGAACTTCCCATGGTCAAGTTTGTGCTCGTTCCCTCTTGTCCTCTCACTGGGCATCACTGAAAAAAGCCTGGCCCCATCCTCCTGACACCCACCCTTGAAGTATTTATGGGTATTGATCAGATTCCTACTCTGTCTTCTGCAGACTAGAAAGTCCCTCAGCCTTTCCTCTTAAGAGGTGCTCCAGGTCCCTCATGATCTTTATGGTCCTCTGCTGTACCCTCCCCAGCAGTTTCCTGTCCTTCTGGAACTGGGGAGCCCAGAACTGGTCCCAGTACTCCAGAAGGGGCCTCCCCAGGGCAGAGCAGAGGGGGAAGGTGACCTCCTTCCACCTGTTGGTCACGATCTTCTTGATGCCCCCCAGGATGCCATTGGCCTTGTTGGCCACAAGGGCACATTGCTGGCTCACGGGCATCCTGTTGTCCACCAGGACTGTAATAAATAGAGAAAAAAATAGTGCATTCCCTGATCCTGTCAGCTTGGGCTTATTTTTGAGAGGGATTATTTTTTACTAGCAGTTTATATTTCATGAACTTCTCTGAATTTAAATATTTAGTATCGACCATGTAATATTTATTGCCAATAATTTTAAAGCAGAATATAGCACCGTTTAGAAAACAAAGGTACTCCAAAATATTTACACATATTTAATATTGAATAAGCTTTAAAAATATTTGAAATGTTTCAATAAATTCAACAGTAAATGCTGAAATGGGACGTGGCAATCCCAGGCACAAATCCAGGTTGGGCAGAGAATGGCTGGAGAGCAGCCCTGAGGAGAAGGACTTGGGAGTGCTCCTGGATGAGAAGCTCCCCATGAGCCGGCAGTGCGCGCTGGCAGCCCAGAAACCAACCCCAGCCTGGGCTGCAGCAAAAGCAGCGTGGCCAGCAGGGCCAGGGAGGGGATTCTCCCCCTCTGCTCTGTGCTCCTGAGACCCCACCTGGAGTCCTGTGTCCANGGTCCCTTCCAACTCTGACCATTCTGTGATTCTGTGATTCTATGAAATGTGCAAATAAACGTAGACAGGCAGAGAATCTCTTAAAGTCAAGTCTGACATAAAGGCAGCCTCGACTGAGTCCTGATTCCCATTTGTAACAGAATTTCTATTTACTTTCAAACCCCTGAGCAATTGGGAGAGCTGAGACAACACGCCATAAGCAAAAATGATGTCCTTCGGTAAGTATGGCTTGTGTGTGTATCTATAATTTATATGATACAGCTTAATATAAGCTGCTCAGAAATTCAGGATATTCCTCTGTGTGTGACAGTGAGGCGAAATTCATAGAATCATAGAATGGTCAGAGTTGGAAGGGACCTTCAAGATCATCCAGTTCCAACCCCCCTGCCATGGGCAGGGACACCTCCCACCACACCAGGTTGCTCCAAGCCCCATCCAGCCTGGCCTTAAACACTTCCAGGGATGGGGCATCCACAACTTCTCGGGGCAACCTGTTCCAGTGCCTCACCACCCTCACAGTAAAGAACTTCATCCTTCTTCTCACAATCTATCCAGAAACCTTATACCTCCAAGTAATGAGGGGGGAAACCATAAAACTTCCTGAGATGTTAGGGTATTTTTTTCCTGCAAATTTCCTGCAAATCCAGTAGGAAAAGTGGATTTTTTTATTTATTTTCAGGGCACTAAGCTCTCATGTAAATATTTGCCCACATTTTTCAGTTGTGCGCTCCAAGAAATCGAGAGCATCACAATGGTCAGAGGAAACTACAGTCACAGGCAACACGTAGATTAAAAAAACCCAACAAACAACAGGAAAAAGACCTCCAAAAGTTTCGTGTCAGCTCTTTGCTGGTGTTATTCTCCCGCCCTGGGGACGTGTTTTTTGCCGCCTGGCTCATATTCTCACGTACAAGGAAAAAGAATCTCTTCCCAGCAGGAAAAGAGAGAAAATGCTGGGTAATTTCCTTTCCATTTTGCCCTGTTGTTATGGTGAGGATTTATCTGCCAAGCTTGACGGCAAGGTGTTTTCATAAAATCACAGAATGGTTGGAGTTGGAAGGGACCTTCAAGACCATCCAGTTCCAACCCCCCTGCCATGGGCAGGGACACCTCCCACCACACCAGGTTGCTCCAAGCCCCATCCAGCCTGGCCTTGAACAGTTCCAGGGATGAGGTTTCTACAACTTTTCAACACAAGGGATTTCTGCCAACTTTATATGAAATCATCCACACCTTGTTGGGAGGCTGTTGGATGATTAAACTGTCACTACATTGAAGGGGAGCAGCAGCTTCCGTGCCGGGTCATGACCTCCTGGCTCTTTTTTCTTTCTCTTGTGAGGCCAATGGGATTTACAAAAGACCCTTTTATTTCTTCTGTTTTGACGTTGGTAAAAGCTCAAGTAATTTTGTGAATTCGTTTATTGAAAGTATGAAATCCGCTTGGGAATTTATCAGTGATTTCTTCCTGAATACTTATAAAACCAAAACCACGTCCTTAAGGGAAAATGAAAATAAAATAAATAAATTTAATAAATAAATAAATTCTGTCAGTTGAAATTAACTGAGAGACTGAAACAATCTAAATAATTAAGCAACATGAAGAAATGCATGAAGTTAAGCCCAAAACAATGTTCTGGATAATGGGAATGGAAATAGTTTGCAGTGGGATTCTCTCCGTGGACACTCAAGAGTCTACATTTCAGTGTAATAACGGGGAAATAAAAATACTGAAAACTGATGGAAAACCATCTCATGCCTCATCTTTCTTATGAACAGTCTGTTTTGGAGGCTCTGACTGTGCGTGGTGGGAATATTTGGGAAGAAAATGGAGCTGTGGGGCTTGTACCTGACCGGAGGATTGCACTCCAGGTAATCTGTTCTTCAGCAACAGCAACATTTTGAGCCAGACCATGTGAAACTTGAATTTATAAATGTATTAAGAGCTTTTTCTACAGCTGAGCTCCAACATCTGTATTGTTTATAACATTCTTCTTGTGTACACTATTCCCAATTTCATTCTGGTAACATTTAATCGCTCCAAACTTTGCCACCCAGTGATGGTGGATCAGGTATTTGGTCAGAAGAGAGGTCGTAATTCCTTCTTGGAAAAGGTTAATATTAAACGTTTGATTAGATGGATTAATCCCTCTACTTGTATTTCTTTCCGTGTTAGTCTTCGGTGTGAAAATTATCTTGCATGACCCACAAAAACAAAAAGCCAACCCATAACCTCAGCAGAACATCTACAAAGAGAACACATGGCAACAGAATGCTTGGGAATTGGGAATCAATTAAATGTTGTTCAATGTAATTAGAAAACACATAATTTCAGACAGATTCAAAAGCCTGGGCAAAAACTCTTAT
Source organism: Thinocorus orbignyianus (assembly GCA_013400375.1). Classification (NCBI taxonomy): domain Eukaryota; kingdom Metazoa; phylum Chordata; class Aves; order Ciconiiformes; family Thinocoridae; genus Thinocorus; species Thinocorus orbignyianus. The sequence goes on from VXBW01007014.1 coordinate 20,662, forward strand.
TCTTTTGTTCTTCTTGATTAAAAATAGTGAATGTGTAATCTCCAGTTGCCCACGTAGGATCTTGTTGGCTGAGCATAATTAGATGGATCTTCATGATGAAGATTGTATAATTTATATATTTTTGTGAAAATTTATTTCAGAATAGCAGCTAGAAGCTCAAAACCCGCAATGCAATGAAAAAATGCAGTGATTCCACAGGTTCACAGACTCATAGAATTGTAGAATTGTTTGGGTGAGAAGGGATGTTCAAGATCATCAAGTTCCAACCCCCCTGCCATGGGCAGGGACACCTCCCACCACACCAGNAAATCATCCTTGTGGCCCTCCAAGATCATCCAGTCCCACCCTCCTGCCCTGGGCAGGGACAACAGGTTGCTCCAAGCCCCATCCAACCTGGCCTTGAACATCTCCAGGGATGGGGCAGCCGCAACTTCTCCGGGCAACCTGTTCCAGTGCCTCACCACCCTCACAGGAAACAATTTCTACGGCTCCCCTCCCTCAGATCAAGAGTCCCTCCCCATCTCTTCTGGAGCCTCTTTAGGGTTTAGAAGGTTGTACCAAGTGTAGAAATCACTGCTTATGAGGTCCTGGGACAATTTGAGACACAAACTACTCCTTTAGAGCCTTGAAAAAGCTCCTGAAATTCAAGGGCATCAGCAGGGCCCAGGCACCACCTCAGCCCACCCAAGTGCCACGTCAAAGCATCATGTCATTTTTTCATGGTGACAAATTTAATCAGAATGAATTTCAGTTCTGTTTTACGAGGGGACAGCCCTCTGGAAAGAGAACAAAATTCAATTAGTGATGGGACTGCATTTCATCAGCGCACACTAAGAGCCTTGAGTTGTTGTACAAGCTTCCCCCTTCGCACCAGAGAAGTAACCAATTATCCACAGCACTATGGGGAGCTGTGAAATATTAATTCATAGAATCATAGAATGGTCAGAGTTGGAAGGGACCTTCAAGATCATCAAGTTCCAACCCCCCTGCCATGGGCAGGGACACCTCTCCCTAGAGCAGGTTGCTCCAAGCCCCATCCAGTCTGGCTTTAAACACTTCCAGGGATGGGGCATCAACAACTTCTCTGGGCAACCTGTTCCAGTGCTTCACCACCCTCATAGGAAAGAACTTCTTCCTAATATCATGGCCCCAAAAGATTAGACTATCAATTACAAACTCATTCTGTGAGTGAAAAGATAAGTGTCAAGCAAATAACACTTGGTTCTCTCCTTCCTTACTCAAATCTCATTGCGGGAAATGAGGGAAAGCTTTTCTTTTTGCCTTTTTCTTATTTTTATCTTTCCCATGCATTCTGTTGCCACATCTAAGAGTGCAAATTCAACATCAGGAGCCACACGACAGCAAAAATGACACCAAAGCTGATGGTAAATACTCCCATATACCTCTGCTATGGTCATTCTCATAGCACTGACAGGGGAGGGCTCAATATCCACCAGCTGAACGGCGTTAAAACTCTGGATGCAGAGACGGCGCCGGGAGGAAAAAGACACAGCAGAGAAGGTTAGAAAAGCAGGACAACAACAGAAAGATGCCATTAGTTCTATTAAGAATAACCTAAAACTTTACAGAAAGCAGTGACTCTGTCCAAAGGAGCTGGAAGAAAACTCAAGCTCAGTTTGTTAAAACAGAAAGACGAGGGAAATTGTGTTAGAAATGTCAATATTTCGGGAAAAATCACCCCCAACACCCTTATTGACAGGGTTCTTGAATTTAATCACCTGAACTGAAGACAAAGATATTTCTCTCCAAGTCAGTTTATGAATGAATTCAAGTAATAAAAAGCAGCACAAGGTTAGATTGTTAAAAAAATAATCTAATATAAACTGTTATTTCTTGAAATTCAGTTAGTAGTGTCAGTGGGACATCAACAACCTGATCTCATTAAAGTGCTGTTTGGAAATGTATTTACATATTCCTTTGGAAGGAATATAGGCACCAAAAATCTGTTTCCTGAGATTATTTTGGAATGTGTAACGTTTTACCAGCATTCTTTCTAAATGAAGACCTTCTTATCTGGATGTATAAATATTCATTGAGTAATTTAGAAGCACGAGGAGACTTTATTTGGCGCAGCATCACACGTGCTGTAGGCCAGTGTAGGTGAATATCAAGAGAATCTCACCAGTTAATCTCACCAGCACAATAAAAAGCTAATAAAATGGAGCAAGAATTGCCCTGAAAGCAGAGAACCAACCTGGAAGCCAAAAAAAAAAGAGATTCTGCTCTTCTGTGGATGATGTTGAACCCGTCTGATGCTTTTGTTACGACCACCCACCTACCGCAAGCAGAGCTGGTGGAATTGGGTCACTTTCCCTTCCTTTTCCAAAAATGTAGCGTGAGGTTAAAGCAGCCCGGGATACCCAGTGAGAGCTTTGCTCTTACCCATTTATAGCATCATCCTTAAAAATAGAGGGAGAACAAATAAGTGAAGGGATTCAGCGGGGTTCTTACAGTGTCGCTGTCGCTCGGTTGGAACTGGAAAGGCTGGGGTTTGTGAAACACAGAGTTCTCCTGTAAAAACAGCTGGAGATTGTAATCCCGCACCACCTGAAAAAAAGATAACAGATTACTTCTTATTTTCTAAACTTAAAAACATGCTACAGAACAAATAGTCCACTATTTCAGACAGAGACGGAACCTTGAATGCAAACAAACGCAAATAGAGGATGTGATTTTGGGAGGAAAATCCACAGTTATTCAGAAGCAAATGGTAGGACGCGATAAAGATCTGAAAATTACAGAATGAAATGAAGTTGGAAGGAATCTCTGGAGATCATCCAGTCCAACCCTCATGTCAAAGCAGATCCACCCAGAGCAGGTCCCACAGGAACGTGTCCAGGTGGGGTTTGAATGTCTCCAGAGAAAGAGACTCCACCACCTCTCTGGGCAGCCTTTGCCAGGGCTCTGCCACCCTCAAAGTCAACAAGTTCCTCCTCATGTTGAGATGGAACTTCCCAAGTTCCAGTTTGTGCCCATAACCCCTTGTCCTGTCACTGGGCACCACTGAGAAAAAACCTGGCCTGAGTCAGCATGGGCCCTTGAGGCCAAGAAGGCCAATGGCATCCTGGGGGGGATCAAGAAGAGCATGGTCAGCAGATGGAGGGAGGTCATCCTGCCCCTCTGCTCTGCCATGGGGAGGTACCATCTGGAGCACTGTGTCCAGTTCCGGGCTCCCCAGTTAAGAAGGACAGGGATCTGCTGGAGGGGGGACAGCAAAGGGCTACAATGATGATGAAGGACCTGGAGCATCTCTCTGCTGAGGAAAGGCTTAGAGACCTGGGCCTGTTTACTCTGGAGAAGACTGAGGAGGAATCTGATCAAGGCCTATAAACAAATACCTGAAATAAAGCAAGGGAAAATCCCACAAGGGCAAAATAGGGTAGTGTCACTTCCATATATATTTTTATCTTCTTCTGGAGATCATTTCTTGTGCACGGTTTGTTCTTAAGTTGAAATCCTTCCAGCCACTGAAGGGAGCTCCAGGAGAGCTGGAGAGGGACTCCTTGTCAGGGAGTGGAGTAATAGGACAAGGGGTAATGGTTTTAAATTGGAAGAGGGGAGATTGAGATGAGATCTTGGGAAGAAATTCTTTGGTGTGAGGGTGGTGAGGCACTGGAACAGGTTGCCCAGGGAAGTTGTTGATGCCCCATCCCTGGAAGTGGTTAAGGCCAGGCTGGATGGGGCTTGGAGCAACCTGCTCTAGGGAGAGGTGTCCCTGCCCATGGCAGGGGGGTTGGAACTGGATGATCTTGAAGGTCCTTTCCATCTCTAACCACTCTATGATTCTATGAAATGTCTTGTTTTCACACAAATTATTAGTTGCAGGAGCTGAAAAGACTGTTTGGAACAACACACGCGAAATCAGTTGCAAAATTAATCTCTTTCTATTCAATTGCTTCCAGAGAAAATTCTCCCAGCTTCCACTTGGCTCAACCAAAACTACTCCAGCTACTAAATTTGTTTAATGATACACTTCGCGTAGCGTGACACATACCCCTAAACAAATCCCTTCTGTCACAATTTAAGCGTATTTAGAAAGAACATCTCAGTGATTGCAGTATGAAAATAGAGTCTCGCTGGTTGAAGAACTCTACAGAGCATTCTGCTAAAAAACTGTAAATAGCAGCTTCAAATTATAAAAATCTACCACCAAAAGGAGGGTTTAAGTGGAAAGAAGTGTCTAATAAAGATGTTTTTTGTGCAGAAATAACAGCAATATTGTGCCTGACTGAGAATTCTGATGACACTGAAAGTACAATGAAAAATCCAACATGTTCGCTGATGTATCAAAATGTTGATGCTTCTGTTACCAAAAATACTGAACTGCAAAGAATTAATCTTCAGCTGAGGAAAATAAATAGTCCTGCAGGGCCAATAAGACACTCATTAAAAACTGGAAAGTGCATAATTACTGCACTGATCGGAGCAGCTGAATGTAAACACATTCAAATATGTAGGAAATGATAGAATCATAGAATGGTCAGAGTTGGAGGGGACCTTCAAGATCATCCAGTTCCAACGCCCCTGCCATGGGCAGGGACACCTCCCACCACACCAGGTTGCCCGAAGCCCCATCCAGCCTGGCCTTGAACCCCTCCCGGGATGGGGCAGCCACAGCTTCTCTGGGAAACCTGTTCCAGTGCCTCACCACCCTCACACCAAAGAATTTCTTCCTAAGATCTCATCTAAATCTCCCCTCTTCCAATTTAAACCATTGCCTCTTGTCCTATCACTCCAATCCCTGACCAAGAGTCCCTCTCCAGCTCTCCCGGAGCCCCCTTCAGACCCTGGAAGGCTGCTATCAGGTCAGCCTGGAGCCTTCTCCAGGCTGAACAGCCCCAGCTCTCTCAGCCTGTCTTCATAGGAGAGGTGCTCCAGCCCTCTGAGCATCTTGGTGGCCCTTCACCGGACCCGTTCCAACAGTTCCATGTCTTTTCCCTGTTGAGGACTCCAGAGCTGGACACAGGACTCCAGGTGGGGTCTCAGGAGCACAAAGTAGAGGGGGAGAATCACCTCCTGTGACCTGCTGGTCATCCTTCTTATGATGCAGCCCAGGATATGGGCTGTATTTATTGCCAGAGATGAAAATTTGGGAAATATTAAAGGAGGAATCGCCTGCAGCATCAGACGATGCCCGTGGTGCCACGATCCCTTTCGTCAAACACTTCAGCTCAGATGTCCTGAAGACTTTTTCCATCAAATGATCAATATTTAGAGATGAGAAAAAGTGTTATAATTTGAGACTTGGGGAAAGAGAGCAAGTCCAGCAAATTAACACCTTGGATCACTTTGCACAATGGATTTGACAATTGTTGAAAAGAAAATAAAAAAAGACTCCTCAGCAAGAAGGAATTTTCTGGACAAAGCAGCAACTTTTCCAACTGGATTTCCTCCTATTCAGAAATAAGGTCGGTGTTCTCAGGCAGTTTCTTTATGAAGTCAACGTCGATTGATAGGTTAAAACAGACTTGAAATCAAATGTTAAATATATAACATATGATGAATGAAGGCATAGTCAGAAACGCGCATAAATGGAATTCTTTGCCCCAGGTTGGTGAAGCTCCTTACCAAAAACATCACAGAAATGTTATTCAAAACAGCAAATGGAATTTCAGAGAATGTTCCAAAGAAAATCCTACTTTTTCCAAAAGAGAAGTGCAAAAATTACAAGTCTTGAATAAGACCGTTCAGTTGAAAAAGAAGTTAAATTGCACTTTTATATGCTCAGAGTCAGAGGAGAATATGTCACTGAATCATAGAATGGTTTGGGTTGGAAGGGACCTTCAAGACCATCAAGTTCCAACCCCCTTGCCATGGGCAGGGACACCTCCCACCACACCAGGTTGCTCCAAGCCCCATCCAGCCTGGCCTTGAACCCCTCCAGGGATGGGGCAGCCACAGCTTCTCTGGGCAACCTGGGCCAGGGTCTCATCACTCTCACACCAAAGAAGTTCTTCCCCACATCTCATCTAATCTCCCCTCTTTCAGTCTCAAACCCTCCACCCTCATCGTAGGGCTCCCCTCCCACATCAAGAGTCCCTCCCCAGCTTTCCTGGAGCCCCTTGAGGGACTGGAAGGGGCTCCAAGGTCACCCTGGACCCTTCTATTCTCCAGTCTGAACCCCCTCCATCAACTCTCTCAGCCTGTCCTCTCAGTAGAGGGGCCCTTGGAGCATGGAGTCGTAGGATAAGGTGGTCATGGTTTTAAACTGAAAGATGGGAGATTTAGATGAGATCTCAGGAAGAAATTCTTCCCTGTTTGGGTGGTGAGGCACTGGACAAGGTTGCTCAAAGAAGTTCTGGAAGCCCCATCCCTGGAGGAGTTCAAGGCCAGGCTGGATGGGGCTTGGAGCAACCTGGTGTGGTGGGAGGTGTCCCTCCCCATGGCAGGTGGTTGGAACTGGATGATCTTGAAGGTCCCTTCCAACTCTAACCATTCTATGATTCTATGACCACCTCCTAAGCTGCTGGATATAGCCTTTCCCACCTGGAGCTGCCCCCTCTGTCTCTCCCACACTCATGTAATTTGTCTCGTTCTAAAGTGAATACAATTTCCTTCCCTCCCGTGAACAGAAATATTGCTCAGATGGAAAAACTAAAGCTTTTCTTCCAATGATCTGAAGCCTCTTTTCTAAGCGTAGCCTGGCAAGCTTCTGATCTTAAAACTAACAAAGAACAGGTGAAGTATTAAAAAACCCCACATTAAATATTTAAAACTTTGCTTTGACGGCAAGCTGGGGTTTACTCCAAATTTCTCAATTGCTAACAAATTTGTTCCATGTTTAACACTAAGCTGGCTTTTGAAACACATGCTTCTGATATCAAGTTTCAACACCAGATTCAGCTCTCCTTTTTGAACCGATTCCTGCAACGTGGAAGAAGCTTAACAGGAGAAGCTTAAACTTTCAGAGAAATGATGAGCAAAGCCTGGATTCATGGAATAACCCACAAACTGTTGCATTTTAGAGCAACTCACATGTTTTCAGTAGTAATGTAATAAACATTTTTCTTCTCTGCATATTCAATCTGCAGCCTGGATGATATCCCTTTGATTCTCCTCCTCTACTCTGCTCTGTGAGACCCAACCTGAAGTAGTGTCCAGCTTTGGAGTCCTCAGCACAGGAAGGACATGGACCTGTTGGGATGGGTCCAACAAGAAGATGATAAGAGGGATGGAGCACCTCTGCCATGAGGACAGGTTGAGAGATTTGGGATTTTTAAGCCTGGAGAAGAGAAGGCTCTGGGGAGACCTGATAGCAGCCTTCCAGGATCTGAAGGGAGCTCCAGGAGAGCTGGAGAGGGACTCTTGGTCAGGAAATGTAGCCACAGGGCGAGGGAGAATGGTTTTAAACTGAAACAGGGGAGACTGGGATGAGATCTCAGGAAGAGCTTCTTTGCTGTGAGGGTTGTGAGACCATCGCCCAGGTTGCCCAGAGAAGCTGTGGCTGCCCCATCCCTTTGAACATCCCTGGAGATGTTCAAAGCCAGGTTGGATGGGGCTTTGAGCGACCTGGTGTGGTGGGAGGTGTCCCTGCCCATGGCAGGGGGGTTGGAACTGGATGATCTTGAAGGTCCCTTCTAACCCAAACCATTCTATGCTTCTATATACACCAAGATAAATCATTGAAAGTCTTCTTTCAATAGAAGATAAAATGCTATTTTCATTATCTTCACAGTTGCTGCAAAGAAAATTCAAAGATGAGCCAGTGCAAAGGCAACTTTGAACTTTATATTTAATATAAACTTTACATCTAATAACGTATGAATTAGCATTCTTGCAGGTGAAGAAGGAATGTGTCAAATATGTTGTTTCTACTTAAGTCCTAACATAAATAAGCTCTGTTTCTGAGCGGGTGGCTAAGGTGTATGTATAAAGGAATATGGTGAGGCACTGGAACAGGTTGCCCAAGGAAGTTGTGGATGCCCCATCCCTGGAAGTGTTTAAGGCCAGGCTGGATGGGGCTTGGAGCAACCTGCTCTAGGGAGAGGTGTCCCTGCCCATGGCAGGGGGGTTGGAACTTGATGATCTTGAAGGTCCCTTCCAACTCTGACCATTCTATGATTCTATGATTATGATGGCTCCAAAGCTGCTCATTTGAGCTCAATAGCAAATATTTATTTATTTTTAGCCCAGCAAATGAATTATTTAAGTATCAAAATTATCCTGGAAGTGATCACATATTCCTCATTCTGGCTGCTCGACAAAGCAAACAAACCACAGCTCTGACAAGACTCTGCTCTCTGTATTTGTCGTTCTCAACTCAAAGAAGAAAACACCATAATATTTTGGTTTTTAAAACTGGCAGTCAATGATTAAGAAAGGATCCAAAGAGTTTCAAATGGATTTACTGTGATGGATGACTAAAAGGGTTGGAGATTACCCAGTGCAGAACTCAGCTGTGATTTCTCTTCCCAAACAAGAGAACATCTCTTTATTGTTGCACTCCAAAGACCTGGTCTCTACTCTACTCTGGTGAGACCCCACCTGGAGTCCTGGGTCCAGCTCTGGAGTCTTCAACATA
>VXBW01007014.1:42090-68273 GCA_013400375.1 Thinocorus orbignyianus
CTTGATGATCTTTAAGGTCCCTTCCAACTCTGACCATTCTATGATTCTATGATTCTATGGTTATAAGTAACAGCAGATATAAAAGCTGAGGAAAATTTACCTCTTCCCTCGCATCTCCAGTTCTTCAAATCAACCCAGAGTTGCTAAAAACAACCCCTCCTCCAACCAAGAAAACCCTGCAGATGATCTGCTCGGGATTTCTACCTCCAGGGCTTCTAAAATAGGAATGTGGCATGTTTTTAATTCAAACTTTTCAATGTAGCCCCATCTGCTCCCACCCGGAGTGTGCCAGGTGCTTCCTGAACTGGGTTATTTCTCCAGGGTTGGATACAGAGCGAGAGGGAGACATGGGGTGGGGGGGGGGGGGGGTGTTCTGNGGGGGGGGTGTTTTCTGGCAAAAATCAGGATTTCGGGAACTACTCTGCTTGTATTACAGTAGGGCTTCGAAATGAGATGGCAAAGTTTCATTTCCTGTTCAAAACGGGGAGTTTTGATGACATTTGACAGAAAAATCTGCAAGCCCCATCCAAATCCTAAAACGGTTTCTACATAAATATCTTCCAAAGCTAATAATAAAAAAAGAAAGGTTGAAAGTTTTCTGTTAACTCCTTAAACTAGATTTCCCCAGGAGACCGCCCAGATTCCTGTCAAGGACCTGATATTAACCCCTAAGTTTCCACCCTTGTACCCTCTCATTAGCAGTGATTTTCAATTTTTTTTCCTGTATTTTTAGTCATTTTCCTTATTCTACTTCATTCAATTCAAGCTTCAGCAGTGAGTATTTCTCTTTTGGTCACTTCCACTCACTGTGCCACCAATCATAGAATCATAGAATGGTCAGAGTTGGAAGTGACCTTAAAGATCATCCAATTCCAACCCCCCTGCCATGGGCAGGGACACCTCTCCCTAGAGCAGGTTGCTCCAAGCCCCATCCAGCCTGGCCTTGAACCCCTCCAGGGATGGGGCATCAACAACTTCCCTGGGCAACCTGTTCCAGTGCCTCACCACCCTCACAGGAAACAACTTCTTCCTAATATCTCATCTAAATCTCCCCTCTTCCAATTTAAAACCATTACCCCTCGTCCTGTCACTACCAGCCTCCTGTTAACTTTCTTGTAGAAATACATCCCTGACTTCTTCTGCGTAACCTCCTGCACAGGAAATACCTTTCAGGATCATCTGTAAAATCACGTGGCTTTTTTTTTTCACAATCAACCCTTTCCCAAAGTTGACTTTGTCAAAAAGCCAAAGGAAAACTTGATGACAAGTCAGCAGCATTATCAAGGTTTATTAAGGGAGCTCTAGGAGAGCTGGAGAGGGACTCTTGGTCAGGGAGTGGAGTAATAAGACAAGGGGGAACGGGTTTAAATTGGAAGAGGGGAGATTTAGATGAGATATTAGGAAGAAGTTCTTTCTTGTGAGGGTGGTGAGGCACTGGAACAGGTTGCCCAGGGAAGTTGTTGATGCCCCATCCCTGGAGGGGTTCAAGGCCAGGCTGGATGGGGCTTGGAGCAACCTGCTGTAGGGAGAGGTGTCCCTGGCCATGGTAAGGGGGTGGGAACTTGATGATCTTGATGGTCCCTTCCAACTCTGACCATTCTATGATTCTATGATAACCCATGAGAAATGTTTTAAGATAATTAAGGAAGTGAGCTGCCCTGATTTATACACCAGGTTTGGCCATGCTCTGTTTTTACACTCTACATTCCTCACCCCCTACAGCAATAAATACGTAGCCCAGTGGGAATAAACAGCGTTTTTTGGACTAAATGTTGCAAAAAGGAATTGATTTGTGGTTAAACCACGAGGTGTCATCAGGCAAATGTGACCATGGCTCAGTTTGTGATTCAGAGCCACTCTTTTGTCTTGAGTTTAGCCTGGAAAAGCTGTGTGAACAATAATGTGATGTTTCAGGGTGCGAGAAGTGAATCTGAAATTCAAAATATTACATGCTACCACAGATAACAGCCACAGCACCCCTTACTGTTATGACCAGCTAAACTTCTCGGTTGTGATTTTGCCAAATTTACCACCAGAAGTGGTCATCTTTCCGGGAGGAAGCTTGTTTTTACTTCCCTGCAAGTATTTACTCACAGTCAGCTGGAATAAAAATGCTCCAAACTGTAGTTTGCACATATTGAATAGAATCATAGACTGGTCGAGGTTGGAAGGGACTTTGGAGATCGTGGAGTCCAACCATCAACCCAACACTGATAAAACCACCCCTAACCCACGTTCCTCAGCACCACGTCTGCCCGGCTTTGAAACCCCTCCAGGGATGGTGACTCCACCACTGACCTGGGCAGCCTCTTCCAAGGCTTCACAACCCTTTTGAGGAAGAAATTGTTCCTGATCTCCATCCTAAACCTCCCCTGGAGCAGCTTGAGGCCATTTCCTCTTGTCCGATCACCTGTCCCTTGGGAGAAGAGACCAACCCACCCTGGCTACACCCTCCTTTGAGGCAGTTGGAGAGGGCAAGAAGGTCTCCCCTCAGCCTCCTTTTCTCCAGGCTCAACACCCCCAGCTCCCTCAGCTGCTCCTCACAAGACTTGTGCTCCAGACCCCTCACCAGCTCCGTTGCCCTTCCCTGGACCCACTCCAGCCCCTCAATGTCTTTTTTTGTGGGAAGGGGCCCAAAATTGGACCCAGCACTCGAGGTGGGCCCTCATCAGCGCCGAGTCCAGGGGGACCACCACTTCCATGGCCTATCAAGAGCTAAAATTCCCCAAAACAGCATTTAGGTATCAACTGGGAAGTGTGATCTACAAGTACTTAAGCAAACGCCTAAAAAACACAGCCCAATTTTGTATTAATTATTCAACAATTTACACGGATGCATAATCACACTACAAGCAGGGTCTTATTAAAAGTATTAATTTCTCCTCAGGTTTTATGAGCACATAATCATAGAATCACAGAATGGTCAGAGTTGGAAGGGACCTTCAAGATCATCCAGTTCCCCCCCCCTTACCATGGCCAGGGACACCTCTCACTAGAGCAGGTTGCTCCAAGCCCCATCCAGCCTGGCCTTAAATAATTCCAGGGATGGTGCATCCACAACTCCTCTGGTCAACCTGTTCCAGTGCCTCACCACCCTCACAGCAAAGAAGTTCTGCCTAATAGCTCATCTAAATCTCCCCTCTCCCAATTTAAAACCATCACCCCTTGTCCTATCACTCCACTCCCTGACAGAGAGTCCCTCTCCAGCTCTCCCAGAGCTCCCTTCAGATCCTGGAAGGCTGCTCCAAGGTCTCCCCGGAGCCTTCTCTTCTCCAGGCTGAACAGCCCCAGCTCTCTCAGCCTGTCCTCACAGCAGAGGTGCTCCATCCCTCTGATCATCTTGGTGGCCCTCCACTGGAGCTGTTCCAACAGTCTGATGTCCCTTCTATGCTGAGGACTCCAGAGCTGGACACAGGACTCCAGGTGGGGTCTCAGGAGCACAGAGCAGAGGGGGAGAATCAACGCAGAGAGTGATGTCCTCGGAAGGGAAAAAGGGGTGGTTTTCACAACCGGGCACTGTGAAGCCCATGATTAGCACCCTCTGGAAGGTGAGGGATCATGTGTTGGGCAACTGCCTCCCTTCACTCATCCACCATTCACGGGGATGAACCTGAGAAAGCAACACACACTCATCGCGAGCTCCCAGGCCCATCTGATCCTGTAGATAACGCCACCTACGGCTGCCTTTAATTGTAATTACAAAAATCTTTGTGCCTCGCAGCTGAGGAGAAGGGGAAGTGAAACAATAGTTCTTTTCACTTAGGTAAATTCCCTCTACGTTTTCAAGGGAGCTTTGCAGGATCTTAAAAGAATAGCTAGTGCTCAATTCATAAAAGAGGTTTATAGAAGAACATGGAAACCTCTGGTGACTTCAAAATTATTTTATCTTAATGCTATTTTTTTTTTTTTCATTCAGGACAGAATCTCCATTTTAGAGAAATAACTCCCTGGGTGCTTCTGAATCACTCTAAAAAGCCTAAAACAATGAAATGTAAGTAAAATGATTCCTTACAGTGATAAGGTTGGTTCTGTTTGTGCTGGAGCCTACAGAAATAGGCGCTCATGCAAATGTTTAACCTTTTCTTTATACAGGACACAAACTGGGCCAGCCACCTCTAGGATAACATTCCTGAAACGATATAAGACCCTCGGCTAATGTGTCAATTTTCAAGTCAAACAGTCACCAGAAGAAAGAACCATTTGCCAGGCCCTAGTAATTTCTGGGCAAGAATCAAATTATTAACTGAAAAGCAGCAAAATCCTCAATCTTGGGTCGTTTTTGTAAACACTATGAGCTTCAGCTGAATCTCATTTGTGCAAGTAATGTTTGGAGTCTGAGAGAGCTGGGGCTGTTCAGCTTGGAGAAGAGAAGGCTCCGGGGAGACCTGAGAGCAGCCTTCCAGGATCTGAAGGGAGCGCCAGGAGAGCTGGGGAGGGACTCTTGGTCAGGAAGTCTAGTGACAGGATGAGGGGTAATGGTTTTAAATTGGAAGAGGGGAGATTTAGATGAGATCTTAGGAAGAAGTTCTTTGGTGTGAGGGTGGTGAGGCACTGGAACAGGTTGCCCAGAGAAGTTGTGGCTGCCCCATCCCTGGAGGGGTTCCAGGCCAGGCTGGATGGGGCTTGGAGCAACCTGCTCTAGGGAGAGGTGTCTCTGCCCATGGCAGGGGGGTTGGAACTTGATGATCTTTAAGGTCCCTTCCAACTCTGACCATTCTATGATTCTATGATTTACATTTGGTTTAAATGATCATTAAAAGGGTTCAGTAACAGTGGGGGGTGACAACAGTGAAAACACAGATGTCAGCTCAGCTTCACAAACACTCCCGACAACGCTAATAAAGAAAAACCACGGTTCATCAAAACATAGAATATTCTAGCACTGTTGGTTCAAGGAGTTATTCTAGTTAATGGCAGAGAAACAGCCTAGAAACTAGAAGTTAAGAAGATCCTTCTTGAGAACCACTAAGAGAAAACGTTATTTCAAAGGATGAGAGAATAATTTAGGTTGAAAGGCAGATATCAGTCCAACCCCGGCTCAAAGTGGGGTCAGATAGATCAGGCTGTTCAAGGCCGTGTCCAGTCAAGCTTCAAATGTCTCCCAAGTATGAGATTCCTCCTCTCCTTGAGCCTTTGTTTCTGTTTAACCACCTTCATGGCAGAAGTTTTTCACTATATTCAATCAGAATTTCCTGGGTTTCAATTTGTCTGCCTCCAACCATGATATCACCAACAAAAAAAGCAAAAGAAGTTCAGTCTTCTCCATAAAATCCCTGCTAGGTACTTGTAGACCATTAAGACAGTTGATATAGAGTCACAGAATGGTTAGAGTTAGAAGGGACCTTCAAGATCATCAAATTCCAAATCCCTGCCACGGGCAGGGACATGTTCCACTAGACCAGGTGGTTGCTCCCTTTCAACCTTCCAGTCCCTCAAGGGGCTCCGGGAAAGCTGGGGAGGGACTCCTGATAAGGGAGGGGAGCCCTAGGATAAGAGGGAAGGGTTTGACACTGCAAGAGGGGAGATGGAGATGAGATGTGGGAAAGAACTTCTTTGGTGTGAGGATGGTGAGACCCTGGCCCAGGGAAACTGTGGCTGCCCCATCCCTGGAGGGGTTCAAGGCCAGGCTGGATGGGGCTTGGAGCAACCTGGTGTGGTGGGAGGTGCCCCTGCCCATGGCAAGGGGTTGGAACTAGATGGTCTTTGGGGTCCCTTTCAACCCAAATAATTCTATGATATTTTTAAAGTTTATTTTTGCAACTCCAAGGCATTCCCCCCTTTCTTTCTCAGAGATCTCCCATTAATTACCAAAGGAAGCAGCACAGGGACCTGGAAGAGGGAGCAGGGGGTGGAACTATACGGTCTTTAAGGTCCATTCCAGACAAAAAAATGAATCACAGAATGATACGGGGTTGGAAGGGACCTCTGGAGATCATCTAGTCCAACCCCCTTGCCAGAGCAGGTCCACCCAGAGCAGGTCCCACAGAAACGTGTCCAGGATGAATTTGAATGTCTCCAGAGAAGGAGACTCCACCACCTCTCTGGGCAGCCTCTGCCAGGGTTCTTGCCACCCTCTAAGTCAAGAAGTTCCTCCTCATGTTGAGATGGAACTTCTTATGGTCAAGTTTGTGTCCATTTCCTCTTACCCTCTCACCAGGCACCACTGAAAACCATTCTATGATTCTGTGATTCTATCCCAACCCAAACCTAGGAATCTATGATTCTATTCTTTTCTCAAGAGGAGCAAGTCCAATTTTCTCAGCATCTCCTTCTTCACCACGTGTTTTAGGACACTCCGTCTTGGTGCTCCCTTGCAATGGCTCTACCTCAACTCAGGGAAAGCCATCCTGATCTCTTTCTCTCTCAAAACCTTCTAAGACAGTGCTAAAAACAGGAAAAGATGTGAAAGGGGTAAACATTTTAAAAACTGAGCTCTCGAATTCAAAAAACAGTGCTGTAATATGTCTGGGTCTCATCTCCCCGTGCAGAAATAAAGCTCAATTCCAGGGAAATTGCATAACTTCAAGTTCTATTTAAACCTGCCCCGTCACCACGAGAACTCGGATCAAGAACAAGAGCCAAATTAAACAACTGCACTTCCTCATGTCAAGCAAACTGGAAAGTACAGAAGACACAGAAAAGGTGACTGATACTTACAACGCTATAAAAAAACCTGTACTGAAACCACAAGGATAAAAAAAACAGAGACACACTCGCTTTTGATATTATTCCTCTGACGAGGCCTGTAACCCCAAAGGCTGCACTAGGTAAGATATGAAATAATTATATATATAAAAAAGTAATTGGAGAGCTTTATGTAGAAATACCTGATGCACCTGTTTCCCACTTTTAATGAGAATTTCACAGAATCATAGAATGATCTGGGGTTGGGAAATCATCCAGTGCAATTCCCTGCCAAAGCAGGTGTACCCAGAGCAGGTCCCACAGGAACGTGTCCACGTGGCGTTTGAATGTCTCCAGAGACAGAGACTCTACCTCTGGGCAGCCTCTGCCAGGGCTCTGACACCCTCAAAGTCAACAAGTTCCTCCTCATGTTGAGATGGAACTTCTTTTGTACAAGTTTGTGCCCGTTCCCTCTTGTCCTGTCACTGGGCACCACTGAAAAAAGCCTGGCCCCATCCTCCTGACACCCAACCTTGAAGTATTTCTAGGTGTTGATCAGACCCCCGTCAGCCTTCTCTTCTCCAGACTAAAAAGACCCAAGTCCCTCAGCCTTTCGTCATAACAGAGATTCTCCAGGCCCCTCATCATCTTTGTGGTCCTCTGCTGTACCCTCTCCAACAATTCCCCATCCTTCCTGAACTGGGGAGCCCAGAACTGGTCCCAGTGCTCTGGATGAGGCCTACCCAGGGCAGAGTAGAGGGGCAAGGTAAAATTTGTCACTGTTCATAAAAAATGCATCAGTATTTGAAAGCAGCTCCCCAACATGAAGGTGACAATCAACTGCCAATTCCTTGGAGGGGTTGGCTTTTGGTGTTTGGTTTTTTTTTAAACTATTTTTTATTTTGATGTACAACACCATTTAGGATCTTTAAAGAGTGTTTAGCTGCAGAGATGACTGAGTTTTTTTGACTTCAACCATGAAGCTCCACTGATGACCCAGCTCTACAAAATACTTTTGTCATCTTAAAGGTAAATTCTCTTGAAAGATTTCAAGTTTGCAATTCAAGCATTAAAAGGGAAACCCTTCAGAGCAACAGATTTTGAAAACCTACCAGAGAAACAATATAAAGTTCTTTAGTCAAGTATTTTACACCACGTCAAAGAGCCCTGAGTTCCAACCCCCCAAGGACACCTCCCACCAGACCAGGTTGCTCAAAGCCCCATCCAGCCTCGCCTTGGTTGGTTTGTGATGGTTTTCACAGCTACAAACGCAGCGAAGTCAATAATTTTTCATTCCCTGTGTGAAAAAGCTGCAAAATAAAGTAAGATATTCTAAACTACTGAAAATTAGCAGAAGCTGGAAGGCCCCAGGCATCCTGCCAATGACAACGTGGATTCGACACCTGTTACAGGCCTAAATAAGGCCACGATGTGTATTTATGAGTGAACAAAATGAGCAATGAGCAAAACCAACACTGGCTTCTTCTGAACACGGAGTAACCCAAGGGTGTCTCCACCCCAACACACATTTCACTTTCCCGACAACAGCTTCACAAATCGTAGAATCATAGAACGGTCAGAGTTGGAAGGGACCTTAGAGATCATCAAGTTCCAGCCCCCCTGCCATGGGCAGGGACACCTCTCCCTAGAGCAGGTTGCTCAAAGCCCCATCCAACCTGGCCTTAAACACCTTAAATACCTTGGCCAGAGTCAACCAACCCTGTTTTCCTGACAAAACGTCACCATCCCGCCTTTCTCCTAACAATCCTATCAATTTTATTGGACTTTATTGTTTATAAAGCACTCGTGGACCTGCTGTTGTCTAGGCTGTCAGCCAGCCAAGGTATAGATTAACCTCTGTGTTCAGTTCCACAAGGCAACAACCACCCTTTGATGTATGATTCCCCGAATAAACTTCAGGGTTTTGCCAAGTAAGAGTCAAGGAAGACGTGTAACAAAAGAGTTCTAAACAGCCGGGTACTGTAAAACTAAAGGCATAAACAATAAAATAAATAGACTGCTAAAATTTAGAGCATCTCTCTGATGAGGAAAGGCTGAGAGAGCTGGGACTCCTGAGCCTGGAGAAGAGAAGGTTGAGGAGAGACCTTATTAATGCTTATAAACATCTGAAGGGTGGGTTGAAGGAGAATGGAGATGGGTTCTTCTCAGTGGTTCCCAGTGACAGGATGAGGGGCAACGGGTACAAGCTGGAACACGAGAAGTTCCATCTAAATATGAGGAAAAACTTCTTTCAGGTGAGGGTGCCAGAGAAGCAGAGGCTGCCCAGGAAGGGTGTGGAGTCTTCTTCTCTGGAGACCTTCAAGCCCTGCCTGGATAGTCCGAGGGATGTGCTCTGGGCAATCCTGCTTTAGCAGGGGAGTTGGATGAGATGATCTCTAGAGGTCCCTTCCAACTCAGACAATTTCTGCATCCTTTGCTCCATTTTCCAGTTCTAGTGTCTCTTCCATAAATCATAATGGCTACTCTTCACTCTGCAGATAGCAATTTTCTCCCCAGTTGACTGGTTTTCTCTTTTTAACATTAACTTCATGTTTAATTTTCTTGCCTGGTCAACTAAAATTTTGAAGAAGTTACTAGAGCTTTTGGTAACAAGCTTTACTGAATGATTCTTCACCTTCAAATCACTCCCTCGCTCTTCAGTTCCTTCTCCCTATTGCTTATGTTAAATGATTATAGAATCATAGAAAACTTTGAGTTGGAAGAGATCTTCAAGATCATCCAGTTCCAACCCCCCTGCCATGGGCAGGGACACCTCTCCCTAGAGCAGGTTGCTCCAAGCCCCATCCAGCCTGGCCTTAAACACTTCAGGGATGGCACATCCAGAGCTTCTCTGGGCAACCTGTTCCAGTGCCTCACCACCCTACACCAAAGCACTTCTTCCTAAGATCTCATCTAAATCTCCCCTCTTCCAATTTAAAACCATTACCCCTTGTCCTGTCACTCCACTTCCTGACAAAGAGTCTCTCTCCAGCTCTCCTGGAGCTCCCTTCAGATCCTGGAAGGCTGCTATCAGGTCTCCCCGGAGCCTTCTCTTCTCCAGGATGGAAAGCTCCAGCTCTCTCAGCCTGCCCTCACAGGAGAGGTGCTCCAGCTCTAAATAAAAGAATTGTTTTATTAGTGCATTAAACAGCACAGTTCCCACACGCATTTCAGGAGGAGACAGGTAAGGGAGAAACCAGATCTTGCCAACAAATCTCTTTCCCTTAGAAACCCCAAGTATTTACTGTAATCCCACATCTGCTGTATCTCTTCATCAGTTATTCATCCAGGAGACAAACCTCACCACCCTACCTTTAGAAGCATCGTTCTTTTACGTAAGCATAGACTGAGTGGGAAGTCTGTTGAGAGCTCCCACCAAATTTGAGACGTTACATCAGATGAATCACCCTTACCCTTGAGCGACTCCTCCAAGGTCTCTTTTTGAAGGACGCTTTCCTTCTTCAGAAAAAAACCCAATCCTGGTGATTGTTCCCACCGTATGGGATCTTCCCCGTGTGAACTGACTCTGCTCATTGCTGCACTGGTTTTATCACAGAATCATTGAATGGTTTGGGTTGGAAGGGACTTTAAAGATCATGGAGCTCCAACCCCCCTGACATGGGCAGGGACACCTCCCACCACACCAGGTTGCTCCAAGCCCCATCCAACCTGGGACTGGAGTGGAAGGGGCTCTAAAGTCTCCCCGGAGCCTTCTCTTCTCCAGGCTGAACCTCCCACAATTCTCTCAGCCTGTTCTCACAGCAAAGGGGCTCCAGCCCTCACAGCACCTCCATGGCCTCCTCTGGCCCTGTTACAACAGGTCCATGTCCTTCCCATGCTGAGGACTCCAAAGCTAGATGCCATACTCGAGGTGAGGTCTCCCCAGAGCAGAGGGGCAGAATCACCTCCCTGCATCTTCTGGCCACACTCCTCTTCATGCAGCCCAGGACACAGTTGGCTTCTGGGCTGCCAGCACACAATGTCACATCATGTTGATCTTCTCACCCACCAACATCCTTGAGTCCTTCTCCTCAGGGCTGCTCTCCAGCCATTCTCCACCCAACCTAGATTTGTGCCTGGGATTGCCGTGACCCAGGTGCAGGACCTTGCATGTGGCTTGGTTGAGCTTCATGAGGTTCATATGGGCCCACCTCTCAAGCCTGTCCAGGTCCCTCTGGATGGCATCCCAACCTCCAGTGTGTTGACCACACCACACAGCTTGGTGTGATAAGGAAACCTGCCTGGTGGGGAAGTGGGATTTTCTTCATCCACAATTCCCAAGGACACTCCTGGAACCCTTTCCAGAAAGCCCTTGGTGCTTTCTCTTTGCACCGAAGGTGGTTTTTAGCACCAGATCACAGACTGTTGTCTATATTTCAGCAGTTTCACATTTGAATTGACATTAGAGTGCTTGGATGAACACAGTTGGAGCCCAGTGACACATTACACTTGATTTTCCTAAGTATTTCCATCCCCAGTAGCCATTTCAATGTAAGACCTTGCCATTGACTTATTCTCCCTTGCTCCAAAGAACGACCCTGATGTAAGGACACGTGAGTGAGCTCTCACGTATTTTTGGCAAAACCCCTAAATTTACAGTTCTTCATTAAGAATACAGTAGTTTACCAGATGAGGAGATTCAACTACTATAAATATCCGAGAGAGATGCAGGAAAAGAAACTCAAATGCTGTTCCTTCTTTCCAAAGTAATTTGGCTTCAAGAAAGTCCTCACAACTTAAGACTTTTGGAAAACAATTATTCATACAGAAGAATAGATTGCACAGATATTTCCATCTCAAAAAAGGGTTCACTTTGAAAAAAAAAGCTTCAAAACAAGTTCTAAAAGAGAAAGAAATGGTTAAGAGGGATCCCAGCAACTGGGTGAAGAAGCCACCATAGACCAGTAGAGGGTTTAGTAACTGGAGCTGGGACAAGGGTACATCTGGAGAAGAACGGCACCTTGACTTCCATTACTGGATTCTTCAGTCTTCCAAAAATGCTTCAGTGGTTTTTAGTTTCATGGTTTACTGCAACTTACAAAAAAGCCACATTCCTGGGGGACCCGCAGGTTTCTAACATCACCGTAGAGAAGGCCCGCACCATCCAAAAGACATCAATGTTTATGGAAACTCTAAGAGATAAGATCCTGCTGAAGTCACTGTGGGCCCAGTTTGTGACACACAGAATGTAGGCAGACACACAGAGGGAAGAAGAATCCCTTTAGAATCATGGAATCATCCAGGTTGGAAGGGATGTTTCAGATCATTGAGTCCAACCATCAACCCAACACTGACAAAACAACCACTAACCCATGTCCCTCAGCACCACATCTGTCCAGCTTTTAGAAACCTCCAGGGATGGTGGCTCCATCACTTCCCTGGGAAGCCTCTTCCAAGGCTTCACAACCCTTTTGAGGACGACATTTTCCTATCATCTAATCTAAACCTCTCCTGACATAGGTCATTTTTCATCCCATAGGTCATTTTCTCTTGTCCCATGGCTTGTTCCTTGGGAGAAGAGACCATTCTCCCCTGGCTACACCCTCCTTTCAGAGAGTTGGAGAGAGTGAGAAGGTCTCCCCTCAGCCTGCTTTTCTCCAGGCTCAACACCCACAGCTCCCTCAGCTCCTCCTCACAAGACTTGTGCTCCAGACCCCTCACCAGCTCCATTGTCCTTCTCTGGACACGCTCCAGCACCTCGTCATCTTTTTTTGTGGAAAGAGGCCCAAAACTGGACCCAGCCCTCAAGATGGGGTCTCACCAGCGCCGAGTAGGAGGAGACAATCACCTCCCGAGTCCTACTCCCACACTATTCCTGATCCAGGCTAGGATGCTGGTGGCCTTCTTGGCCACCTGGCCACACTGCTGGCTCATGTTCAACCAAAAGTCAACCACCACCCCCAAGTCCTTCTCCAACAGGCAGCTCCAGTCCCTCTCTCCCCAGCCTGGAGCATCCATGGGGCTGGTGTGACCCAAGTGCAGGACCCGACACTTGGCCTTGTTGGACCTTACACCTCGGCCCATCCATCCAGCCTGTCCAAAACCTTCTGCAAACATCTTTTTAGGGGTTATAGTATAACCATCATTTCACCTGGGCTCTCTGCTGATATTTTTATATTATTTCAAATGATTGTTTTATTGTGAAGGTATTAAATTCACTTCTGGCATTACTTCCAAGTAAGAGCATGAACTGCTGATGGCCAACCAAGCATGGAATTATTTTGTGTAAGCATCCATTAATAATTTTCCCTCCAGTATTACAAGGAAATATTTATTTTACAATCATTTCCCTGGACTGAACATTTACTCAGCACAAGTATTCATGTTTTATCACACATTTGCACAGAGCAAAGCCAGGGTTGATGCCTCAAGGACCAGCAGTTCCACGTTGCTTCCAAGACACCCAGATCTGATTTAACCTTCCAGGAAGGCAGATCTGAGGCAGAGCAACGAGTTTCTAACAGGAGCTGTGATTTCCCCCAAGACACGTGCACACATTTGCCCTAGAAGTGGTTAAATTAATCAAGATATAATGGAATTAGGTAGAAAACTCCCTTGGAGGCCTCCTTTGACACTCTCATTTTCAACTTGGGTTTCCTGCTTTTCAGATCAATATTTTTTTCCCCTGGTATGCAAAAGCCTGATGATAACACAGCAATTTTTTATAATACAGTGACAGTTCTTCAATAAAGCAATTTTCAATGGAAATTACAACCTTCCAAGAAACCACACCTGATGGCCTCACCTGGAAATAGTCTCTAGATAGAAAACTTAAATAAACTTTGAATCATAGAATCACAGAATGGTCAGAGTTGGAAGGGACCTTAAAGGTCATCAAGTTCCACCCCCCCTGCCATGGGCAGGGACACCTCTCCCTAGAGCAGGTTGCTCCAAGCCCCATCCAGCCTGGCCTTGAACCCCTCCGGGGATGGGGCATCCACAACTTCCCTGGGCAACCTCTTCCAGTGCCTCACCACCCTCACACCAAAGAACTTCTTCCTAAGATCTCATCTGAATCTCCCCTCTTCCAATTTAAAACCATTACCCCTCCTCCTATCACCAGACTTCCTGACCAAGAGTCCCTCCCCACTGAAGATGCCAATACGTGAAACGCAGCTGTAAAAAGCATGAATTAGCTTTAAAAAGCCCATTTTACAGATTTTACACTTTATCCACAACTGTTTTAAGTTGAAGGAATAGTCTAACAGCAATTCTAAGATGATATTAAAAACAACAACCAACCAACGAACAAGTGAGCAATCACATTTGAACTTTTTAAGTCTGTCGTTTCCTATGAGGTCAAGTACCTGCTCTTGGCCTGGCCGGGCAACCTGCCACGCAGGAGCACAGCAGGGCTGATTTGCTGTTTTTGGAAATTCATTGGTTGAAACTGAGATATTTAATGGTTATATTTTCATTAATCACACCAGAAAGAAATGTTCTGATCAGATAATTGGATACAGAAAAATGGGTTATGGGATACTGGGATATAGGATATTGACAGGCTGAGAGAGCTGGGACTGTTCAGCCTGGAGAAGAGAAGGCTCCGGGGAGACCTGGTAGCAGCCTTCCAGGATCTGAAGGGCGCTCCAGGAGAGCTGGAGAAGGACTCTTGGTCAGGAAGTCTAGTGATAGGACGAGGGGTAATGGTTTTAAATTGGAAGAGGGGAGATTTAGATGAGATCTTAGGAAGAAGTTCTTTGGTGTGAGGGTGGTGAGGCACTGGAAGAGGTTGCCCAGGGAAGTTGTTGATGCTCCATCCCTGGAAGTGGTTAAGGCCAGGTTGGATGGGGCTTGGAGCAACCTGCTCTAGGGAGAGGTGTCCCTGCCCATGGCAGGGGGGTTGGAACTGGATGATCTTGAAGGTCCCTTCCAACTCTGACCATTCTATGATTCTATGATACGCCACTGAAAAAGTCAAAAATCTCCAGTCGACTCTAATTGGGAAATTCAAGTTTTAGTTTTACAAACTGGATTCCTTTATCCAAATTTTCCAGATGAAAAAGTGAATTAAAAAGATAAGGGGCTATGCCGGGATCTATCAATTTAATAACACTCTCACCTACTGCAGGGAATTGGATAATTCAAAGTTGCCGTTGCAAAACCACCTGAGATTGTGAACTTTGCTATTTTTGTACTTTGTATTCCAGATTTTCACACCTCCCACCACCCCATAAATAAATCAGCTCCCTTACCTTCATAATGTTGACTAAATCTGTTTGATAATAGCGATCCTGGTGTGCATTAGCAGCTGCTAAAGTGAGAAGATAATCGTTCCTTGCATGGATGGCCTTGGAGTTACACTCGGATCGTCGTGCTTTTAACTACAACAAGAAACAGAAGTTAAAAGACAGGTACAAGACACAGAAATACTGAATGATACGGACTAGGAAGGGACCTCTGGAGACCATCCAGTCCAACCCCCTGCCAAAGCATGTCCACCCAGAGCAGGTCCCACAGGAACGTGTCCAGGTGGGGTTTGAATGTCTCCAGAGAAGGAGACTCCACCACCTCTCTGGGCAGCCTCTGCCAGGGCTCTGACACCCTCAAAGTGAAGAAGTTCCTCCTCGTGTTGAGATGGAACTGCTTATGGCCAAATTTGTGCCCATTCCCTCTTGTCCTGTCACTGGGAACCATTGAAAAAAGCCTGGCCCCATCCTCCTGACACCCACCCTTGAAGTATTTCTAGGTGTTGATCAGATCCCCCCCTCAGCCTTCTCTTCTCCAGACTGAAAAGCCCCAAGTCCCTCAGCCTTTCCTCCTCAGAGAGATGCACCAGGCCCTCATCATCTTGGTGGTCCTCTGCTGTACCCTCTCCAGCAGTTCCTTGTCCTTCTGGAAGTGGGGAGCCCAGAACTGGTCCCAGTGCTCCAGATGGAGCCTCCCCAGGGCAGAGCAGAGAGGCAGGATGACCTCCCTCCACCTGCTGGTCACGCTCTTCCTGATGCCCCCCAGGATGCCATTGGCCTTCTTGGCCACAAGGGCCCATTGCTGGCTCATGGGCATCCTGTTGTCCACCAGGACTGCCAGGTCTTTCCTCAGAGCTGCTCTCCAGCAGGTCCCCCCCAACCTGTCCTGGTGCAGGCGGTTCTTCCTCCCCAGGTGCAGGACCCTACACTTGCCCTTGTTGAACTTCATCAGGTTCCTCTCTGCCCAACTCTCCAGCCCAGGCTTCTATCAACAGTAAATTAACATGGATATACATATATATATGAATATTGATATAGTCAAAACTTTAAGGGATAAGTTTTTTTTAATGGTAGGGGGATTTCAACCATATTTTTCTCTCCTGCAGTTGTAATTTCACACGTGGTCCCCAAAGAGGAGTCCTAACTCCCACAGGAAACAAAAATTCTTTCTAAATTTGATCATAAGTAATCCTGCTCTCTGGCTGCTGAAAGAGTCTGCTCTTATCACCTCTTCCAACCATTTATCTTCCCAAACGTCAGTCAGCTCTAGATTCCAGCCAATCTCGGTCACGTGGCTGATGAAATTAGCTGCAAAAAATGATTCTATGAAATTTTAATGGGTTTTTTTTTCATACTCACCTTCACACTTGCCTTCTGCAAGCTTATTCTTGACTGAAAAAGACTAAGTTTGGACCTGAAACAAATATTAAAAGAAGAGATTAATGTCTTACACCCCTTCTAAAAAACACAGAATGAACAGGTCACTGCTCTTCACTTCTGAAACTTTTATTTTAAATATCTTTTTGTGCCTGAATTTTTATTTGTATCACTTTAAATAAAACAAAATACTACATCAACAGCATCTCCACTGCATGTTCTGGCATCCTTTGTACCAGCTTACCCTGGGTTTTGAACCAAATTTAAATATATCACGAATGGGAAATTGAGTAGAGGCTGCAGTTGGAGTTATTTTGGTGTTTCATAGAATCATGGAATCATAGAATGGTCAGAGTTGGAAGGGACCTTAAAGATCATCAAGTTCCAACCCCCCTGCCATGGGCAGGGACACCTCTCCCTAGAGCAGGTTGCTCCAAGCCCCATCCAGCCTGGCCTTAAACACTTCCAGGGATGGGGCAGCAACAACTTCCCTGGGCAACCTGTCCCAGTGCCTCACACCCTCACAGGAAAGAACTTCTTCCTAAGATCTCATCTAAATCTCCCCTCTTCCAATTTAAAACCATTACCCCTTGTCCTGTCACTAGACTTCCTGACCAAGAGTCCCTCTCCAGCTCTCCTGGAGCTCCCTTCACATCCTGGAAGGCTGCTCTCAGGTCTCCCCGGAGCCTTCTCTTCTCCAGGCTGAACAGCCCCAGCTCTCTCAGCCTGTCCTCACAGCAGAGGTGTTTGACGCAGTTTGAGTCAGCCCTTCAGACCCAAAGAGCTGGAAATTTGAGCAGCTGGTCATCTGAAGGAACACTGAAGCCAAATTGTTAATAATTATGTTCCAGGAAAGTCACATTCATGCACACACACATTTTTAAGAGGAGAACTGGGGTGATTTTCACATTGGGATTAATGGAAGAGGAATTAGAGAAGTACTTTAGTAGCTACTTGAAAGACAGTGGTTTAAAAAGTAAATAAGGTTTAAATAAGGTTTAAAAAGTAATTAAGAAAGTAAAATCAAATCAATAGTTATTTTAATCCAGACAATACCACAGTCTGAATCTGGCCCCAATTCCCCAAGCTCAAGTTTTTATGGTTTTCTTTTGTTTTTTCATTATTTTTGTTTGGTTATTTTATTTTTTTTTTTACTTTTTTTGAGTATTACAGGTAATTTTATTAAAGTTCTTCTTTTCACCACCCTCATAAAGTGAAAGATGGACAAATTCTCTGGCAAAACCATAAGTTCTTTTCATTCCCTACAAACAACCCTGAGAGATTTTGAGAAATAAAACAAAATACAAAAGAAAAGAAATAAACTTCCCAAAGAAGGGGTAAGGTAAACTCCTCTGAGAGAGGCCAAACTCCAAACTGAAAACATGTGAGTTACAGCCTTTCCTGAAAGGAAGGAAATCAACCTCTTTAGGATGTCAAAGAGAGTAAAAACCTACAGCCTTTAAAAATTTATCTTTAAAAAAGGAAGACAGCGTCCCATCCTCTCTCTCCCGCTCCAAAAGGACTGACACCCAACCTGAGATTTGTGGAGAGAAAAGGAAATAAGAAGTTTTTAATATTAAAAAAGAGTGCCAGCTCAGGAAAGGTCAAATTAAAGCAGGTGGTTTAACTTCCTTCCTAAAGAAACCAACTTCAACGGGTTCTACTTGACTTCCAGGGTACAAGCGTGCTCGAAACGGTTACAAAAATATACATAGAATCATAGAATGGTCAGAGTTGGAAGGGACCTTAAACATCATCAAGTTCCAACCCCCCTGCCATGGGCAGGGACACCTCTCCCTAGAGCAGGTTGCTCCAAGCCCCATCCAGCCTGGCCTTAAACACTTCCAGGGATGGGGCATCAACAACTTCCCTGGGCAACCTGTTCCAGTGCCTCACCACCCTCACAGGAAAGAACTTCTTCCTAAGATCTCATCTAAATCTCCCCTCTTCCAATTTAAAACCATTACCCCTCGTCCTGTCGCTACACTTCCTGACAAAGAGACCCTCTCCAGCTCTCCTGGAGCTCCCTTCACATCCTGGAAGGCTGCTATCAGGTCGCCCTGGAGCCTTCTCTTCTCCAGGCTGAACAGCCCCAGCTCTCTCACCCTGTCCTCACAGCAGAGGTGCTCCAGCCCTCTGAGCATCTTTGTGCTCCTCCACTGCACCAATTCCAAAAGTTTCATGTACTTTCTATATTGAGGACTCCAGAGCTGGACACAGGACTCCAGGTGGGGTCTCAGGAGCACAGAGCAGAGGGGGAGAATCCCCTCCCTGGCCCTGCTGGCCACGCTGCTTTTGCTGCAGCCCAGGCTGGGGTTGGTTTCTGGGCTGCCAGCGCGCACTGCCGGCTCTTGGGGAGCTTCTCATCCAGGAGCACTCCCAAGTCCTTCTCCTCAGGGCTGCTCTCCAGCCATCCTCTGCCCAACCTGTATTTGTGCCTGGGATTGCCACGTCCCAGGTGCAGGACTCTGCACTTGGCTTGGTTGAACTTCATGCCATTTGCATTAGCCCACCTCTCCAGCCTGTCCAGGTTGGACAAATATAAGCAAAAAAGAGAACAACTGTCTTTCTTCTCGAATAATATCAAGCGTGGAAACTGCTACAAGTACAAATCTGCTTTACACAATGCAATTATTTATACATATGCTATTAGAAAAACATACTTGGCCTCAATATCGGCTTTCTCCCGCACCGCTTGAGCCATCTGTTCAGTCTCAAAATATTTCTTTTTGCCTTTAGCTAAATCTTTTACTGTCTCTTGGAGTTCAGCTTGGATCCGTGTCAACTGGTCCACGCACTGCAAAAAATAATCAACAAAGATTCCAGAAACAAAGCATTAATGGGTTGTTTTTTAATTATTTATTTTATTTTGCATCCAAATAACTCCATCATCATCCTTTTTTCTGTTTTTCACAACATTTTAGATGGCAGGATGTGGTTTCCAAGTCACTCCTGGTTGGTTTTTCATGCCTTGCTTTTCAAAGCTGATCAGAACATCTATTTCTTTCTTTCTTAACTGCTGCGGTTTAACTACTCAAATTCAATGATCACTTGCAAATTAAATCTCAACCTTCTGAAAGCTCTGGATGAGGTAATTAGTTGAAATAATTGGAATACAACTGGGAAAAATCCAGAGGCAATCTAACCGGAGGTGGCACCAAAAAAAAAAGATTCATAGAATCACAGAATGGTTAGAGTTGGAAGGGACCTTCAAGATCATCAAGTTCCAACCCCCCTGCCATGGGCAGGGACACCTCTCCCTAGAGCAGGTTGCTCCAAGCCCCATCCAGCCTGGCCTTAAACACTTCCAGGGATGGGGCATCAACAACTTCCCTGGGCAACCTGTTCCAGTGCCTCACCACCCTCACACCAAAGAACTTCTTCCTAAGATCTCATCTAAATCTCCCCTCTTCCAATTTAAAACCATTACCCCTCGTCCTGTCACTAGACTTCCTGACCAAGAGTCCCTCTCCAGCTCTCCTGGAGCTCCCTTCAGATCCTGGAAGGCTGCTATCAGGTCTCCCCTGAGCCTTCTCCAGGCTGAACAACTCCAAACTCTCTCAGCCTGTCCCCACAGCAGAGGTGCTCCAGCCCTCGGATCACCTTCGTAGCCTCTGCTGGGCCCGTTCCAACAGGTCCATGTCCTTTCTGTGTTGAGGACTCCAGAGCTGGACACAGGACTCCAGGTGGGGTCTCAGGAGCACAGAGCAGAGGGGGAGAATCCCCTCCCTGGCCCTGCTGGCCACGCTGCTTTTGCTGCAGCCCAGGCTGGGGTTGGTTTCTGGGCTGCCAGCGCGCACTGCCGGCTCCTGGGGAGCTTCTCATCCAGGAGCACTCCCAAGTCCTTCTCCTCAGGGCTGCTCTCCAGCCATTCTCTGCCCAACCTGGATTTGTGCCTGGGATTGCCACCTCCCAGGTGCAGGACCCTGCACTTGGCTTGTGTTAATATTAAATTATAGATATTACAGACTAGGTGTCCATGAAGGCTCCAGGCAGTACTTAGAGGCAGAGCCTCAAGTGAAGGAAACTTTAGGAAATGTAAACTTCACGAAATCAATTTACCTTTTAATTGGCCTTTTAGTCCTTCAAAGACCAGACCAAAGGTCCCACCTCTTTTGCCACCATTGTCACACACTCAACTTCTCCCATTCAAGGTTCTACACACACGTTGTCCTCTCCCTCAACACCCCTCCTGAACACCCATCACACTAATTATTAGAATCATGGAATCCTAGAATGGTCAGAGTTGGAAGGGACCTTCAAGATCATCCAGTTCCAACCCCCCTGCCATGGGCAGGGACACTCTCCCTAGAGCAGGTTGCTCCAAGCCCTATCCAGCCTGGCCTTGAACACTTCCAGGGATGGGGCATCAACAACTTCCCTGGGCAACCTGCATATTAACTCCTTTAACAGCATTTCAAGACTAATGAGGTGACACAATCCCACAATGTAACATTAATTTCACAGTACTCAAAAATCATGAAAGCCTTTTTCTCCAGTAACCTGTGGAAAAAAATTCAATTATGAGAAACTGCTCATCTTCTCATCATATAATTGCTCTCAATAAAAATGTCCAATTTCTTTCTGGCTATTAAGTACAGAAAAATTAATTTCAATTCACACCAAGCCCACTATTTAATGTGGGCAGAGGAATAAAGTGATGGGATTCATAAGGTAAGTTTCATGGTGGGTGGTTCAGTGTGTGAGAGAAAGAAAGAAAGGTAGAAAAATCTCTGTATATTGGACAGCTGACAGAGACCTAAAATCATTTCAAAAATGAGGTTTTTGCTACATCAGTTGGTAGTTTGATCCCTGAAGTCTCCTGCCAGCATCAAAAAATTCAAATATCAAATAAAGCATAAAATATTCTTGCTTTTACACGGCTGAAGAAAATGACTGAGGGAAGTGGATGCCATTTAGGGGTTTGGGGTTGCGTAGACACCAACCAGGGGGTGGGGTGCTGTCCCCAAACCCACACAGAATCATAGAATCATAGAATGGTCAGAGTTGGAAGGGACCTTCAAGATCATCCAGTTCCAACCCCCCTGCCATGGGCAGGGACACCTCTCCCTAGAGCAGGTTGCTCCAAGCCCCATCCAACCTGGCCTTGAACACTTCCAGGGATGGGGCATCAACAACTTCCCTGGACAACCTGTTCCAGTGCCTCACCACCCTCACACCAAAGAACTTCTTCCTAAGATCTCATCTAAATCTCCCCTCTTCCAATTTAAAACCATTACCCCTCATCCTGTCACCACACTTCCTGACCAAAAGTCCCTCCCCAGCTCTCCTGGAGCTCCCTTCACATCCTGGAAGGCTGCTCTCAGATCTCCCCAGAGCCTTCTCTTCTCCAGGCTGAACAGCCACAGCTCTCTCAGCCTGTCCTCACAGCAGAGGTGCTCCAGACCTCTGATCATCTTGGTGGCCCTGCGCTGGACCTGTTCCAACAGTTTGGTGTCCTTTCTGTGTTGAGGACTCCAGAGCTGGACACAGGACTCCAGGTGGGGTCTCAGGAGCACAGAGCAGAGGGGGAGAATCCCCTCCCTGGCCCTGCTGGCCACGCTGCTTTTGCTGCAGCCCAGGCTGGGGTTGGTTTCTGGGCTGCCAGCGCGCACTGCCGGCTCATGGGGAGCTTCTCATCCAGGAGCACTCCCAAGTCCTTCTCCTCAGGGCTGCTCTCCAGCCATTCTCTGCCCAACCTGCATTTGTGCCTGGGATTGCCACATTCCAGGTGTGGCCAAGAGCCACCAAGGGAGGGCAGTTCAATGTCCTTTCTATGTTGAGGACTCCAGAACTGAACACAGGATTCCAGGTGGGGTCATGAATGAATGAATGAAACACATTCTAGATTCAGGGGTACAGCAGAGACCTCTTAAAATATAAACAGCTTTAAAATGTCAAAAAACCTAATTAAACTGAAGTCAGGCTTATTTTATTCTTTGTATTACACTATTTTCTCCGTTTGGATTAACAGATCCATTATAGCAGCTTTTGGAATACTAAACTAGCGATATCTTTCTCCAGGTGGATGGACAACCTCCATTCAGTGGTGCCCCAGTGACAGGACAGGATAGATTCCACATCCTGGAGATGACACCAGTCATTCTTTTTTATTTAAGACACACTTTTTCTTAAAATCAGAACCTATTCTAACAAAACCCACTGCGAAATCACCTGGATGGAACAGCCACAGCAAGAGGGTAGATTTGCAGAGATACTTCTAGGACAATTGGGTATTGAATTTTCCAAGACTCATTTCCAAGCAATTTTAACTTCAGATAATACCACTCACATCTTCCACAAGCTGCCTATTTATTTCCCTAACAACGTGCTTAGGAAGAGGCTAAAAAATTATATTAAGAATTTGAAGTACTTAAGAAGCGCCATAAGAAAAGATCTCCTATAATCTTACTTTTTATTTTTCTCCTAAATAAAACCAACAATTTTTTTAAGAACTTATAAAAGCACAAATACCTTCTTCAGCTGCTGCTCCTTGAAGCACCGCACGGTCCTGGCTGGTTCAGAAATTAAGTTTTTATAGTTTTCACAGATATTGAGGCGGGACTGGGCCACTTGCATCGTGCCTTCTAGAAGGGATTTCCAAACTGAATACATGCTCCTGAAATAATGAAAAGCAGAAACTTCATGGGTTGGAAGGAAGGGAAGGAGTTACACAGAAATTACAGGTTGGTTTAAATAATAGTAGTGTAATTCCACAAAGGATTGCTTTTAAAAATAAAGCTGAAGCACAATCCTTCATGCCGCTAGAGAAATATCCTCATTTTTCACAAAAATTTCAACTGAAGTTCTACCCAAAGTAGAATTTTTCAGTCATCATATAACAGAGTTGGAAGGGACCTTCAAGATCATCCAGTTCCACCCCCACTGCCATGGGCAGGGACATCTCCCACTAGACCAAGTTGCTCAAAGCCCCATCCAGCCTGGCCTTAAACACTTCCAGGGATGGGGCATCAACAGCTTCTCCGGGCAACCTGTTCCAGTGCCTCACCACCCTCACACCAAAGAAGTTCTTCCTAATATCTCACCTAAATCTCCCCTCTTCCAATTTAAAACAATTACCCCTTGTCCTATCACTACACTTCCTGACAAAGAGTCCAGTTTTGTGATTCAGTTTTTTGGCACACACTTCGGCTTGAACCTGCTGCTCTGATGAAACAGGCCCTACAGGACCCAACAGCCAAAGCCAGAGAAGATGCTGACAGATTTGTTACAAGATCCTAGATTTTGTGATTTGGGGCATTTTGCAATCAAGCAAACAGTTACAGGCTGCTCATCAGTTTTACCTCAGCTGCCTGTAGTGCCTCCATAGAATGGTTGAGGTTGGAAAGGATCTTTAAGATCATCAAGCCCAACCATCAACCCAACACTGACAAAGCCACCCATGTCCCTCAGCATCACATCTGCCCAGCTTTGAAATCCCTCCAGACATGGTGACTCCACCACTGCCCTGGCCAACCTCTTCCAAGGCTTCACAACTCTTTTGGGGAAGACATTTTCCCCAATATCCATCCTAAACCTCCCCTGGTGCAACATGATGTCGTTTCCTCTTATCCCATCACCCGTTCCTTGGGAGAAGAGACCAGCCCCGCTCTGGCTACACCCTGCTTTCAGGGAGTTGGAGAGAACAAGAAGGTCTCCCCTCAGTCTCCTTTTCTCCAGGATCAACACCCCCAGCTCCCTCAGCTGCTCCTCACAAGACTTGTGCTCCAGACCCCTCACCAGCTCCGTTGCCCTTCCCTGGACACACTCCAGTCCCTCAATGTCTTTTTGTGGTAAAGGGTCCCAAACTGGATAAAGGCCCCAGCCCTCAAGATGGGGCCTCACCAGTGCCCAGTATAGAGGGATGGTCACTGTCCCAGTCCTGCTGGCCACACTATTTCTGATACAGGTCAGGATGGCCTTCTCTAGATCCCTCACCAGCTTTGTCGTCCTTCTCTGGACTCGCTCCAGCATCTCAGTGTCTTTCCTGTAGTGAGAGGCCTAAGACATCATGTGTAACAGGCCAAAGACAGCAACCATAACTGTGCAATGAGCTTCATAGGGCCTCAATATTTCACCAGAAAAGCTTAGAAGTGCCCAAGTCAGAAGGAAAAGGTGGAGGAGGGAGAGTGAGGGAAGAAGGCAAGAAGATCTCCCCTGAAGATGGCAGAAAGGGAAAATCTCTGGAGGACTTGGTGAGCGGGAAAGAGGAGGGTGGCAGGTATTTGGAGAAGACCTCTGGGCACTGTGGGTGTATCTGATGGCACGGAAAGCAGAAGAAAGACTTGTTGGGTGGAGCACACTGTAGGTAGGAGGGTTATGTGTGTCATGGGAGCATTTTTTATATTCTTAAGACTGAGAATTCAGCTTATTTTTTCGTAAACACACAAGTGGTGTGAAGGGACTGAAGGCCCAAAACACAAATCTATCAACAGCTCCTTCCTGTTTGCAATGAAATTTGTCAGAATACAAACAATGCCTTAAAATCAAGTTTTTTCAAGCTTTTTCAAATTATTTAGGAGGCATTATTCAGAGGTGGGGGAGGCTAAACCATTTCTGGTTTGACTTTATGATCCACCTTTCATGTTTATGACACTGAGTTTTGTAAACAACCACGTCTTGCTTCACCTCCTCCTTGGTCTCAGATGGGATCTTCTTGAAGAATGATGCCTCCTAAAAAGAACTGTGGTGCTCTCTTTTCAAGAAATCTAACCAGAAATAAATATTTACTAAAATATATATTCAGACACAAGCATCAACACCCAAACAAAATGCACAATTATGGTTGTTGTCCTGTCTTGTCATTTTGTTTTTCTAATCTCCCTAAATCATTCAAGTAATAAAAGCCTAATTAAGACTAATCTCAGAATTTCAGGGGAAAATCAAGCTTCTACAACAGGGAAAAAAATATAACTTTATCTAGAGAAAAGCAGTGTTTGATTGTTGAGTCAAATAATTACACAAATGGAAATGATAAAGACAGCTATTTCAAGATATCCAACTGTTAAATTACCTATAATCACTTCGTTCATCAGCTTTCATTCCAAGCCAGTCCTTCTTTAAGTATTGGCTAGCCAGCTTCTGAATGCTCTGTTAAAAGGAGAAAAAAACACCCAAAAGTTAAAAATCAGAAGTATCTAAAATGACATTTTTCCTGCCATATCAGACAAATAATAACTAACACATAAAGAAGTCATCAATTCATAGAATTTAGCAAACACTACAATACAAGGCTTATTTTCACCCTTTTTAACAGTTTTGTTTGACTTCAGTTGCTGTTGGGAAAAAATGCTGAGTCTCATGTTAATGTTTTAATTCAGACAGACTCTGAATCTCTCGAGTTTTACACTGGAAACCTTCCAGCATGTGACTGAGCCCAGTTAAACCAGTAACACAGAAGACGCCTCAGCAGCGGTGTGGATGGAGAAAGGGATATTGCAAAATGCTGTAATTTATGCCAATTCTAAGAGCAAAAAATTTTACTGAACTGAATGAGGCCACCAGGTTCTGAAAAAGCAATGAAATATCTGGTTATTTATGTGCCTGAACTGAAACATCCGACTTCCATCACCCACAGCTGCACCGTTATCAGTGAAGTGAAGATGCTGGATCACTCCCAGGATCAGGCCTTTCCTCGGAGGATTACAATACACTAGAGATTGAGATATGCACTTTCCTTTTAATTATTAATGTTAATTACGCTCTTTAATCTCTGCATTTTGCTTTGCATAATCCGGGAAAAGTCAATCACAATGTTTTCCTGCTCAAGCTCACAGAGCAGCAGAATTTAATGTGCAAACAACAGGAGGGAGGGGAGTCGCCATCGCAGCAGTCCCTCCTTCAGCTCCAAATCTCATTTAAGATTTCACTTATGAATCCAGCAGAATCATAGAATCATGGAATCATAGAATCATAGAATGGTTAGAGTTGGAAGGGACCTTCAAGATCATCCAGTTCCAACTCCCCTGCCATGGGCAGGGACACCTCTCCCTA
>VXBW01007014.1:100464-116929 GCA_013400375.1 Thinocorus orbignyianus
GATTCTATGAAATATATCTTTCTAGACACTCTGAAAGGCAGCGGTGAGGGTTCTTCCTTTTGGTTTTCATTCTCTCCCCTCCCACAACGGGGGAAATTTCTGGGCACGGCGCCAAATGATATTTAATTAAAAGCTCCTCCCGCTTTGGATCCTTCAGGAACTTGGTTACCGGCTCCATTGACCATTTATGCACTGAAAGGAATTTAATAAAAACAAAAACCTGGGTTTCTATTGTGTTTGCAGACCCAGTGACGGTATAGTTTCGAGCACAGACATAGTTGATGGTGCAGTTTGCTTAAAAAAAACCCTCAAAGAGGTAAAAGACAGGAAAAGCTGAGATAGAAAAAGCCCCGATTAATGGAGTATTAGAATCATAGAATCACAGAATCAGAGAATGGTCAGAGTTGGAAGAGACCTTAAAGATCATCCAGTTCCAGCCCCCCTGTCATGGGCAGGGACACCTCTCCATAGAGCAGGTTGCTCCAAGCCCCATCCAGCCTGGCCTTAAACACTTCCAGGGATGGGGCATCAATGTATTATGTACATTACTCACAGAATCATAAATTCTCCAGGTTGGAAGGGACTTCTTGGATCATCTAGTCCAACTATCAATATAATTCTGATAAAAAAACCCAACTCATCACTAAACCATGTCACTGAGCACTATGTCAACCCAGCTTTTAAATCCTTCC
The DNA here is from genome assembly GCA_013400375.1 of Thinocorus orbignyianus. Classification (NCBI taxonomy): domain Eukaryota; kingdom Metazoa; phylum Chordata; class Aves; order Ciconiiformes; family Thinocoridae; genus Thinocorus; species Thinocorus orbignyianus. Next base: position 101,157 of record VXBW01007014.1, read on the forward strand.
AGGGATGGTGCCTCAACCACCGCCCTGGGCAGTCCATGCCATGGCTTAAGAACCCTTTCTGTGTCAAAATTTTTCCAGATATCCAATTTGAATCTCCCCTGGCACAACTTGAGGCAGTTTCCTCTTATCCCATGGTCTACTCCTTGGGAGAAGAGACTGACTCCCTCTGCTTACACCCTCCTTTCAGGGTGCTGGAGAGAGCGAGAAGGTCTCCNCCTCCTTTTCTCCAGGTTCAACACCCCCAGCTCCCTCAGCCACTCCTCACAAGACTTGTGCTCCAGATCCCTCACCAGCTTCGTTGCCCAATGCTTTACAAATGGTATTTATTTTAGTTTACCAGGGAAGTTTAGTTTGCCCAGGGAAGTTGTTGATGCCCCATCCCTGGAAATGTTTAAGGCCAGGCTGGATGGGGCTTGGAGCAACCTGCTCTAGGGAGAGGTGTCCCTGCCCATGGCAGGGGGGTTGGAACTTGATGATCTTTAAGGTCCCTTCCAGCTCTAACCATTCTATGATTCTATGATCTGGCAAACCAATGAACCCATCTTTTTCAGCAGAGGAAGATCTCCCAGAGCACCTCAATAATGCATCGAGTCCTGTGTTGCCTGACAGAAGCAAGAAGATAAAAATCTTTGATTTAAAATCCATCTCCCGCACCCAACAGGGGTTGATTAAGCACATCCAGTAGAGATACATCCCAACGGAGTGTATAAACATTTCTAGGAGAATAAAGGGATAAAAAGCTGGCTGAAGAACATGTTAATGGAGGGGAGATTTAGATGAAATATTAGGAAGAAGTTTTTTCCTGTGAGGGTGGTGAGGCACTGGAACAGGTTGCCCAGGGAAGTTGTTGATGCCCCATCCCTGGAAGTGTTTAAGGTCAGGTTGGATGGGGCTTGGAGTAACCTGGTGTGGTGGGAGGTGTCCCTGCCCATGGCAGGGGGTTTGGAACTTGGTGATCTTGAAGGTCCCTTCCAACTCTGACCATTCTAATTCTATTTATTTTGAGGTTGAAATTCCTCTACCTTTTTTAAATGGTAGGAGTATATCTCTGATCCTATCAGTAACCCCCGGTCATGGTTTTAAACACCTGAACTCATATCTCAACCTCAGCAAACCGATTTCTGACCTGGCTGATAACCCGAGGACAGGGGCATTTCTGACCCAGCCCATATAACCCCTTACAGATAAACTCACTCCAGACATTTCTCACAAGTTCCTGAGAAAAGCTGATGGGATTTCCCGAAATTGGAAAGTGAATTTCAACATCAGAAGTCTGAGTAAAATAAAGAGAACTGATACAGGCATCACCTTCAGCAAAGCTGGGACTGGATTTTCAATCTTAAGTCTACATAAAGTAAGAACAGAATGTTACGTTGGAAAAACGGGTACAAAAGGACCAACCTCAGATGTTCTCCTGTCTTTACTGGAAAATAGTTTTCTTTTTCAACATGCTGAATACTTAAAACTACAGAAAACATCAGAAAAATCAGAAAATATCAGAAAAACATAGAAAACATCTAAACAAACATCAAGAATGCCGCAAACCAGGTGAAGGGAGGTCATCCTGTCCCTCTGCTCTGCCATGGGAAGGCCCCATGTGGAGCACTGGGTCCAGTTCTGGGCTCCCTAGTTTCAGAAGGACAGGGAACTGCTGGAGAGGGTAGAGCTGAGGACCACAAAGATGATGAGGGGCCTGGAGCATCTCCCTCATGAGGAAAGGCTGAGGGACTTGGGTTTGTTTAGTCTGTAGAAGACCTAGGAGGGATCTCATCAATGCCTATAAATACTTAAAGGTTGGGTGTCAGAATGATGGGGACAATCTTTTTTCAGTCATTCCCAGTGATAGGACAAGAGTTAACGGGTACAAACTCGACCATAAGAAGTTCCTTCCCAACACGAGGAGGAACTTCTTTACCTTGAGGGCGGCAAAGAGGTGGTGGAGTCTCCTTCTCTGGAGACATTCCAATCCCACCTGGACACGTTCCTGTGCAACCCTGCTCTGGTTGACCCTGCTCTGGAAGGAGGCTGGACTGGATGATCTCCAGAGGTCCCTTCCAACCCCAGATCATCCTGTGATTCTGTAATGGAATTAACATCCCACAGTGCTGATGACACACACTGATACCAGTACCCGACCGGGTTACAATCCTGCTCACACCAAGGATAAATTCCACCAATGCTTCCTCAGCACTAATTCCTAAATCCTGCCATGAATCATCAAGTATTTCATGGGCCTGAAATGTGAAAATAATCAGGGAGAAATTCTGTCACTCGTGACACTAGAAATTGGCTGAAAGAGTAAATCTCTGTTTATTCCTTCTACACACAACCCCATGAGGCTTGGAGTTGATGGAATTTTACAGCTTGTTTAGTCTAAACGATTTTAGTGAAAAAAATATCATCATCATTTAGTGAAAAGCTTTAAAAACCCGAGAGTATGTATTTTATTTATAACTACAGAATGTGACTCAAAATGAACTACATTTAATATCTTAATTTGGAAGTTAAGCCTCATTTGAGTTCTGTGGGTTCCCCAAAAGAGCACAAACATTAGGAACTGAAAAATCAGAAGGGTTTTTTTTCAACATTTCTACCTTATAAGCACTTTGCCTTTATTTCCTCTTGATGCCCCAGTCACATGAGGAAGGCAGGGAGGAAACCACCTCAAATAAAGTATAGAAATTTGTAAATAAAGTAATTAAATTTTTCTAGGGTCTTTTTCTTTAAATTAGCAGCAGGTCACGGGAGGGGATTCTCCCCCTCTGCTCTGTGCTCCTGAGACCCCACCTGGAGTCCTGTGTCCAGCCCTGGAGTCCTCAACAGAGNGAGAGGTGTCCCTGCCCATGGCAGGGGGGTTGGAACTTGTTGATCTTTAAGGTCCCTTCCAACTCTGACCATTCTATGATTCTATGGTTCTATGAAGAGCCCAACTGACCAACGCACAGCAATAAACCTTCTCTGATTTCTCACCTTCTAAAGACTTGTAAAGAAATTAAGCAGACACAGCAAAAGCCTGAAGGTTGCTGCAAAACAGATAACGGGTTACAAGATCCAAAGGAGAGGGATGGCGTAAGCTCCACTGGTGGACAGGACTTTGAACTGGGACTCAGCTGGTACGTACGGTCATAAATGGTCTGCAGAAGGTGAGGAACAAGGAGGTGACAACATCTGCTGACGACTGCTATTCAGAGTGGTAAAGTTAAAGGCTTGATACCAAGAACATGAGAAGGTGTTTAATGAGATTGAGTCACAGGGTAGCAGAGTGGAAGTTTAATTAAATATAAATGAATTTGAAGAGATGCAAACAAGGACAAAATCCAGTAGGTCAGTATCACAGAATTATGGAATGGTTTGGGTCGAAAGGGACCTTCAAGATCATCCAGTTCCAACCCTCCTGCCATGGGCAGGGACACCTCCCACCACACCAGGTTGCTCCAAGCCCCATCCAACCTGGCCTTGAACTCCTCCAGGGATGGGGCAACCACAGCTTCTCTGGGCAACCTGGGCCAGGGTCTCATCACCACCCTCACAGCAAAGAATTTCTTCCTCAGATCTCATCTCAATCTCACCTTTTCACCGAGAAAAACAACTTGCCAGGAGGCAGAAATACAGCCTTATACTTAGGCAATGCTTTTACTGATTAAATAATCAACACATTTTACTTCTGGTATTTTGATTTCATCAGGTTTCCTGCATGCTGAAACATCCTGACCACAGCCTAAAGACCTGCAGGGTTCCCTGTCCCTATTTAGTGTGGCCTCCTTGACACAACATCTGTCCAACAACCAAGACAGATAGGTTGTACCTCCTACTGGGAACATGCAACCTGGCTCATACACAGAGGACAGACTGCCCCGGGAAGTTGTTGATGCCACATCCCTGGAAGTGTTCAAGGCCAGGCTGGATGGGGCTTGGAGCAACGTGGTGTGGTGGGAGGTGTCCCTGCCCAGGGCAGGGGGGTTGGAACTTGATGATCTTTAAGGTCCCTTCCAACTCTGACCATTCTATGATTCTATGACACCATTGGAAACAGTGTGTTGGGAAGATCTTGCCGTGCTGCGCATCCTGATGTGGTCCTCAAACACCAACCCAAGCAGACTTAGTGACTGACATCACCCCATGGAATTACATGCTGGTTTCCACATAGCTCCATCTCAGCAGTCATCAGTGACAACCCCAAAAAATCAAGACCTTTTAAGCTTGAGGGGGTAACACAGATCACCTGAGGAGGATTTCTGAAAATGCAGTTGGCCAAATCCATCAGTACAAGTGTAGAAGAGATGTATTTTCAACCACGACATGGAGCAGGGCTATTAATGGAGACATCCTAAACAGAAAGATGAAGCACAGAAGGATAACAGCAACTGCTCCAAACATCTCTCATCATTTGGAGCATTAGAAAGAAGAACAAGAGGGTATAATTTATATTTTTGCTGACATTTAAGAAAAAAACTGCTCATCTATCACAATGTCTGATACCATTATTGTTCCTTCTTTCAAGATGTTCAAATGGGCAATAAAAAGGGTTTCACTTCATCACCTTTTCCACCGCCTACAGTCATAGATAAAAAACAGCTCAAGAGAAACAAAAAGCTGGACGAAAAGGAACCAAAACGCTCAACTTCACTCCAGGTCTTACAAAACAGTCTCCACGTAGCAGAAGAGCTCGTTAAGCATCATGATTTCTTCTTGCAATCAAACCTTTTCATTTCTCTCTGGAGTCTACTGCAAGTGAGAGATGCTACTCTGTGATTGAAGGTTTCCCTGAAGATAGAATCATAGAATCATAGAATGGTCAGAGTTGGAAGGGACCTGAAAGATCATCAAGTTCCAACCCCCCTGCCATGGGCAGGGACACCTCTCCCTAGAGCAGGTTGCTCCAAGCCCCATCCAGCCTGGCCTTAAACACTTCCAGGGATGGGGCATCAACAACTTCCCTGGACAACCTGTTCCAGTGCCTCACCACCCTCACACCAAAGAGCTTCTTCCTAAGATCTCACCTAAATCTCCCCTCTTCCCATTTAAAACCATTACCCCCCAGCTCGTCACTAGACTTCCTGACCGAATGTCCCTCCCCAGCTCTCCTGGAGCTCCCTTCACATCCTGGAAGGCTGCTCTCAGGTCTCCCCAGAGCCTTCTCTTCTCCAGGCTGAACAGTCCCAGCTCTCTCAGCCTGTCCTCATAGGAGAGGTGCTCCATCCAAGATGGCACATGGAGACGTAATGAAGAAAGATCAGGTCAAAAGGAAAGGTGTTAATGGCAGAAATGAATTCTGCAGGATTAATGACGACCTCAGATTCGCCAGCAGCTCTAAATTTTACCTTCAAAACATAATTTAAAGACCTCTGCCCTCCCTGATTTTTATACCTCGAAGAGTATCTTTGTCGTTATACAATGTCCTGCACTGCTGGGGCAGAGAAAAATGCTCATCTAGAGATAGCATAGGACCAAATAAATTCAATTATTAATAAATATTAACATGAGGAAGAACTTCTTTCCTGTGAGGGTGGCAGAGCCCTGGCAGAGGCTGCCCAGAGAGGTGGTGGAGTCTCCTTCTCTGGAGACATTCAAACCCCACATGGACACATTCCTGTGGGACCTGCTCTGGGTGGACCTGCTCTGGCAGGGGGTTGGACTGGGTGATCTCTAGAGGTTCCATCCAACCCCAGATCATTCTGTAATTCTGTATGAAAGGAAATTAAATCAGCACTGGAGTTAAGAACCTTTATTTCTTTACTATTTTCCGGAAAAGAAGATTGGATTTTTACTGCAGATAGACAATATACTTCATATTTTTTGTTCTTTTTCTACGGAAAACCTACCTCTAAAAGAGTGAGACGTCAATATTAGTAAAAACCAGCAACTGCAAGGCAGGATTCTTTCTGTTTGGCAATAGGTGAGGCTAAAATCCCTAAATCCCTCTTCCCAAGGAACGCTGGTTGAGCCATCGCACTAATGGCTTGGGCAGGACCTTCTGGTTCCTATCAAAACCCAACATGTTGGTTCTGTAAATTGAAAAAGGGAAGTGGGTAGATCTCACACAGCACTGAATTCCCTGAAAGAGCCCTGATCAAGAGCTACACCTCTACAAAAAAAACCAAAAGTGACAGGATGTAGTTTTTGCAATGTCTTCGTTTTTCTTCAAAATATTTCTAAGAACTCATGGTGGTGTCCTCATCAAAAACCTTCTACATGAGATGTGTCAGAAGCTGTCGGAACCTAGATTTAAGTACTTCTTACTGTCAAACTTGTTGAGGGGGATTTTGTTTCTAAATGGAGAAGATAAACAAATCTAATATGCTCTCTATAAAAAAATAATCAAAAATAAACACTTTAATCCATTGCCTGGAGAAAAGAAGGCTCCAGGGAGACCTTAGAGCCCCTTCCAGTCCCTTAAGGGGCTCCAGGAAAACTGGGGAGGGACTATTGATGAGGGAGTGGAGCACTAGGATGAGCGGGAAGGGTTTGACACTGAAAGAGAGGAGATGGAGACGAGATGTGGGGAAGAACTTATTTGGTGTGAGGGTGGTGAGAACCTGGAAGAGGCTGCCCAGAGAAGTTGTGGCTGCCCCATCCCTGGAGGGGTTCAAGGCCAGGCTGGATGGGGCTTGGAGCAACCTGGTGTGGTGGGAGGTGTCCCTGCCCATGGCAGGGGAGTGGGACTGGATGGTCTTTAAGGTCCCTTCCAACTCAAACCCATCTGTCATTCTATGATATATGAAGCTCCCTATGGAAGAGTTAGCTTTGTTTTACAGAAAAATACACAACTCTGGTTTAATCCATGTTCTGTGACAGCCTCCACAGTCTGGATGAATTTATTCTGCTTTCTTCTTTATGTTTTTCTATCCATCTAACGGCAGCACATGCTCATTTACAGCATGGTTTCAAAACCAAGGGACTGAAAACAAGCACATCAACCCCAAATTTTGCTTTTGCCCTTCAATTTTCACCATAATAGTTAAGTAAAAAACCATAACACCATGATACCTGATGATAACTGTGGAGAAGGCTCCGGGGAGACCTGATAGCAGCCTTCCAGGATCTGAAGGGAGCTCCAGGAGAGCTGGGGAGGGACTCTTGGTCAGCAAGTCTAGTGACAGGATGAGAGGTAATGGTTTTAAATTGGAAGAGGGGAGATTAGGATGAGATATTAGGAAGAAGTTCTTTACTGTGAGGGTGGTGAGGCACTGGAACAGGTTGCCCAGAGAAGCTGGGGCTGCCCCATCCCTGGAAGTGTTTAAGGCCAGGTTGGATGGGGCTTGGAGCAACCTGCTCTAGGGAAAGGTGTCCCTGCCCAGGGCAGGGGGGTTGGAACTTGATGATCTTTAAGGTCCCTTCCAACTCTGACCATTCTATGATTCTATGATTGGAAAGCTCTTTTTAAAAAGTATCTGTTCCTTCTTATCCAGGAGATGTTTCTATAAGCACACAGAGAAAGTAATCCTACATCCCATCCCCAACCACATTTCCCGGAGGGCATTCACACAGATGCTTTGCCCTACCTTAAGTGAACAGAAATCAGCAGGAAAAACCAAAACAGAAAACCAAGACCAGACAGAAAACTTGTTTGAAGATACTACTATAAAGAGAAGGGGGAAAAAAAAAGAAAGAAAATAATTTGATAGGAAAAATGCAAATTTCTCACTGGCCTATTTGGACAGACAATCAAAAAGCAAACACAGATGTACTTGGCATCCTCAGCAGAAATAAATCCAGGAAACCTGGTAGCTCACAGATTTCACATCTCAAAAAAATGTAACCAGCCCTTACTATTTTTTTCTTTAAATTACCTCTTTATGGTTTGTGAAAGTCAAAAAAAAAGCTTTCAGCCACATTTTTACACCATCAGCTCTAAGAAAACCAGCGCTGAGAGCTACTTTTTATTTCAGAAATCTGCAGGCTTCCTCCTCTCAATTGGTTTCTGTTTGCAACTGGTATGAAATATGTCTTTTTTCTTGTTGAAAATACAACAAACTACCCTTTAAGCGGCAAGAGACGATGTGTCGAGGGTATTGGACTGAAATGAGCAGCAGTAAATTCTCACTGTCATGTACATCTGTCGTGCAGAAAGTACTGGGTCCAGCTGGAGCACTGGGACCAGTTCTGGGCTCCCCAGTTCAAGAAGGACAGGGAACTGCTGGAGAGGGGACAGCAGAGGACCACAAAGATGATGAGGGGCCTGGAGCATCTCTCTTAGGAGGCAAGCATGAGGGACTTGGGGCTGTTTAGTCTGGAGAAGAGAAGGCTGAGGGGGGATCTGATGAACACCTAGAAATACTTCCAGGGTGGGTGTCAGGAGGATGGGGCCAGGCTTTTTCCAGTGGTGCCCAGTGACAGGATAAGAGGGAATGGGCACAAACTTGACCATAAGAAGTTCCATCTCAACATGAGGATGAACTTCTTGACTTTGAGGGTGGCAGAGCCCTGGCAGAGGCTGCCCAGAGAGGTGGTGGAGTCTCCATCTCTGGAGACATTCAAACCCAGCCTGGACATGTTCCTGTGGGACCTGCTCTGGGTGGTCCAGCAGGGAGGTTGGAGTAGATGATCTCTGGAGGTCCTTCCAACCTCATATCATTCATTATGTGATTTGTCTGTTTTCATTAATTTTATGTAATTAGAATAGATGGCATAACAAATTTCTTCTCCATTTTGGCTTCAATTCAATATTGTACTTCAAGCACACACTTATGTTCATCCAGAGGTGGGGGTTTTATTTACAGTAATTTGTCAAATCTGGCTGCCAAAAATTCCAGCATTTGGTTAAAACCTTTCACTTCAGTAGCCAACAACTGTTGGGCTTATACTGAAATTTCATTGCTTGCTCTACATAACGTTTTAGGGGTTGTCATCATCATTATCATTATTACTATTTGGGGCTTATTATTATTTCAGTGACAACTCCAAACCAGTAAAGAAGAGATCATCTATACGGACTATGTACCAGGCCATATATTTTTTCCAAAATCCAGATGGAGAAGATGCTCCCTCATCAGGGATTGACTGGACAGATGATTGGTTGGACTAGATGGTTGGACTAGATGATCTCAAAAGGTCCCTTCCAACCTAGGTGATTCTGTGATTCTGTGATNTTGATGATCTTTAAGGTCCCTTCCAACTCTGACCATTCTATGATTCTATGATCAGTGTTGTTTTTTTAATTCAAAAACCCCCACACAAACCACTATTTTAGTTGTATTTTTCAAAAAACAACAGCTCTACACTGGTACCTTCAAGATCTTTGGCACTGCCCTGACAAAAAACTCGAGTACAAATCTTTTATGATACTTCTTTACATCTTCTGAAACAACGTATAAAGGAATGACCAGTTGAGGCCAGTTTCACCACTGGTCACAAGGACCTGAAAATATATAACATTTAATGTTTGTGGCAACAGCCATTTTTTGGAAAACTATCAGAAATAATCCCCTAGGATCTAAAAGCTGATGTGAAACCTACATTTTGGCCTTGTTTTGCAGCAGTTCCTTTAAATATAAACAAAGCACTTTCTTTTTAAAGGAAAAACTATGTTTTACTGGTAAAGAGTAAGATATAAAAGTTTTTTATCTATATGCATTCCCAATATACAATGTTTTTATGATTATACAGGCATGGAAATGAGAGGGTCCTACAGCTGCAGCTCCAGAGTGAAGATGAAGAATAAGCCTCATCTCCGTAACACCCATGAGAAATCCTAACTGTTGACTTATGTATCTAGAAATATATTTATATTATTTCCCAAAACCATGCAAAGAGCAGCAGGTACTCACTTGCCTACATCATTTAGAGGGATTTCTTTGCCCTTACTTGTCATATTTGTTATATTTGTCAGATTAGCAGCACATCCTTTATCATTTCCCAGCTGCCACTTGAACTCCTCCCCTGAGGAACCTTACGTTTCCCTTCTCCCTCCTTCTTTCTGGGCCAAGCAGGCAGGAACAGCTGATAAATGGCCATTTATCTTGTATGAAGCTGAACAAGACAACGACTGTGTACTGAATAATCATTTATGGTAGATTTGACTTAAACATTCTGTCTCTCTGTGGGTTCTTGGGGTTTTTTTAAGCTGTCAACACGGTCTGGTTTGTACAGGCCCAAAAGCCCAACTTCCAAGGCCGCAAAGGGGAAGAAGGGAGTATAGTTTTTAAAAATAGGTAAGAAAACATCTACTGTACCCTTTAAAGTAATCCTAGGTCTAAGACAAACAGCTTGAGGAGCCAAGGGCTGCCCAAGTTTACCTTACATCCATCTAATAAACTGCTAAGTGTCAAGAGTAAAATGTGCATCACTGAGGTCAAGGACTGCGCTAGAGGAGGAAAGACGAGAGGCTGCTCCTGAAAAAGTATCTTCAAACTTAAAATCCAAATTTATGGATTTTAACTACTGCACAGTCAGTCAAATGAGCTTTTCTTCTCTCTCTTTTATTTTTTTTTTAAACCAATGGAAACTTTTTCCTCAGGAAAATGAAGGTAACATGAGCTGAGAAATGCAAAAAGAGTCAGTTCTCAGAAACAACGCTACTTAAAATACAAAGTCACACAGACAAGAGTCCAAAATCACCAGTTACTGTAAAGATGGGGTGATCAAATATTTCTTTAAGTCCACAGAAGAAAAGAATAAAGACTCTTATAAATTCCCATCATCTACCTAACATTTATAAACCTGCTGAACTAGTCGATTTCAGAAGAATTCATCAGCTGAATTAACAAGCTGAACAGCAGGATGAAACAAAGAATGAAGCTCTACGTACCTTTATTTCTGCATGGATTCTTTTTTATAAACAAACATTTACGTTTTAATTACACTCTCCAGAGTATCACTCTCAGGCAATTTGGTGACTGCTGGTTTTTCCCTAAATTATGGCCTTTTGACTATAACAGAGAACACACTCATTAGGTAAAGAAACAGTGTTATGTTGGAATACAAAAGGCTTTTTTGAAAAAAAATTCGTGGCTCCAGAATAAAGGCAGGGCTGAGAAAGAGCATTAATGCAAACAGAAGACCAAAGAAAGCTGAAAGACAACTGGCTTTGGACATGTCTATGCTGCGCTAGACAACGTGAGGAAGAGATGAGGCGGCAGTGTGTGTGAGCAGCCCAGAAACCAACCCCAGCCTGGGCTGCAGCAAAGGAAGCGTGGCCAGCAGGGCCAGGGAGGGGAATCTCCCCCTCTGCTCTGTGCTCCTGAGACCCCACCTGGAGTCCTGTGTCCAGCTCTGGAGTCCCCAACACAGAAAGGACATGGACCTGGTGGAACAGGTCCAGCGNGGGCTGGTGATTTAGTGTTGGTGTTCCTACTACTGTGGAAGCTCAAAGTTTCCACTTAGCTTATTTTTAAAAGCCCTGCCTTGTGACCAGCCTTCCCTCTTCATCCCAGGAAAGAGAAAAGCAGATACTGGGAGGGATGACAGTTTGGATTGAACGTGTCAGAAAAAAAGCTGAAATGCTGATGCAGTTAGAAAGAAAAACAACAAGAAGACACCCAAATATGGCCTATATGGCCTGCTGCCCAGGGAAGTTGTTGACGCCCCATCCCTGGAAGTGTTTAAGGCCAGACTCGATGGGGCTTGGAGCAACCTGCTCTAGGGAGAGGTGTCCCTGCCCATGGCAGGGGGGGTGGAACTTGATGATCTTGAAGGTCCCTTTCGACTCTGACCATTCTATGAAATATACACAACCTCCAGTAGAGAAACCGGTGGTGCCACAGAAACAGCTCACAGATAACTACACAGCCTGAAAAACACACTGCCTGATTCAGAAAAACTGAAAGACCGAGTGAAAACCAACAATTTTTAAGAATAAAGTTTTTCATCTGCAAGCAGAGCCACTTACACGGATCAAAATTCCAGGCAGTGGATGCTTGTGAGCGCAAGTAATTGGAAAGAAAAATAACAGCTCAAAGCAGGCGAAGAGAAATCCGCTTGCATCAGTTCAGCAAAAAAAAAAACACCACCACAGTCGTTTCTTTCTGAAGGGCTTTCTTTGTAGAAACAGCCTAATTCTAAGCTGAGCAACGCCTTTATGGGGAACTAGATGTTTTCACTGCAAATAGAAGCTGACAGTGCACCTCTGTTCTTGGAGAAATATTATTTTAACCTAAAGAATTACAGAAAAGCTGTAGCAGATAGCTTTGAAAAGGCTGCCTTTTCAAATTCTTTCTAAATGGCCAACTATTTGAGTGTAAAGCATTTGACTTTTTCTCTAACAGGAGAGAACAGTCAGAGAGACGAGACCTCAACCAGATACCTGATTTTTTTCCACCCCCCCTCTCCTGCTTTAAGTGTTGAGATGAGTTTCTAGGAGAAGAAAAAGCACAACAATGCAAAATCTACCTCTCCTATGAGGATAGGCTGAGAGAGCTGGGGCTGTTCAGCTTGGAGAAGGCTCCGGGGAGACCTGATAGCAGCCTTCCAGGATGTGAAGGGAGCTCCAGGAGAGCTGGGGAGGGATTCTTTGTCAGGAAGTCTAGTGACAGGATGAGGGGTAATGGTTTTAAATTGGAAGAGGGGAGATTTAGATGTGATATTAGGAAGAAGTTCTTTACTGTGAGGGTGGTGAGGCACTGGAACAGGCTGCCCAGGGAAGTTGTGGATGCCCCATCCCTGGAGGGGTTCAAGGCCAGGCTGGATGGGGCTCGGAGCAACCTGGTGTGGTGGAAGGTGTCCCTGCCCATGGCAGGGGGGTTGGAACTTGATGATCTTTAAGGTCCCTTCCAACTCTGACCATTCTATGATTCTATGATTCTACATAAAAAGAGAAGGTCACCCATAATATTGTTTGGGATGTCACACCCGGACCCACAGTCTTTGTTCCAGGCAAAAGGATCTTATATTAAATGTTAAATGGACATTTAATACAGAGAATTCTCAAGAGCTTCTTGTTTGGAGGTGAAAAGGGAAGCGTGCGCTAAGAGGTCGAACTGTGACAAGGGTAGAATTGTACCAATAACCCCATTAGAACACCTGATTTGTCAAACTTGTCTCTACAAGTTATTCCAAAATCCACAATAGTCTTCTTAACCATTTATGAAACGGAGCAGATCACGTCTTTGTAGCCTTCGCGGCCACTGATTCTCCACGCTTTGTCGGGAAGAATGGGATGAACAGCTCCCAAGTCCTTCCACTTCAATTTCTTCAACCTCTTATTGATATCCTGGTGGTTTGAATGGTGTCCCACTATAGGGAAATATAATCCAAAGGTAGCATCAAGCAGGTGGTTTCTTTCTGGAAGCAGTAAGTTCTGCTGCTGTATTATCCAGCGTCGTGGCTTAAGGGACCACGGTCATCAATACGAATGATGTCCCCATCGGGCAGTGGCTGGGAAGCGGGTACGGATCATCAAATCAGTGTGGCCAGCAGGTCACGGGAGGGGATTCTCCCCCTCTGCTCTGTGCTCCGGAGACCCCANGCTGAGATTTAAGACAAGCCAATAAAAGAGTTCAGGCTCCAGGTGTATCTGAAATCACATGCAAACACAGTCCACACCAAAGAGGAGATGTTTCAGAAGAGTGGCGTAGAATAAAGACACTCACGTAGAGTGATTGCTCAAGAATAAATACACATTTCTCAGAATCCACATTGAAAAACAGATTCTATTCTTAGTTTTGTACCTTAACTGAATGAATCCAAAGCTCTTCTAGAGATCACCATGGATTATCCAGAAGACATATCATACATAACCTTAATGATGACCTAGAATAAAGCAAACTACATTTGCAAAGGAGATACTTGAAAGAGACTTTTGTCCTGGTAGAAAGTTCTCTTTCAGAAAAAGTAGTTTTGGGAGCTATTACTAATTGCAGGACACCTCTAGAAAGTAAAACATGAGAAGGTTCTTAAATTATAAGATTATTTTTTGAACAGAAAATGAAAGCAGACAGCAAGGCAATTATTTAGACTTTCATTTAGACAAAGGTTATCAAATTCTTGGAGTGGGAGGTGGAGATGCCCCAGAGATGACAGATTTTAACCTGATTAAGATGTGAAAGCAGAGGAAGTCTCAAAGACATCTAAAGATTCCCTCTAGCTCTTTAAAAGAAATTAATTGCTCCAAAAAAAATGAAAGAGGAGCAAAAAGTAACAACAAGCAAATATTTAGACAGATTGGGAGAAATAAATTTGTCAGATCCACGAGAAGCTCAAAGTGAGCCGGCAGCACACACTGCCAGCCCAGAAACCAACCCCAGCCTGGGCTGCATCAAAAGAAGCGTGGCCAGCAGGTCATGGGAGGTGTTTCTCCCCCTCTACTCTGCACTTGTGAGATTCCACCTGGAGTCCTGTGTCCAGTTCTGGAGTCCTCAGCACAGGAAGGACATAGACCTGGTGGAACAGGTCAGTAGAAGGTCATGAAGATGCTCAGAGGGCTGGAGCACCTCTGCTGTGAGGACAGGCTGAGAGAGCTGGGGCTGTTCAACCTGGAGAAGAGAAGACTCTGAGGAGACCTTCTAATGGCCTTCCAGTCCTTGAAGAAAGCTCCAGGAGAGCTCCAGGAGAGCGATTCTTGGTCAGGAAGTCTAGTGACAGGACAAGGGGGACTGGTTTTAAATTGGAAGAGGGGAGATTTAGGTGAGATCTTAGGAAGAAGTTCTTTCCTGTGAGGGTGGTGAGGCACTGGAACAGGTTGCCCAGGGAAGTTGTTGATGCTCCATCCCTGGAAGTGTTTAAGGCCAGGCTGGATGGGGCTTGGAGCAGCCTGCTCTAGGGAGAGGTGTCCCTGCTCATGGCAGGGGGGTTGGGACTTGATGATCTCTAAGGTCCCTTCCAACTCTGACCATTCTATGATTCTATGATATTTCACTCTGCTTTTTTCTTAGTGGTTCTTACAGAAAGTTTGAAAATACAATAAATACATAGAGGGATTTCATAGCAATTTGCTGGCTCCAGAATTAACCGCTATCAAACAGATCCAGATATAGTCCCATTCATCTCACTGCCCCGTACGGAAATTTTTAAATAGTCTACTGGAAGTTTCTCCGCAGAGAAACCACGGAATGACGGCCAAGTTTCTCCAAAAGTTAAGCCTGAGAAAAAAATATATAAATAATAGTTTCTATGTGTTTGCTAATTACCAACTGAATCTCTCCTCACATGATCTAACTACAGAAGTCAAAGCTCTTAATTCCCTAAAAGATAAAGCACGTTTAAGTCTTAAAAGCACATCTTCCCCACCCTCCCAAAAGCTGATTTTACGGATATTTCTTAAATTACTGCTTGATTACAGAAGTCCTCAATCTCAGCCATAAAGCAACAAGGAGACAAATGCCTAAAATATTCCAGAAATACTCCAGAGAGAGATTTACCTCAGCAGTAAATCTAGTATCATCATCAAAGGAAGAAAGAAATCATTTAGGTTCACCCGTGAACAAAACAAGTTACTGACCAGCCAACCCTCGGCTGCTGCTTGTTTGTCCCCAAGTCGGGAACTCACCCTTAAAGTCTACAATCTCTTCCTGCTCTTGGGAAGGCCACAATAACCTTCTGTATCCTTTGGGCTGCAAAAAAATACCCAACCCTACCTCGTTCTGTCCAGAAGACAGGTTCTGAACTAAGCTGCTTGTTGGATTTTCAAGGCAGGTACCTCAAGTTTATTTTCCTGAGCCTCCAGGGGTTCGCTTGGTGCTGAGTCAGAGCAAAGACTTTGTTTCACCCTTGAATTTTCTTGTTTTTTTTTAAATCCTGTCCTGGTTTGGGGTAAAATGTACCAATTTTCTGTTTTACAATTTTACTTTCTTAGCTGGGCCTCTTCTAACTAACTAAACTTTGAAATTAACAGCACACTG
>VXBW01007014.1:126439-140026 GCA_013400375.1 Thinocorus orbignyianus
AAGGTCCCTTCCAACTCTGACCATTCTATGATTCTATGATTCTAACTGGTTTTGAAACATAAATCTGGGAAGACTTTCAGCAAAAGCAGAAATTTCCCAATTCTCAGCGAATCTTATTTGAAAACATCCAACCAGAGCTGAATGTTAAGGATGCTCAATTTAGACAAAACCTGGATATGGAGCCATGTATTTCACTGTGTATTTTCACCCCCCTCCCCTACACAAACCAAAGTCCACTTAAACTAATTGCACAACGATAATTGTGCCAAGCTGGAAGCCCGAGATATTCCCTAAAAACCTTCTCCATTAAAAGGTTTACACTAGAGAAGAAAAACAAAAGCATTCACCCGGCCCGAGTGCAGAATTACAAAATACCATGCAAATTAAATTTACTCACAAAACCAACAGAAAACTTGGACTTGGAAGGGGTGCAAGCTTCAGCGGGAAGAAAATGTATTTTACAGTAGCAGCTCAATAAATTAAAAACATTTTAGAGTAGTTTTTGATTTTTCTTTTGTATTTTTAATGGGGTATTAAAAAAAAAAGACAACAAAAAATGGCAAGACAGCACATAATTCCATTTAGACAAAGCTTAAATTTGCACTTGATGTATGATTCGGTGAAGGAATCATCATAGAATCATAGAATGGTCAGAGTTGGAAGGGACCTTCAAGATCATCAAGTTCCAACCCCCCTGCCATGGGCAGGGCCACCTCTCCCTAGAGCAGGTTGCTCCAAGCCCCATCCAACCTGGCCTTAAACACTTCCAGGGATGGGGCATCAACAACTTCTCTGGGCAAAAAATAAGATGGGAAGCACCACAAGAGCAACGGGATCAGCCACTGATGTTCCATGGAGCTGGTGTTCTCTCCCGCTCGGTGACTCCCTCCAGGAGTCAAAGATAAAAAGCTGTCTGTAACCTCAGGAGAGTTTATACAGGAATCAGAGAATCACAGGATGATCTGGGGTTGGAAGGGACCCCTGGAGACCATCCAGTCCAACCTCCTGCCAGAGCAGGGTCACCCAGAGCAAGGCTGCAAAGGAACATTTCCAGGCAGGGTCAGAAAAACTCCAGAGACAGACTCCACCACCTCTCTGGGCAGCCTTTCCCAAGGTTCTGCCACCCTCAAAGTCAAGAAGTTCCTACTCAGGTTGAGATGGAACTTCTTATGGTCAAGTTTGTGCCCATTAGCTCTTGTTCTCTCACTAGGCACCACTGTAAAAAGACTCGCCCCTTCCTGCTGACACTCACCCTGGAAGAATACTTCAAGGTGTCAACCAGATCCCCCCTTGTCCTTCTCTTCTCCAGACTAAAAAGACCCAAATCACTCAACCTTTGCTCCTAAAAGAGATGTTCTAGGCCCATTATCATTTTTGTGGTCCTCTACTGTATCCTCTCTCCAGCAGATTCCTGTCATTCTTGAACTGGGGAGCCCAGAACTAGACCAAGTGCTCTAGACAGGGTTTCACCAGGGCACATTGCTGGCTCATGGCCATCCTGTTNCAAGAAGTTCCTCCTCAGGTTGAGATGGAACTTCTTATGGTCAAGTTTGTGCCCATTAGCTCTTGTTCTCTCACTGGGCACCACTGTAAAAAGACTCGCCCCTTCCTGCTGACACTCACCCTGGAAGAATACTTCAAGGTGTCAACCAGATCCCCCCTTGTCCTTCTCTTCTCCAGACTAAAAAGACCCAAATCACTCAACCTTTGCTCCTAAAAGAGATGTTCTAGGCCCATTATCATTTTTGTGGTCCTCTACTGTATCCTCTCTCCAGCAGATTCCTGTCATTCTTGAACTGGGGAGCCCAGAACTAGACCAAGTGCTCTAGACAGGGTTTCACCAGGGCACATTGCTGGCTCATGGCCATCCTGTTGTCCACCAGGACTCCAAAGTCTTTTTCCACATAGCTGCTCTCCAGCAGGTCAGTCCCCATCCTGTCCTGGTTATTTCTCCCCAGATAGAGGACCTGACACTTGCCCTTGTTGAATTACAGTAGGTTCCTCTCTGCCCAACTCTCCAGCCTGTCCAGGTCTTGCTGGATGGTGGCACAACCTTCTGGGGTGTAAGCCACCCCTCCCAGTTTTGGATCATCAGCAAATTTGCTGAGGGTACATTCCATCCCTTCATCCAGGTCATTGATGAAAACATTGATCCAGTATTGATCTCATAAGGGTTCCCAGTTGCCAGCTGGACTTCACACAGCTCTCCACCATTTAGAACTGGGGAGTCCAGCCAATTTTCCACCCACTTATCAGTCCACATGTCCCTGATGTGGCTATAAAGGGACCACAGTAGAACATGTCAAAGGCCTCGCCAAAGTCAACACAGAAAACATACCCTGCTGTCATCTTGCCCACGTTCCCAGCTCACCCTGAAGGCAATCAGGCACAATTTGCCCTTGGAAAGCCCATGCTGGCTGTTTCCAATCACCTTCTTGCCCCTACAAGGAATGGTTTCTTGGAAAAGAAGCCTTGGAAATGGCTTCTTGGAGGTTTTGTTCCATAATCTTCCCAGGTAATCTTCCTGAGCAGTCTGCTTTTCCCTAGATCCTCCTTCCTGCCACCTTTAAAAATGGGTATAACATTCAGCTTTTTCCAGTCATCAGGAACCACTCCTGATTTCCATGATCTTTCAAAAAGGACAGAGACAGAATGATCTTACCACCTCTCTACAGTCCAAATTAGCTCACAGCTCTGTAACAGCACACACATTTTTAATTCCTCCTCTCATTTCCCAGCTACACTCATACCTGTGACAGATCCCCAGTTATACTGAGAACTTCTTCCAGATGACTCTTCCCCAAACACTTCTTCGTTAGACCCAATGCCTTTGCTTCAGGTTACAATAACTTTCCCTTAGCAGACCCAGTTTAGTCTCCTCACTAGGTCTACCTCTTGACCAAGGTCAAGTGCCCCCACCTTGGAAGATGGATCTCACCCCTCTTGTGCAGCCCGTGTTCCAACGAGGCTCTCATGTTTGTCATATGTGGGGAAAGAGTCACCATGTTGCTGGACAAGAGGCTCCTGCATCCTGAGCTGCATCCCCAGCAACGTAGCCAGCAGGTGATTCTGCCCCTCTGCTCCGTTCTAGGGAGACCCCACCTGGAACACTGTGTCCAGCTCTGAAGTTCTCAGCACAGGAAGGACATGGACTTGTTGAAATGAGGCCAGAGAAGGCCACAGAGATGCTGGGAGGGCTGGAGCCCCTCTGCTGGGAGGACAGGCTGAGAGAGTTGGTGGGGTTTAGCCTGGAGATCAGAAGGCTCCAGGAAGACCTTAGAGTCCCTTCCAGTCCCTCAAGGGGCTCCAAGAAAGATGGGGAAGGACTCCTGATCACGGAAAGGAACCACAGAACGAGGGGGAAGGGTTTGACACTGAAAGAGAGGAGACTGAGATGAGATCTGGGGAAGAACTCTCCGCTGTGAGGGTGGTGAGGCACTGGAACAGGTTGCCCAGAGAAGTTGTGACTGCCCCATCCCTGGAGGGGTTCAAGACCAGGTTGGATGGGGCTTGGAGCAACCTGGTCTGGTGGGAGGTGTCCCTGCCCATAGCAGGGGGGTTGGAAGTTGATGACTTTGAAGGTCCCTTCCAACTCTAACCATTCTATGACTCCATGATTCTACTATCCCTGGAGCTCAGTTTAGATCAGTGGTTGGCAGTAAATGCTGAGATAACAGAGCACACCAGCAGCTACGCACCTAATGAGGTACTTCAGGAATATGCAGGAACAGACTGCATTATTATTCCCTTTCCATGTCCAGCAGAGACAGAGCTAACATACCTCCAGCAATAATTAATCTACCAACATTATTCAGCATGACAAGACTCTCAAATGCTGCATGTAACAGCCCCCTCTTCGTGGTTTTTCCGTTTACACTAAACAGAATCATCACAATCAAAGCATTTTAAAT
This sequence comes from Thinocorus orbignyianus, assembly GCA_013400375.1. Lineage (NCBI taxonomy): Eukaryota > Metazoa > Chordata > Aves > Ciconiiformes > Thinocoridae > Thinocorus > Thinocorus orbignyianus. The sequence goes on from VXBW01007014.1 coordinate 130,351, forward strand.
GACGTGCGTAAAATTCTGAGTGTCTGAAGGATAAATCATTTCACAGCAAAGCACTGATTTCGAAAGTTATCTACACACAGGCTTCAGAAACTGCAGCAGCAGCCGGGGCACAACAATCCAGGTTATTCAAATTAGAAATAGACTTCTAATAAGAAGGGGTCTCCCATTAGCTCCTTTCCACCGAGTAAGCGCACGTGTGGTTCTTCAAAGAAAAGAGGGAGCGAGGTGTCACTTCAAAGAGAGAATTTAGAACACTACCTACAAGAAAGGCAGAGCAATCCCAAGCAATTTTCATCGCAAAGTACCCACAGCTTCAAATTCATAGACTTCTGGAGGTTGGGGAGTTCAGGTAATTACAAAAAAGATTGGCATTCCCTTTTCCAAGCAAAACTTCTCTGAACATAGAAATTCCATCATCTTGAGGCAATGCAGTGGCCTCGCCTGCAGAACAGTAACAGAACTATTTCCCTGCATCTTAAAAGAGGTCTCTTAAATTTCCCTGGATCTCAAAAAGGTCACTCAGGTTCTTAAGGTTTATATAAAGTTCAAATATGGCATTAGCAGGGAAAAAAGGGAAAGCATGAGAAGTCCTGCACCTGGGACATGGCAATCCCAGGCACAAATCCAGGTTCGGTAGAGAATGGCTGGAGAGCAACCTTGACAAGGATTTTGGAGGTGGTGATGGTGGATGAGAAGCTCAACTTTGATGCACTTTGGATGGTGGATGAGAAGCTCCACATGAGCCAGCAACATGCGCTGGCAGCCCAGAAAGCCAACCCCACNTACTAGAAAAAACTTCTGTACTGTGAAGGTAGTGAGAAACTGGAAGAGGTTGCCCAGAGAAGTTGTGGCTGCCCTGTCCCTGGAGATGTTCAAAGCCAGGCTGGACAGGGTTTGGAGCAACCTGGTGTGGTGGGAGATGTCCCTGCCCATGGCAGGGGGGTTGGAACTTGATGATCTTGAAGGTCCCATCCAACTCTGACCATCCTATGATTCTACGACAATGACCTTCTTTCCCTTGCCACCCAGCAAGTTCCCTACTGCTGCATTTTCCAAGTTACATCTACTGGAAAACAGAAACCCCAAACCAGTGCAGTGGAAGCAGGTTAAGGAGTGTTACAAGAGTGAAGTCATGACTCCTAATTAAACAACTGAAATTACACCAGTGTTAATTTCTGGGTAAGCTTTTGTGCTACAGGTGAAAATGGCAGGGTAGTCCTCTCTCCTTCTCTCCTCAACAAGGTATTTCCCAATCCCTCAAGCCAGCTCAAAGAGTTTCACAGCTGCAAAGTCATCAGACCATCTGCTTTTAAATAAAGAATTCTAACTTGAAAAATTATATAACACTGGTTGCTTTTTGAGGTTGTTTTTTTTTTTTTTTCAGTTTTAGGGTGTTCCATTTACTTCTAACACGTGTGAAGATCACAAAAGACCAATCCATGGATGAATATGAAAAAAAGGAAATGCATCCAAGACTCTTTCAAGCAAAAGTTTGAGAAAGTAGCATTAGTGATCACAGGCAGTTTATTTTAATCTTTTCAAGCCACAGCATGTTTCCTGGCACAAACTCTATTTGCCCACTATGCCCACGTCAAGCGCTGAACAACACTACTGATATTTCACTTTACGCCTCAAAAAGTTCACCTAGGACAAAGAATGCAAACTTCATCCTCCAGCAAAGTTTTTAGCACAACAAACAGTCAGCTTTTTTCAGACCAAGTTTGCTCCAACACATCCACTCACTGTTGCTACTGTCCCAGCATCACAAATAAAGCATTTATTTGATTAGAGGGATGCAGCACCTCTCCTATGAGGACAGGCTGAGAGAGCTGGGGCTGTTCCCCCTGGAGAAGAGAAGGCTCCGGGGAGACCTGATAGCAGCCTTCCAGGATGTGAAGGGAGCTCCAGGAGAGCTGGGGAGGGACTCTTTGTCAGGAAGTCTAGTGACAGGATGACGGGTAATGGTTTTAAATCGGAAGAGGGGAGATTTAGATGAGATCTTAGGAAGAAGTTCTTTGGTGTGAGGGTGGTGAGGCACTGGAACAGGTTGCCCAGGGAAGTTGTTGATGCCCCATCCCTGGAAGTGTTTAAGGCCAGGCTGGATGGGGCTTGGAGCAACCTGCTCTAGGGAGAGGTGTCCCTGCCCATGGCAGGGGGGTTGGAACTTGATGATCTTTAAGGTCCCTTCCAACTCTGACCATTCTATGATTCTATGATTCCTCTTTATAAATCTGTAAATCTAACATGTTTGACCTATGTTGACAGACAGCGATAAATACACCAGGAAAAAAAGGTACACATCTGCATCAACCCAGATAAGCCAAGTTTAGCCATGCTTTTCCAAGAGAGTTGAGCCTGACTAAGTATTCTTCACTAATTAATAGGAAGTTTTTCTTATCCAAGCAGGTTAACGGGACATTTCCTCCTGGAACCCATCCAGAAAAGGGCAGAGGTACAGAGAACCCCCCAAGGAAACAGTTCAAAGGCTCTTTAGGCAAAATAAGACATGAAGTTCCTCTTTCAGCACCCACAGGAAAACTTCACCTTCATCAGAAGGTGTAGAAGAAATCTTTCCTTTATTACAACTCTTTCTACTGTCAGGACACCTCGAAGTTCTTGGCAACCAAAGATATCTCACCACGGAGGACATTCAATATAAATATCTTAGAAGGTTGCCCCTCCTAAGACTAAACCTAAAGCCTGAAGAAATTAAGAAATTAGAAGCAATTAAAAGCTCATTTCTATTTCATTTAAGACCCTACTCTCCACTGCCACGAGTACTTCGGCTTGCATTTCACCAGCCGCTGTGTTACAGCAAACATCAGCTTTAATGTTTGGTTTTAAAAACAACAAACTCACTTTTTTTCAGTGATTTTATCATCTGAATGAAACAGATCCCTTCCTAGAAAGCTGACTAATTTATCTGCACGCTGTTACCTTCCAGAGTTGTTTGATAAAGAATAAACAATTGACTGGCTGAGAGAGCTGGGGATGTTCAGACTTTGAGCCCCTCCAGGGATGGGGCAGCCACAGCTTCTCCAGGCAACCTGGACCAGGGTCTCACCAGCCTCACACCAAAAAATTTCTTCCCCAAATCCCATCTCAACCTCCCCTCTTTCAGTGTTAAACCCTTCCCCCTCATCCTATGGGTCTCCTTCCTGATCAGGATTTGATAGAACAAGGGGTAACAGTTTTAAATTGGAAGAGGGGAGATTCAGATTAGATGTTAGGAAGAAATTCTTTGCTGTGAGGGTGGTGAGGCACTGGAACAGGTTGCCCAGAGAAGTTGTGGCTGCCCCATCCCTAGANAAGCCCAGAGACTGAGGCAGCATTGCAAGGAGGCCTCCCCAGAGCATAGCACAGGGGCAGAACTGCCCCCCTCACCCTGCTGGGGATGCAGCTCAGGGTCTGGGAGGGCTTTTTGGGATGCCAGTGCATGTTGTTGGCTCATTTTGAGCTTCTCATCCATTAGAATAATCTTCTACTGCATCCAGAAGAATGATGCTGAGGAAGATCTGTAGCTGTGCTTAGAAGATATTTTCTTCCACTTCAGAGAGTTGCTTGTGGGGAGGGTAGGAGGATGATCTAGGTACTAATTTTTACACACAATTTTCAGTAAAACAGGAAAAACAGAGAACTGCTTATGACAGACAGGTACCACACATAACTTGGATTCCTTGATTTAGGAGGATCTTCACTCTATAGTTTATTATTTACTGATTTAAGTTTGTTAAATACTGATTTAAGTCATAAGCAGATTTTCTGCAAATCGGTTGCGATGTTTTCTGCCTTAATACCTCTGTTTACATTCAAAAGAATTTTCCTTTAGTGCAGTTTATCTTAGTTGAGAATAAGTGGATATTTAAAGAGTAAACATTCCAAAGGACAAATCCTAGCAAAGCTGTCTGGGATGATTAGTTTTAGTGGCAGGAAAAGGGTATTTCTAATTGCAGCACTGAGAGGGTAAAGGGGACACGGCTGGTGAGTTCCTGTAAATCCTCTGCGTAACAGAAGAGGAGCAGGAAGATGAAGCAAGATTTCTCAGGGTGGTAAAATGTTCTGCAGTAGCTTAACCATAGAATCATAGAATGGTCAGAGTTGGAAGGGACCTTAAAGATCATCAAGTTCCAACCCCCCTGCCATGGGCAGGGACACCTCTCCCTACAGCAGGTTGCTCCAAGCCCCATCCAGCCTGGCCTTAAACACTTCCAGGGATGGGGCATCAACAAGGGATTACTCTGTGCTTGGTTATAAAATGGACAAGGTGGAGATTTGTAGCTTTTTATTTGCTTGAGGAAAACTACTGTTTGGAAACAGCAATGCATGTTACAGTAAGGAAGTTAGAGAGGACAAAAGAGCTTCAGTATGTTACAGGATTTTGGGATTGTTAATTAATACCCTTCTGCCGGAACTTCAGAAGCTGTATGCAAACAATCGTAGAATGGTTAGAGGTAGAAGAAACGTTAACGAGCATCCAGTCCCACACCCCAGCCATGGGTAGAGACACATCCCACCAGATCAGGTTTCTCAAAGGCCCATCCAACCTGGCCTTAAACACTTCCAGGGATGGGGCATCAACAACTTCCCTGGGCAACCTCTTCCAGTGCCTCACCACCCTCACACCAAAGAACTTCTTCCTAAGATCTCATCTCAATCTCCCCTCTTCCAATTTAAAACCGTTACCCCTCGTCCTGTCACTAGACTTCCTGACAAACAGTCCCACTCCAGCTCTCCTGGAGCTCCCTTCAGATCCTGGAAGGCTGCTCCAAGGTCCCCTCAGAGCCTTCTCTTCTCCAGGCTGAACAGCCCCAGCTCTCTCAGCCTGTCCTCAGAGCAGAGGTGCTCCAGCCCTCTGACCATCTTTGTGGTCATCCACTGGACCCATTCCAACCAGTCCATGTCCTTGCCGTGCTGATGACTCCAGAGCTGGACACAGTACTCCAAGTGTGGTCTCACCAGAGTAGAAAGCTGACTATTTTAAGACTAAAGAGTAGATCATAAAAGGGTATGAATACTAAAATCAAGTTTCAAAAAAGTCACATTATTTCTTCTTTTTCACTGGACAAATCCACTAATGTCAGTAGAAAAAGGGAGGGATGACTTGCCAACAAGCTGCAAGAACAGCATCCTACAGGGAGAACAGCTGAATTTCTTGACTCAGCAAGCAAAGAGTTTCTTTATGTTAAAATATTTGCTCTTTAAGAGCTGTAAAGATTATCCTCCACTCTTCTGCTGAGATCGGGCAGGCCTCCAACAGATTCCCAAGCAGGAAACGTCGCTGGCTCCTCATGGTTGTGTCACAGAGCTTCATTGTGGGCAAAAGTTGAGGCTGTGGGTGACCTCGCGAGGGTGGTTTTGAGTTTGTTCTTCTGGCTCGTGTGCTTTCACAGCTGATGGGAACTTGGCCTACCCAGCAATGATGGGATTATTATGCTCTTCTTAAATGCATCAGCCAGGAGGCCACATTCACACTGTGTCAAGATGCTTGTGGTGTAAGAACTGCAAACTGATCATACTTGCCGATGGAGGAAGGCTGGTATTCCCTACTTGCTGACAGGAGTCCTGCCCAGAGAAGTGGCAGCTTGGGCTTCTGCGACCACAAAATGACTTCAGGACCCGGAGAGAGGCTGTTGTGAGAGCAGAATTCAGCTCGGTGGTGGGGAAGAATCTCCTGGGAAGCAGCCAGGAAGGGGAAATACGCCTGGATTGATAGGCTTAGCTTTCAAAGGAAAGCTTCCAGAGAGCTAAGGAGATGAGAAGCTAAGAAGAGCTTGGTGGATAAGAAGGTCAACATGAGCTGGGAATGTGCAGTTGAAGCCCAGAAAGCCACCCACATCCTGGGCTGCATCCCCAAAAGTGTGGCCAACAGAGCAAGAGGGGAAAATCTGCTCCTCTGCTACACTCTGGGGAGACTACCCCACCCCCAGTGCTGCCTCCAGATCTGGGGAATCAGCACGGGAGAGACATGGACCTGTTTGAGTGGGGACAGGGGGGTTATGGAGATGATCTGGGCCCCTCTTCTGTGAGGACAGGCTGAGAGAGTTGGGGGGGGTCAGCCTGGAGAAGAGAAGGCTCCAGGGAGACCTTAGAGCCCCTTCCAGTCCCTGAAGGGGCTCCAGGAAAGCTGGGGAGGGACTTTTGATGAGGGAAAGGAGCCACAAGATAAAGGGAAAGGGTTTGACACTGAAAGAAGGGAGGTTGAGATGAGATCTGGGGAAGAACTTCTTTGGTGTGAGGGGGGTGAGAACCTGGAACAAGTTGCCCAGAGAAGCTGTGGCTGCTCCATCCCTGAAGGGGCTCAAGGCCAGGCTGGACGGGGCTTGGAGCAACCTGGTGTGGTGGGAAGTGTCCCTGCCCAGGGCAGGGGGGCTGGAACTGGATGATCTTGAAGGTCCCTTCCAACTCTGACCATTCTATGATTCTATGATAAAATCTATAACACAATATAGTATGTGAAACACTTTCAGTAGATGTTCCACTATTTAAACAAAAATATTAACATATGCAAAATACTTAGTGGGATAGTACAAACCCACAAGTAACCTGGAGTTTAACCAGGAGATACTTGTGATTTTCCGTCAGCACAAGCTTCCAATTAATCGGACACTTCTCCTCCATAAACCTATCAAAAAAGACAAAGCAATTTTCCCCATGTTTCAATTTTAAGAACGCTTCTGAACTAGGATTTTATTCATCCTTTAAAACGTTCTAATCCACACAACCTGTGACAAACGACTCTTTGCTAAACCATGAAAGCCTGAACAAGGACCCTCTAGCAATGCACACAGGAATAAAATTTCCAGCCAACATTAAACAGGGAGCGATGTACTCACCATAAATCACATTACTGGGCAGTTTGGGATTAGGATGGAGTTGCCACTAGCAACAGAGCCCCCCCCGAAAAATAAAAAATTAGAAGAAAAATCAATTCTGCCACGGTATATAGTGAATTCTCACTCTGAACACAATGTTTTCAGCAATTTCTCTCAGAAAAGTATTAGCCATCCAGCCTGTGATCAGAGAAACACGACATCCAGACACCAAACAATGCTAAAACAAAGGAGGTTTTTTTTTCCCCTTTAGCAGAATAGGAAAGAAAACAAAAAGAACAACCAGAAAGCTGCTGGTGACCAGGGAGGTTTCATTCTTTCTTTTCAAAATAAAAGCACGGCATCTTTACAGCCTGAGCATTTCCAGCAAATATATGAAGATTGGGTTTAGAGCTTAAGAGAATTTAAAAGGATCACTAATGAGTTTTTTTTGTTGTTTTAAACTGGGAAACTAAGAGAATATTATGGAGAAATACAATTTAGAATCATAGAATCATAGAATGGTCAGAGTTGGAAGGGACCTTAGAGANCTATGTTGAGGACTCCAGAGCTGGACACAGGACTCCAGGTGGGGTCTCACCAGTGCGGAGTAGAGGGGACAAATTTAGACAAATACAAAGGTACTTTTCTAGAGCTTACCCAAACCTGATTCATCATGTTCAAAATATTTCCTATTTAGAAAAAAAAAAAAAAACCAACACAAAACCAAAAAACCACCACACTAGCATAATTCAGACAGTCTAGTAGGAGTTTTTAGAAAACAAGAATATAAGGAGTTTCTTTGATCCCTATTTGCTTAACAGCTCTCTGAAGAAGCCAAGACATATTTCATCATTCAAGCAGCTTATTTCATCCTGGATCTGCAAAAAATATTTCGCAGTAGGTAACAACAACCCCAGAGTTTTCACCTTAGTCATCTGTCACATTTTAGGAATCTTGACAGCGCCACCCAAGCTCACTGCTAAGGCTTTTCTCCTTTCTGCACCTAAATTTTTAATACAGGTGCTTCATTTTTAGATGGTGCCCTTCACATGGTTTCATTGACATTAACGTTGACTTAAGTCAAATTCTGTATTTTAATGATTTGACAACTGATAATAACTGCCATGGATTTTTTCCTCATAGAATGGTCAGATTTGGAAGGGACCTTNACCTTGATGGCCCTCCGCTGGACCTGTTCCAACAGTTCCATGTCCTTTCTACGTTGAGGACTCCAGAGCTGGAGTCATGAAGCACTCATAAAGCACAATTGCCTTGTCTTACACAGTACACGCAGTGTTAGTTTTAAAGCCAATAAAATTTAATGGTTTGCTGAAAATACATCGTATCTGTACATGTATCTCAGAGTACTCCTTACAAGGTTGCAGAGGAAAAAAAACACAGGCTGCAACTGGAAAACATTTATCTCTACTTCCCACATAATGTGCAGATGTTCCCCACTAAAATACCATTCCTGAGGTGTCTCTGGGTGAAGGCAATGTTCAGACACTATTTACCCCTCAATCACACTTCTCTGGCTGCTGACCTGTTCCCACCTTCACAAAAAGAGGTTGTTTTCTTAAGAAACAGCTGGTATTTGCTGCACATCTCTCCTGCACGTACAACAGTTGGCGTGGAATGCGCCTCCACCACAGCAAAGTCTTGTAACTTTGGCAAAGAAAGTGGCTTTGAGATGTTTAAGGATGGTTGTCAACACATGAGCCAGGTGAACCCACCCCAAGTGCTTACCCACAGCTGGGTACACAGGTGTCGTAACACGAAAGAATGTTCCCGCTCACCCTACAGCTTTCTGTAAACAACACTGTTCACAGTTTTCCTTCCAAGAATATTAGAAGAATCACAGAATCATAGGTTAGTTTGAGTTGGAAGGGACCTTAAAGATCATCCAGTCCAACCACCCTGACAAAGCAGGTCCACCTAGAGCACATAATCGTGTCCAGGCAGGTTTTGGATGTCTCCAGAGATAGAGATTCCACCACCTCCCTGGGCAGCCTCTGCCAGGGCTCTGCCACCCTCAAAGTGAAGAAGTTCCTCCTCGTGTTTAGATGGAACTTGCTATGTTGAGTTTGTGCCCATTACCTCTTGTTCTGTCACTGGGCACCACTGAAAAGCCTGGCCCCATCCTCCTGACACCCACCCTGGAAGTATTTGTAAGTGTTGACAGATCCCCCCTCAGCCTTCTCTTCTCCAGATTACAAGGACCCAAGTCCCTCAGCCTTTCCTCATCAGAGAAATGTTCTAGTGTCCTCATCATCTTTATAGCCCTCTGCTGTACCCTCTCCAGTAGTTCCCTGTCCTTCTGGAACTGGGGAGCCCACAAGTGGTCCCAATGTTCCAGATGGGGACTCCACAGGGCAAAGTAGAGGGGTAGGATGACCTCCTTCGAACTGGTGGTCACACTCTTCTTGATGCCCCCCAGGATGCCATTGGTCTTCTTGGCCTCAAGGGCCCATTGCTGCCTCATGGTCATCCTGCTGCCCACCAGGACTCCCAGGTCTTTTTCCTCAGAGCTCCAAGGTCACCTCCAACCTATCCTGGACCATGGGGTTCTTCCTCCCCAGGTGCAGGAACCTACATTTATCCTTGTTCAATTTCATCAGGTTTCTCTCTCCCCAGCTCACCAGCCTTAAACCTGCCTGTACCCTGGAATTGAGTTCATCAGTCACCAGGAACTCCAAAAATACATGCTGCTTCCCACCATCAGTTTCTTATTCCCTGCCAGAATAATTCAAACCCTTTACAACTATTACAGGTTGTGGTCTAAAGAGTAGAGGGTCTCTCCCCCTCTACTCCGCACTGGTGAGACCCCACCTGGAGTCCTGTGTCCAGCTCTGGAGTCCTCAACA
>VXBW01007014.1:140034-159072 GCA_013400375.1 Thinocorus orbignyianus
AGGTCCCTTCCAACTCTGACCATTCTATGATTCAATGATTCTAAATACCAGGGAAAACCTACTCCTATCACTGTGAATATCTGTTCTAAATAAGCCACAGAAAAGTTGTTCAAGTTCCCTGCTGTTCAGCTCATGTACGTTATACCTGGTCCAGATGGGAGTCAGAAGAAGCAACAGAAAATATACTGTAATAGAATTATGCTTTCTGAATTTGCTGTTACTGTTAAAATAATGGGGAAGAAAAGAAAAAGAGAAGTGTGGAGGCTGCTAAATTTCTGCTCAATAGGGAAAACCAAACAAACAAACTATGCCCAATTCCTAATATTTTCTTATTAATGCCAGTTGCCACCAGGCCCAGCAGGGCACTGCCTATTCTTGAACTGCTTCTTTCCCAGTTCAACTCATCCCCTTTTCTGAAACGGTGGCATTCCTCACCTCTAGCCATTTCACCTGGGAAGGTTCTCAAGTACAACCAGTCATTTCTGTTTTGATTGTTTCCTACACAGGGAAAGAGAAGGCAGGGCCCCATCCTTCTTCCAAAAAGCAGAAACTTAATCTACTGCCAATCAGCTTCCTGGAAAAGATACCTGGAAGAGTACGAGAAAAGGCTTCCCTTTTTTCCTGGCCACTGGATTTCCTTGATCTTGATTATTATCTGCAGTAGCATCAGCTGCTACAAACACCTCGGAAACAAGAAGCCCAAGAGAGGATAATCTTTCCCAAGGGCAAACACAGCTCAGGTGCTTAACTGGGAATTAAGGATCAGATTTTAATAGAACTCCATTCAAAATTCATTTATGAAAGCACCATTTTTGGGGGTGGAGAAGTATCATATAGTTAGACGGCTGTTCCTGAAGGAAAAACTACAATAAAATCCATGGCAGGGGGGTTGGAACTCTATGATCTTGAAGGTCCCTTCCAGCTCTACCGATTCTATGATTCTGTGATAAAACCAGCTGCTAATACAGTTCTCCAGCACAGCAGCGCTGGTCTATCACAGAATCTTCCTGGCTGGAGAGGACCTCTGAGATCCAAGTCCAACCATACACATACACACCAAAACCCGACAATCTCAGCCACTACAGCATGCCCTGAAGTGCCACATCTACTCATTTCTTAAAGACCTCCAGGGATGGTGACTCCATCACCTCCCTGGGCAGGTTATTCGAGTGCCTCACCACTCTCTCAGTCAAGTAATTCCTCCTAATATTCAGTCTAAACATCCCCTGCTGCAACTTCACACCATTTCCTCTGCTCCTGTCATTATTCCCTTGGGAGAAGAGCCCAACACCCACCTCTCTACAACCTCCTTTCAGGAGGTCTCCCCTCCTCCTCCTCTTCTCCAAACCAAACATGCCCAGTTCCCCCAGTGAAGATAAGGTGAAATGTGTTTCTATGTCAACAGAACAGGGCTCAGCCCTTGTCTCGCTTAACACTGACCTAACCTGCTAAATTTAGAAAGAAAATAACCCATATCCATAATTCCAACAGGTAAAACTTAGACAGCATTTGTTCACTCGAGGCCAGAAGAGCGTTTGGATATGTCTGGATTCCCAGTAACTTCTCCTTGGCTGAAAAAGAGCTGGCCTGGGCTATTAACTGGCCGGCAGCATCGCAGTGCACCTCCATGGGAAGGACTTGGCAGGAATCGGCGCCAGCAAGCAGAGAACATCAAAGCACCCCCCTGCTACGTAAAATGAACTTTCCGGGGAAGATCAAAGCTCAAGTTGCTCCACAATCTAGGCCTGGGGTGTTTAAAAAGAACTACCCCAAACTCCAGAACAAAAGACCACTCTCGACAGTCACATTCCTCCAGCACAGCAGAGCTCTAAACCTTGGCGGTGGGATACAGAAGGCGACTGGTCAGAAGTCCAAGTCTCCCCAGGAAACTGGGAATAACAACATCAACTCATCCTTGATTTCAAGTAAAAGAAACATACCTTCACTCCTACTTGCACATTTGGAAAGATAAAAGTGAAGACAGTCAGCTCTTCCCAAAGAAAATGGGAAGCACATGCAGAAGAAAAAGTTAAAGAATATTTTTATCCGGCTTCAGCAACACAACAGAAGCAGCTCAAACTCTTCTCGTAGATTTGTATACTATTTCTTGAGTATCTCAAGCTCAGTAGCTGCTACAGACTCATCAGAAACATAAAGGTTGAAGGACCTGGGTCTGTTTAGTCTGGAGAAGAGAAGGCTGAGGGGGGATCTGATCAACACCTAGAAACACTTCACGGGTGGGTGTCATCAGGATAGGGCAAGGCTTTTTCCAGTGGTGCCCAGTGGGAGGACCAGAGGAAACGGGCACAAACTTGACCATAAGAAGTTCCATCTCAACATGAGGAGGAATTTCTTGACTTTGAGGGTGGCAGAGCCCTGGAAGAGGCTGCCCAGAGACGTGGTGGAGTCTCCATCTCTGGAGACATTCAAACCCCGCCTGGACACGTTCCTGTGGGACCTGCTCTGGGTGGATCTGCTTTGGGAGGGGGTTGGACTGGATCATCTCCAGATGTACCTTCCATATCATTCTCTGACAGAGCATTTAATCCCCCTGGCACTGGAGATAGTCAAGTCACCTCTCCCCAGCAACAGGCCAACCGGAACATCAACTCTAGCAGTCTTTGGATACTAGTACTGAAATTCTGCAGATTTACAAATTAAAGACTCATGTAATAACAAAGATTATGGTCACCTCCTCAGCAGAAAAGCCTAAGCTACAAATGCTTAGAAAAACTAGAGTATACAGCCTTCTTTGTTTTTTACACAAACTGATTAGCTCATAGGAACGAATCAAAATCTGCTTTCAGGTGGATTAGTACAAATACAGATTAACACATCGCTAAAGTTTGTTTAAAGGACAGTTTTGTTTTGCTGGTGGTTTGGTTTTTTTAACCTATTTGAACATAACGCACATCCTTTAAACTCTGAGGAGATTTTGATAGACTAGAAGTTTTTAGACAGAACCAGAACGCTGGTCACCATATCATATCAAGTGTTTCTGCACCTTTTACAGAGCAATCACAGAGGGGAAAAAAATCAGATTCCTAGAAAGAACTACTCACAGAATCTTAGAATGGTTAGAGTTGGAAGGGACCTTCAAAATCATCCAGTTCCAACGCCCCTGCCATGGGCCGGGACACCTCCCACCACAACACGTTGCTCCAAGCCCCATCCAGCCTGGCCTTGAACCCCTCCAGGGATGGGGCAGCCACAGCTTCTCTGGGCAACCTGGGCCAGGGTCTCACCACCCTCACAGCAAAGAAGTTCTTTCTGGTATCTAATCCAAATCTCCCCTCTTCCCATTGAAAACCATTACCCCTTGTCCTATCACTCCACTCCCTGACCAAGAGTCCCTCTCCAGCTCTCCTGGAGCTCCCTTCAGATCCTGGAAGGCTGGTATCAGGTCTCCTTGGAGCCTTCTCTTCTCCAGGCTGAACAGCCCCAGCTCTCTCATCCTGTCCTCAGAAACCGCAGAAATTACTCTTCTTCTATCTTTTTTTCTGCTATTGGGTGGAAAATGTGGAATACAAGGAATAGCTACAGCTCCTGCTAACAGACCCAAAGGTATTAATTACACAAAATACTTCAGTACCTGAAAAAAATATTAGTATGTTTGCTATACAGAGATCTGAGCGCTCTTTTAACTGCAAAGAGGAGATGAGATTACTCAAACATCTTGAGAAGGAATCAAATCCTGAGCCCTGAATCCTTTTGCTCCCAAATTCATACAGCTTTCTGTTATCCTGCTTAGGCACAGCTGAAAAAAACATAACTAACTCCTGCTCCCCCACCACAAAAAAAAGACAACACAACCAGAACAACCACACTACAGGCATTTTCTTCCCTGTCTGGATTATCAAAGTTTCAAAGAGATTAACTCCAGTCGATTTATTGGTTGCTGTTATACAGAGAAAAAAAAACAACTATCATCTAGTATCAAAAGGTTTATAAACAACCCAAGGATAGCTTCAGTAAACAGCATTAAATTCTCTGTTCTGATGAGGTATTGAAATGCAAAACATTCCGTTTTTACAACCCGCAATCCCTTGATACCGAGACACTCTATTTCAACGCTGCTACTGCTCCAGACACACTCCCACCAACACTCCTGTCATCTCCAGGAGCGCTGAGAAGAGGCAAGAAATAAAAAAAAAAGTAGAGTTTTGGAGTTCTCTACTTGAAAACGCATAAATTCCACTGGCTGTGTTACCACTGAGCCTGAACTAGAAGGTCTCACTTCTCTTATTCTTTGCTTTCTAGAACGGCTTGACAAGGAGCCCCATGTAGAAGACACAGGGAGAGGTTTCACCTCCATATCAGAGAAATTTCATAGATTCACAGAATGGTCAGAGTTGGAAGGGACCCTCAAGATCATCAAGTTCCAACTCCCTGCCATGGGTATCTGGAGATTGAAACTTGTCTATGACATTCCACAACCCGGTTTCTATCCCCAGTATCCCCTCTTCTTCGTACAAATAGAATCATAGAATGGTCAGAGTTGGAAGGGACCTTCAAGATCATCCAGTTCCAACCCCCTGCCATGGGCAGGGACACCTCCCACTAGACCAGGTTGCTCCAAGCCCCATCCAGCTTGGCCTTGAACCCCTTCAGGGATGTTCTCCATTTTTCACGTGGAGAACAACCAATCACTGGAACAACCTCCCCAAGGATGTTGTAGCACTGCTGGGCATTTTCAAGATGCAATGGGTCAGGGTGCCAGGTAATCTCACCCAGGCTCCTTTTTCCACAAAGGATTGGACCAGATGGTCTTTTCAGGTCATTTCCAACCTGAGCTGTTCTGTGGATCGAAGAACTTGTTGACTGTATTTAGCTTGCATTTTATCAATTTAGAGAGCAAAGCCACACACGTCTGCTCCCCAGTGTTCTGCCTGGACATATATCCAGTCACAGACTTACACATATTTGGTGCTGGGTCCAGTTTTGGGCCTCTCATGACAGGAAAGATATTGAGGGGCTGGAGCATGTCCAGAGAAGGGCAATGGAGCTGGTGAGAGGGCTGGAGCACAAGTCTTGTGAGAAGTGGCTGAGGGAGCTGGGGGTGTTGAGCCTGGAGAAAAGGAGGCTGAGGGGAGACCTTCTTGCTCTCTCCAACTCCCTGAAAGGAGGGTGTAGCCAGGGGAGTCAGCCCCTTATCCCAAGCAACAGGCCATGGGACAAGAGCCAACAGCCTCAAGTTGTGCCAGGGGAGGTTTAGGATAGATATTAGGAAAAAAATCTTCCCCAAAAGGGTTGTGAATCCTTGGAAGAGTCTGCCCAGGGCAGTGGTGGAGTTGCCATCCCTGGAGGGATTTCAAAGCTGGTCAGACATGATGTTGAGGGACACGGGTTAGTGGTGGGTTTGTCAGTGTTTGGCTGATAGTTGGACTAGATGATGTGAAAGGTCCCTTCCAAACTGGACCATTCTACGATTTTAAGAAGCACAAGTCACCTCAACAACTTTCATTGCAGAACTCAAGGGACAGAGCTTATTCCAGCCACCAAACTATTTCCTCTAATCCAGCCTGAGGAAGGACACAGCACAAGTGTTATTCCCTGCACACCAAACCATCCAGCAGAGCTACGTGCACGCCGAGGGTGGTGTAACACCAAAGGGACCCAGCAAGCCCAACCGCTACATCTAATTGCATTTCCTCACCTCAGCAGAAAACATCTGGTTCTGCTCAGGCAATAGTTGCAGCCCAGAAGGAAGGTGTGGCAGAGTTTGAAATTCTTACTGCTTTGACACCCCAGGGGACATACCTTGAAGACAAATCTGCTTTGAAAGATCACTTACGTGTTCTGGAATTGCTGGTAAAGTGAAATAACTCATCACCAATCCCACAGGAGCTGGTGAAACACATTTATCAAAATTCAAATTGTTGCCACTCATTAAAATAAAAATGGACCTTGTGATGGTCCTCTCTCTAATTTGTTTCTTTGCTTTCTTGTAATTCAGATGGAACTGAATCCTGGAAGTGATACCAGCTTCCCCAGAATTGGCTTGATTTCCCCTCACTATACAAATTTTAAATACTGTAGCAGATCTTTTACAGAAAACATGAATATTTTCCCCATGCAGCATCTCTCAACCAACCATGTGGAGTAACGGTGTTGAGAAGAACAGGAGGAAAATAAAGAAGAAATTCAAAAGCAGGACCTACTTCTAATCAGGTGTTACTACGCAGCTCTATTTACTTGTTCTCTGAGATTACACAGAGACTGTCAGAAACAATCACACACTAAAATCAATCAACATGAAAGAAAATATTCATAAACAAGCAGATTAAAACAACATGTAAAGTTGCTGCCATCTACACCCTTTCCCACAAGTGGCAACACAGCTGACAATGAGCAAAGTACACCGAGAGATAAGACAGGTTAACACCACGCCAGGCTGACACCAACAGCATGAAAAGCAGCTGCAAGAAACCAGGACACCGTAATGCTGCCCATTTTTTTACTGTGAGGGTGGTGAGGCCCTGGAACAGGTTGCCCAGGGAAGTTGTTGATGCCCCATCCCTGGAAGTGTTTAAGGCCAGGCTGGATGGGGCTTGGAGCAACCTGCTCTAGGGAGAGGTGTCCCTGCCCATGGCAGGGGGGTTGGAAATTGATGATCTTGAAGGTCCCTTCTAACTCTAAGCATTCTGTGATTCTATGATTCCATGATTCTTGCCTTTCTTCTTATTTTTTTTTTTTTAAATTCACAAGCTATTCCAGCCTCTCTCCTCTGTCTCTGCCTGGTTTTAGGCTGGGCAGACATTGATTTTTAGATCAAACATTAACAGAAATTCAGCAGCCTACCATATGGTAATGTTTCCAGGTAGAAATTCACAATGAAGTGAAGAGATACAGCTCTTTTACTGAAGGCTGAAAGCCTGAAAAATGTTTGGGTCAATTTTATTTCAGTCTGAAAAAAAATTCAGGCCCTCACCACTGTCAAACTCTGAATTAAAACCAAAGTACTTCCACCTTTTATACCCTTAGAAAATAGTTAAGTAATTTCTCAAATTTCCAGCCTTTCCAAATATTTCTAGAAATGTCTCACAAAATACACACGTTCATTAACTCTAATACTCAAACATCTTTAAAAGCACTTTTGATCTGAGATTATCTTAGAGTATCATACCCTCAGGAAAAACTGTGGCTTGTTTTGGGGGTTTCTTTTTGCCTCCTCTCTTTTTTCCTCCCCTCCAAATATCATGGGCAGGTGTCCCTGCCCATGGCAGGGGGGTTGGAACTTGATGATCTCTAAGGTCCCTTCCAACTCTAACCATTCTATGATTCTATGATTTGGAATTACTTAGCCCCTCAAAGACAAAGCCTTCCTTGAAGAATCGGGTTTGAGCACGTGGATCAACAAAAGAGCTTTAAAGTTCCTTTAAAATTACCCTGCACTATATATTCCAACATACACACACCTCACTTGGTGGATTGTCAGCTACGCCTTGCAATTGTCACCATAAAAATCTGTAACAAAGGCAACTTTACAGGACTCCCATCGCAACCACTGGCTTTCTAGAGCTCTGCCAAGAAATGCTGTGGTGAAAAACGATAGCTTCAGGAAAGGCTGTATTCGAATAAAATTGAGCAAAAAAAATAAATAAAATAAACCAACCCCACAACTTTCTGCAAGCGAAAGAATTCATTCTTAAAAAAGGGGCACTGAGTCAAACTTGAAAATACAACCTTTGGCAAGGAATGCGTGTGTTGTACTTGGTATCAGAATCATCTTTTTACTGTCTTCCAAGATAAATGCATGCTAAAGGCCTAGGGCTCACCAGCAAAACTAAGAAGCTTGGATTCTCCTGAAAGCTTCTAAGGAAACACAAGTCCCTAAAAATTATAGAATCATAGAAGTCATAGAATGGTTAGAGTTGGAACCTTAAAGATCATCCAGTTCCAACCCCCCTGCCATGGGCAGGGACACCTCCCACCACACCAGGTTGCTCCAAGCTCCATCCAGTCTGGCCTTGAACCCCTCTCCAGGGATGGGGCAGCCACAACTTCTCTGGGCAACCTGTTCCAGGGTCTCACCACTCTCACACCAAAGAATTTCCTCCTAATATCTCATCTAAACCTCCCCTCTTCCAATATAAAACCATTACCCCTCATCCTATGGCTCCCCTCCCTGACAAACAGTCCCTCTCCAGCTCTCCTGGAGCTCCCTTCAGATTCCAGAGCTTGCACTGGAATTGCTTTAATTAACAAAAAGCTCATTCAGGTGCAAACCTTAAAGCTGAAGCAGAGAAAAAAAAATTAATTTTCTTCCTGACATGAGAAATGGATTGTTGGTTTGTTGGTTTTAGTTTTATGCTGTTAGTACTGCCACCAAAAAGAAAAAAAGGAACCCAAAGAATCACCAAAAACAAACCTTCATCAGTAAAGCTACTTAGAAATATTGAAAAAGGTGATCCATTACTTTTTATGTCAGGGATTATAAAAAAAAAGAAAGAGGAAGGAACACAGTCCATTTCTCAACCTCCCTGTGCCAAGATAGGCCTGAATCATTACTCTGTGGCTATGTTTATACTGAAACATATTTTTTTTCTCAAAACTTGGACTTCCACACCCAGTAGGCAACATTATTTTTTTTTTTAAGTACATTCCAAGCTTCCCTCAAACAGTTCCAGTCAAAACATCAGTAGATTTTAATTCCGTCAAGAATGTGAGCATCTCATTAAAGGACTGCCTAATTATAGGGAATGTGCCCAGACCACAGATTCTGTGGCAACTTTATATGCAATATTATTCAGAAGTAACAGCACCAACTTTTCTGGAAATTTCTGCATATTTAGGGATACAGCAAAGAGCTAACAGAGCTTGAAACAAAATAAGAATGAGCTCACAATACTCACGAGTGGTGAGAAAGATCAACACAAGAGGAAAGAAATGTCATTGAATCCTAAGAAAATTGGAAGCTTTGAAGAAAAATAACAACTCTCTAGATCTACTCCTTGCCCAAGGAAAGCTTTTTCAAGTGTGAGTTAAACCCAGACTAAAATAATACTCTGCATACTGTTTCCATGAGTTTTTCTAATCCTTCTGCTGTTTTCCACTTTGCCCAGGTTGCAGAATTCACATCCTGTAAGCACAGAAAAATCACTCTGCTCCTACTTAAACAAAGCTGGGAACGCAGAGGCAAATATCACGGCAGCTGAAGTGAGCGAATGACCTTGGAGGAAAAAAGGAAAGGTGGAAATGAAGGATAAATCTCTGAGAAATAAAGGGGGGGAAAAAAAAAGATTACCTCCTCCTGAAAACCTCCCAGCAACTGCAGAGAGGAAGTTCTGAACAGGGATTTTAAAATATATAAAAAAAAGACCTTATCAGATACCCACCAGCCAGAGGCAAACATGCTCTGGAGCCCAAAATGGGGTTCAAGAACCTCCAAACAAATTGCATTCCCTGTAGCTGGAAGCCCAGGAAGAACAGGAAGAAAGGTAAACTCCTCACTACCACTTTGCCTCGGGGCAGGAAAAGTGAAGCTTTCTCCTAATTTTTCAGGATCTCTTATGGCTTCCTAATATATATTCCTAATACATATATAAACATGTATTATTTTAGTTTTCTTTTCCTGTTCTTCATCCTTCTGCAGTGCTATTCGGACTGTGACAAGACTCTTGCCTCACACAGTATCTGTTAAGTGATCTGCCTTGTAGCTGCTACATCAGATTTGCTGCATTTCAACTTGGAACTGCGGTTCATTTCTACTTCAGTAGCTTGACTCCCTGCCAAAGTTGCCGTAAACCTTGTCACGAACCTCCCAACATAATAAGCAAGATTACAGAAGCGCAGTCAAATTCCACCGGAGAGTACAAAGTGTATTCCTAATAAAAGTTGCCTGTAACCTTTTGCTAAGTGGAGCATAATTCCAAACATAAAATGATATGTTAGAACTAGCAGCAACTAGCAATCTACACATGCATATTCATTCATGCTTTGACTCTTTCTGTTTTTCTTTTTTTTAAATAGCTGTACTGTTCACTCAGGCTTGTTATGACAGGAATAAGACACCAAATTAGAGACGAATATAGAATTGTCCAGGTTGGAAGAGACCTTTAAGATCATCTAGTCCAACCATCAACTTAACCCTGATTAAAAAAAAACATCACTAAACCATGTCATAGAATCATAGAATGGTTAGAGTTGGAAGGGACCTTCAAGATCATCAAGTTCCAAACCCCCTGCCATGGGCAGGGACACCTCTCCCTAGAGCAGGTTGCTCCAAGCCTCATCCAACCTGGCCTTAAACACTTCCAGGGATGGGGCATCAACAACTTCCCTGGGCAACCTGTTCCAGTGCCTCACCACCCTCACAGTAAAGAACTTCTTCCTAATATCTCATCTAAATCTCCCCTAAGTACTATGTCAATCCATCTTTTTAACACCTCCAGGGATGGTGCCTCAACACCCTGGGCAGCCCATGCCAATGCTTAATAACCCTTTCAGAAGTTCTCAGTCCTCATACTGGCACATAAATCCTAATTCCCAGTAAGTTCCCTCTTCCCTCACCCATATACTCCACATCCAACCTGCTACATCTCAGAGGAGAAGCAGCAAGTGACAGCCCATCTGAAAGGACAACCACATCCGAGATCAGAAAGGGTTTGGACTCTTGAAGAAGACCCACAAGATCTCCCCATCTTAGAAATGAAATACAGAGGTTGAAGAAATCCAGCAGGAATAAGCAGTGCTGCTGAAAATTAACTACAACAGCATCTTGGAAACTGAGAGGATGCCCAAGAACTAATTAAGATTCACGAGCTCAGCACTGGATAAAGAAAGGACTAGGGGACAGATGAAGTATCTGGGATGAAAAGCAAAATTTTGTCCGGTTGACAAACCGGAAGGAGAATCCAACCTTCAGAGAAAATAGCTCTGGATAAGCAGATGGAAGATGAAACATAGCACAAAAATGCAAGGCAGAAGGAGAAAAGCAAATGAGACAGAGGTAGAGTTCGAGGAGAATGTGACTTTAAAGAACACAGAACGATAGGGTGTTGGAAGAGACCTCTGGAGATCATCTAGTCCAATCCCCTGTCAGAGCAAGGTCACCCAGACCAGGCTGCACAGGAAGGTGTCCAGGTGGGGGATGAATGTCTCCAGAGAAGAAGACTCCACCACCTCTCTGGGCAGCCTCTGCCTGGGCTCTGCCACCCTCCCAAGAAAGCAGTTCCTCCTCATTTTTAGATGGAACTTCTTATGGTCAAGTTTCTGCCTGTTCCCTCTTGTCCTCTCACTGGCCACCACCGGAAAAAGCCTGGCCTCATCCTCCTGACACCCACCCTTGAAATATTTCTAGGTGTTGATCAGATCTCCCCTCAGCCTTCTCTTGAACACACAAAGATTTTGAGCCTATGATTTTGGCAATTCTTTTGACGCTATGAATTTAGTTGAGAGTGATGGAAACCTAAATTCAGGAGCCAACAAATGAAAGGACTGTATCACTATTCCATTCTCAGCCAGAAATCACACAATCTTTACATCTGTTTACACCACACTGTAGAGTCAACTGGCTTAAAACGATGAAGCAACATAGGATCAACGTATCCAGACAGCAGAAAATTAGCTGGGACTTAAATCAAGTGGCTTTTCCAGCTCTGTAACTCACAAAGCAGCAGCTGTGCCTTTCACAGGAGCATTAGGCTGTGGTTACACAGTGACTTCAATCCCGTGTGAACCTGGGCAGCTACTGCAGAGTCCTGCTTTTCCTCTCCTTTTTCAGGTACTCACTCCTACCTCTCACACCAGCAGCAGCACTTGGGAAGCCACATGGATCACGGAATAGATTGATCCAAAAATTACCTTCTTCTGGGAGAAGGGTCATAGAATCATAGAATGGTCGAGGTTGGAAGGGAGCTTTCAGATCATCAAAGACAACCATCAACCCAACACTGACAAAACCATCACTAACCCATGTCCCTCAGCACCACATCTGCCCAGCTTTGAAATCCCTCCAGGGATGGTGACTCCACCACTGCCCTGAACAGCCTTTTCCAAGGCTTCAAAACCATTTTAGGGAAGATATTTTTCATTACATCCACTCTCAGTCTCCCCTGGCACAACTTGAGGCCGTCCCATGGCATGTTCCTTGGGAGAAGAGACCAACCCCCCCCTGGCTACACCCTCTTCTCAGGGAGTTGGACAGACCAAGAAGGTCTCCCCTCAGACTCCTTTTCTCCAGGCTCAACACCCTCCCAGCTCTCTCAGCTGCTTCTCGGAAAACTTGTCCTCCAGATTCCTCACCAGCTCCATTGCCATTCTCTGGACGCACTCTGGCCCCTCACTGCCTTTCCTGTTTGAGGGGCCCAAAACTGGACCCAGTACTCAAAGTGGGGCCCCACCAGTGCCCAGAACAGGAGGACAGTCACTGCCCCAGAGTTCCTGACACAGGCCAGGATGCTGGTGGCCACTTTGACCACCTGGACACACTGTTGGCTCATATTCAGTCATTGTCAACCAACACCCCCAGGTCCTTTTCTACCAAGTAGCTCCATCCACTTTTCCCCAGTGGCTCCAGCCACTTTTCCCCACTTTTCCCTTCTTCAGGGAAGGTTGGATTTCAAGCATGTAAATTCCATAATCCACGTGGCTCACTCATCCTTGTGCTCCTACAGGGACACAGTGGAAATAGTTGGCAACGGGGCTGGCCCTTCAGCATCAGTCCAGACTTCAGAACAGAATCAAACAGCCATGTAACCACAACCTCACTCTTGCTGGCAAAGCATGAAAGTCAAGAAACTTTTAAGAAGACATTTTTGAATACATTATCAGAAACTGTAAAGGCACACAAAGTTCTTTTGAAAAGCAGGCCGTGTGATAAGATTCAAGGTAAAGGAACTCTCACCTAACAAGTTTAAGGAGTCTATAGCACACAAACACATTGCAGAAAAACCATGCTGAATTAAAACGTGGATCGTACGGAGTTCTTTACAACTTTGGAGACACCTGCACACAAACAGAAGGAAAACATGCCCATGTCCTGCCAAATTAAGGGAAATTTCAGACCACTACTTGTGACTTATTTACTACCACTGATCAAATAGGACAATCTTTAAAACCAAACATATGAAAATTGCCAACACCTCTGATAAATTCAGCCATTCATAAGCCAGTCGGCTCCCGGAAAGAAAGAAAAAATAAAGACCTTTCTGCCTAAAAGCAGCCAGGTGTGGATGGAGTGAAGAAGTACTTCTAGCCATAGGGAAACCCTGCAGGATTTCTGGTTTGCAGCAACAAAGCCTCCATTTACCATTTGGAGGCAGAGGGGGAACCCTTTCTCCATCACAGTGGCAGAAAGACAATCTTTTTATAGTAATTCCAGCACGTATCTACCACATGAAAGGATATGGTAGCTTTAGGGAGCTACAAAAGATAAACATATGTCATGCCTAAAACCGAGCCAGTGATCCTAAAAGCATCCTGAATCACTTGTTCCACAAATTCCCCAGTCACCAAGTATGAAGAAATGTAACACGAAGAGCCAAACAGAGATTGTAAACACAGAAAGAAATGTATTTTTAAACCTATTTGCTAACACATTTTTTTATTAGTGTGTTGTCAAGTCATGAAAAGACACTTCAGTTTTACTGCTACCACGCTCCCACAGAGAACAGAAACACAACACAGTTTGTAAGACTGCAATGGATATTTGATTTAGTTATTTTTAATAGAATATTAGAATTTTATCTGGTGTCAAAAGTCATCCAACTCCTAAAAGAGCTTTCCACTCGACTACTGGCACACAGTTTTGTCAAATCCCAGGTATGGGAGCACAAGCAAAGCATCTACCCTTTTATTCCCAGCCTCCAGGACCTCAATTCTACATCCTCACACACAAAATGCTGTATTATCACTCAAAATGAAGACATATTTTAGATTTAATTAAACATGGTTGGTTTGTTTATGTAGAGCCCTCAAGGAGATGAGGTATCCACAGAGGGGGCTGGAAAAAAAAGTGGCTACAGCGATATGCCTCAACCCTGACCAAGAAGATTTCTGTTTGGAATAAACAGTAGTTTTGTCTTCGTCCTCTCCAAATGACATAGTTTAAGCCTTCCAACTACAAACATTTAAAGCAGCGCTCGGTTTTGCATAAAGATATCAAAGCTATTGGACTGGCAAGTATGCTTATGATCTGGTGGGCTGCCAAAAATCATCTGCTAGCGTGCTAGACAATAGATGTATTCTGCTAGAGAGAACTTTCTGATCTTTTCCTTCCATGGCTTCTTTTTAGCTTTATACAAAACTGAACTGGAATGATACAAAGAGAAAAGTAATTAAGAGCTTTAAATCCTAGACAAATACTAGGCAATGCTTAAAATCCATATGTGATTGGAATGCTTGTATTTACATGCTAACAAATACTGCCACTATTTGTAATAATTTAACATTTTCAAAGATACATTCTTAACCACTAACTAGAAAACCATGTATTCAGAGTGGCTTGTGGCTGCTGCAACAGTTAAGTTTGTAGAATTCAAAGCAGCATAAAACAAAAGCACAGAGTTGTACCCTTGCAGGGCCTGAAAGCTCCAGCAGCGCCACGAAAGGCCCCGAAGTCTCGATAAACAAACAGCATTCAGTTAAAATTTAATACTTTGGGATAACAGCAGGGTGCTTTCTATAAAAATAATTCCTTGTTCCAGAGACCAAAAAAAAAAGGATCCTGTGTGTGGTTCCAGCAAGCACTGCTTTCTGGAACAGTCCGGAATCACGGTGGCTGCATATCCTGAATGCAGTCATAAACACACACAAGTAATGGGGATGATGAGGTTGTCACCCAACTTCTCACACCAGTGTCACACTGACCACACACCACCAAAACTACCAAGTCTTCAAAGCCCATCTCTTCCCTCACAGCCAAACGCAATTTAAAAGGCCTCTGCATTTAACAGGTTGCCCAGGGAAGTTGTTGATGCCCCTTCCCTGGAAGCGTCTAAGGCCAGGTTGGATGGGGCTTGGAGAAACCTGCTCTAGGGAGAGGTGTCCCTGCCCATGGCAGGGGGGTTGGAACTTGATGATCTTGAAGGTCCCTTCCAACTCTGACCATTCTATGATTCTATGATTCTATGACCACAATCCACAATTTTATTCCTTTCTTTTTCAGCAAATGTTCCTAAGCAAAAAAATCTCCTATTTTTCTTTCCTCTCTTACTCTGTTATCTGATATTTGAACAAATCGTCGACACGACAGAGCTGTCATGTCCTATCACATCATCCCACGTTTAGAGAATGTTTAATCTGTAAATCCAACAGGGTGATTCTGCAAACGCAGGCTGCTTGCAACAAGAACACCAACCAGAGGCTATAGCGACCACATTAGCCAACTAAATATATAAACACAGTTTCTTAATCCATAACATTAAAATTCACCAATTAAATTAACCGCAGAAATTCAATTATATCGAAGAAAAATACTTTAAGCTGGCATTTTCACAGGTTTTCCTGTTTTTGCTATCCACAGGCTAATAACACTTAGGACATCTTTCAGCAGAACACAGAGGGAAGTCATTATAAGCTCCTGAAAAATAGGAAATGCTAACAAAACCTGGGCTAGAGCAGCTGTACCTGGTCTAGATGTTCTAAAAATAAGCTTCTATCTAAGGGGAAGAAATTCCTTGGATCAGTCTGTTACTTATTACTCAGCATTTGCCAGTTAAACCCTGCCCAGCCACTAATTTCAATCTAAGGAAATGAATGCTGTGATCTTTCCCATACAAAAAAGAGTCTCAACACCCGCAGAAGAAAAACAGGGGAGAGAGAAGGCTCAAGCCTCAACATCCTGATTTATGAAGAGAGGAGGCCGTGAGAGCGAGACAAACAGTATGTCATCCGTCCAAGCTGCCACATTTGCATTTTATATACAAATATAAAGCAAGAAATCTCATTTAAATAATTAACAAGTGGACCATACGCTGCCAGAAAGAGCTGGACAGCAGTGAAGTCACTGCTGAACCTTTTACAGAAGGAACCATCCTAGAAATTGATCCTCTCAAAATGGAATGATTGATCCTTCATCTAATGCCAGACATCCACTACCAACCCTATCTTGTTAAAAACAAACTTTTAACTTCAAGAGAAACAAGCACAAGAGGTCAAATGAATAATAAGACCACCACAACTGATGTCATGCAGATTTTCCCTATTGATCTTAACCTGTGCAGTTTTAAATTACAAATGCAATTATCTTCTTACAAATTTCTTTTTCAAAATACAACCCATTTCAAAACGCCGCTCAAAGCTATCTCTAAAAGACATAAATCACCAGTGGTTTTAAAATATTTCAATAATTTTAGCAGCCTCTTGTAACTGGGAAATCAAAGTCGCAGTCTATTACATAAAGAAATACTGCTGAAAAGACCAACGCTTTTTTGTATGTTGTTTGTGACCTTTTTTTTTTAAACATTTCCCCCATTGAAGAGAAGAAAAAATGGTTTGCATTGTGTTAGCTCCAGTTATAATTTCCAGCTGTGTCAAAACTTTAACAGCCTAAAAGCAGGAAATCCAAAGAGGAAATTCCATCGTCAGTTCCTGAAGTTTTGTAACTCAAATGTTCTTCCAAAAACTGGATCTTAAAGGAATTTTGGTAGCATTTGCTGTAACCTTACCTGATATCTTCAAGTAGCTCACATTCTGCCTGATGCTTGGCCTGAAGTTTTGTCATCTGCTCAACCTGAATGTTTTTCAGCTCTTGTGTAACTTTCACCTACAAAGAAAAAAACCACAAGCCACAAACCACATATACTTTCTGCAGAGTTTAAGTCAAATTTCAACAAGAAAAAAAACAACCCAACAAAAAACCAAAATACAATTCATGTCCTTCATCTGTTTCAAAACTGCACACTGCAGTGGAAAATTCAAACACAGAGCTAAGAGGGCAGTTTAACCCCACGCAACATTCATAAAGGCTGATTTCAATAAGTGCTGTCACCCCAAGCAGCCTTACACTGCACAGGACAAAAAAACCCACCCATGCTTCTGCCCAACCATTAACAAAAATGCAATTTTATTTCAAAACCTGGGAGGGTAAGTGGTGTGCAGCAAGAGTTTTTGCCCACTTAGAAAGAATAAGCAGGCCACAGAGGAGGGGAAAAAAACCCCACAACATTTAGCACTTCATTGCAAATCACACAATTCTGAAATTCGTTAAACTGTCCTACAATTGTTATCACTTTAAAGACACTTAAACATCAAGTTGGTCTTGATTGTGCCTCAGATCAAAAGAGCCCTCTGTAAAAAGGCTTCAGAAGGTCGGTCTTGTGTTTTTAGCATTGGTGTAATTGTCCTTTGAGCCTTGTGATGATGAAGCTAAAAATGTGACTACTTTGGGAAGCTACCTGATAACTGGGATGTAGCACCCCTGGCACAGGTATCAGGCATGATTTGATTTTGGAAGGTAGCCTTGGGGTCGTTTTGTTCTCATTTTTATAAAACAAGAGGTCTTGGCATTTAAGCCCTCTAGTGATCACAGGGAATCCATGTATCGGCCTAAAAAATGATCACCAGCACATCTGAAGGCATTATGCATTCATGAGGCCAGAAATGCCAAACAGTTACTGTAATGGGGGAAGAGAGATGAAAAATTCACAGAGGAAGAAGGCACAAAATCTTCCTCTTCCTCGCTACACAGGTAAAAAAAAACCCAAATAAATCTAGATATTCACCAGCAAGCAAAAGCCTCCTCGATTTTAACACTGAAAACAATCCCCCAGCAATAAGCACCTTTTCATGACAACATTATATAAAGACAAGTTTTTCACGTGTTAAAAAAATCAAAATAAAAATCACATGTATGCCCCTGACTTTAAGCAGAAGTGTCTATTTTTAACATGGACTTTGAGAATTTTTGGGTTTTATTTACCTATGAAAGAAAAAAAAACCCTTCTCAAAACAAATAAACCCACACAAGCTGACCCAATGCAATGGAAATTACCTCAAACAAAACAATATAGGCAAAGAATGACAAGCACGTAACATAAATAAGCCGCCAAACGCAAACCAAAATAGAAATAGGAATTGTTTAACAAAAGCAGAGTCCAGCCGCAAAACAAGAGGTCGGGAGGCAGGAACGAGCCAAGGAGAGAGATCTCCACTGCAGCTGCCTGCCAGGGCTACTGGGGAGCTGGGGGGGGATGACAAGGGATTTCTGTTTACGCTCCCTCTTCTCAGCCTTCCCCCCCCCCCCCTTCCCAGTCTCTCCCAGTCACTATTTATCCAGTTCACGCACAGCAAAACCCCTGCAATCTCCTCTCCTCCCTGAGAAACCTCCACACCGCAGAGGAAATCTCCAGCACCTACGGCGAGCCCCAGCAATCAGCCTGTAAATGATCACAGCCTGAACCCCCTCATCGGGCAGGATTGCAAAGAATATACAACATGTAGGGATCTCAAAACCACAAAAGTCCCTTCCACCCTGCCTGTAAAGGAGAACCCCCTCCATCCCCAGCCCTCGATGTCTCCACCTCCCCCCTCCTTTCTCCCCACACGCTGCCCAGGGCACACAATCCTCCAAATAATTAACCAATAAATCTCCATGTATCGGTACTCACACGTAGCTCGAGACCCCACTACAGCTCAAGTCTCCCCAGATAAGGACCTGCCTACACAAGCACACTAGGAAAAGCCTTTTTCTTTTTCCTTTTTTACCAAATCTACCTTCCTTCATACGTCTCTTCCCACACCAGCTCCCCCTCCCCTAATGCAAAACACCCCATATTCCCATGGACACACACACACACACACAAAAAGACTCCCCGCTGCATTCCCAGATTGTTCCCATCACACAGATGTTGCACATTTTTGGCTGCCCCTCTATACGTGCCGGGATAGCCTGCATCCTTCCATCAAGCCCAGACGTGACCTTCTGCTCCAAGAACAACCAACCCATCGCCAGTGGTGGCATCAACCCACTCTGGTACCAGCTGAGTCCCCCACACACACCCAAAAATACACCCTACAACCGGTAGAATCTCAACACCCCCAGGCAGCCATGCCCTCTGCAGCCATTGACCCCCCCCACACTTCCAGCCATTGCTC
>VXBW01007015.1:0-51877 GCA_013400375.1 Thinocorus orbignyianus
TTGGCTTTCTGGGTTGCCAGAGAGCGCTGCCAGCTGATGTTGAGCTTCTCATCCATGAACACTCTCAAGTCCTTCTCCTCAGGGCTGCTTTCCAGCCATTTTCTGCCCAACCTGTGTTTGTGTCTGCAATTTCCAGGTCCCAGGTGCAGGACCCTGCACTTGGCTTGGTTGGACTTCATGGCATTTGCATTAGCCTACCTCTCAAGCCTCTCACAGTCCCTCTGGATCGAATCCCTTCCCTCCAACTTGTTGACCACACTACCGAACTTGCTGTCATCAACAAACTTGCTGGGGGTACATTCTATCCTACTGCCCATATTTCTGACAAAGATATTAGATAACACTGGTTTCAGTGCTGATGCCTGAGGAACACCACTCATCACTGTCTGCCACTTGGACATTGAGCTGTTGATCACAACCCTTTGAGTGACACATAACAAATTCAGAATCACCTCAGGTCAATTCAAATGACTTAATATCAAATTATATGACATGTTGTTTTGTTGGGGTTTTGGTTGTTTTTTTTTTTGTTTGTTTTTGGGGTTTTGTTTTGTTTTGGGTTTTTTTTCATCTTTTTCTTTTCTTGCTGGGGTTTTAACATCTCAGCAACAGGGATTTTCATTATTACTTTATTTGTGTCTTGAGGGGGGAGGTGGAATTGATTGATTTTCAGGGTTTTTTGGTTGTCTTTATTTGGGGGGTGTGTGTGTTTTGGTGTTTTTCACATCCACTGGTGCTAAAATATGTTTGATATTCTGAAATAAACTGGTTATCATTTTAGTATCATCATAGTTATTAGAACTCTTAGGCAAAATAATTTCAGCAGTTGGTTTTCAAATTTGTTTTAGCAGTGCTCAATGCTTCCAGGTACAATACTGTCCTACCGTTTTACAGAGACAAAAGTGCAAAGAAAGGAATAGTTTTGGGGTGAGTGTATAGGTGAATAGCTGCAGCCGCAACAAAATGTAATTATACAAAAACTCAGCTTCAGTTCCAATCAACTCCAAAAATCCTATGAAATTATTTTCAAGCGTACAACCTAAATGTATTGTAGGATGTTTAACTGCTCAGAATTTTTTATGCACAATTTTCAGTGCAAAATGTGTGTACTGAAACAATGTGTGAAGCAATGTATTCATATTAAAAGTTGACACTAGTCTAGAAAAAACCTCACACATACCAAACCAAACCAAATCAAACCAAACCAAATCAAGCCAACCCATTAGTTGTCTTGCTTATTCAAATTAGTGCAAGGACAAGCTGAAAATAAGGTATTTTTTTCCCAGGTTCATCAAACTTGTAATTAAACAATAAAATGCACCTCTTACTGAATAAGTCAGGTAAGTTAGTCATGCTATGAAAGCAAACGATATCTGTGTTAAAATTGGTCCAAAGCATCCTATAAAAATGTTTTACTGAATTTCATCTTTTCCTTTCCTCCTCCCAAATATCTCAAGTGTCTTGCTTTCCTACAGGAAATATTAACACTGTTAAAGATGGAAAATTTCTATTTAAAAAATGCAAGTTTCCATCTAAGAAAATCTGGATATTTCATGAACATTTTACATTAGTTTTACTATAATGTGAGAGAGATTAAAAGTGCTTTTTACAGTGATTGATTTTATCTACTGCAATGTAATAGCAATCTGTTTATTTAATCAGAATTCTTATTGTTGTACTTGAACCACATGTGTCCTAATTTGATATAAAAATGTCAGGATATTCATATGAACTTATTCTAAACTAGTTAAACTCAATGCATTCCAAGCATGTAAGATACAACATGTGGATTTCTGTTCTCTAACCTTATGAACATTTGCACATGTTCAGGAAAGCCCACTGGATAAAATTTATGTATTGCTAATGATTTTTATTGGCCCCATGGCCCAAAGTGGTGGCAAAATGCCCAGGAATTTGAAAGAATCCTGGTTTTACTTAGTAGTCAGAATGCAGAGAGCCATAAAAATAGAAAGGTCTTGATGGAAGTCCAAATGCATTCTGACTGGCAGAACTTGCTTGTGCTATGCATCCCTTTGTTGTCAGATCTCTAAAATACTTTTTTTTCAGGGGATGTCCTAGCTCAACATATTAAAAAATGAAGTAAAGACAGAGTGATGTACTTAAGTACAAATTTTTCCACCACTTCTTGAAGGACCTGAAGTGGAAGATCCACATATATAAACATAAATGGAGAGGGAAGTAGAAAAACACCAGTTTCACTGCATTTGTTTCTTTGTCTGGGGCCATTCAGAAATCTCTTCATTGGAGCTCAATATCTTAAGGACATTGTTAAAATTTGTGGGGACAGGAGGCATACTATTGAAATAGAGGAGATGTGGCTCTCCCCCTGTGGTTAATCCTGAGCATGCTAATGTAGATATTTGTTCAAAAGTTAGTACTGCTTCAAGAAGCAGTAAAGTTTGCAGATTCCTTTCTGCAGCTGCAACTGTACAGCTAGAAGGGAGGAGTCAACTAATAGTAAGCAGTTTTCGATAATAGTTCTGCTGACAGGGGGTTGAGTTCAGTAGCTGTGCTAAAGCACTGAAGAAACTTTCTTGTCTCTAAAGACCCATAAATGTAAAAAGGCCGTCATCTTTTCCCATTTTCTTGGATTCTAACCTCAATCCTGCAGGAAAATTTTCCTGGACCTCCCTTAGAGTGTCGGGAGAAAGGTCGTTGAAAGGATAAACCCAAGGACAAAATTGCAAGAATAGTGACAACTCAAGATTTATATAAACAGGTGAGGAAAGTTACAAAATTTCAGAAAATGAGATGAATGGTAAATTTCACAGAAAAATCTTTACATTTATTGAAATCACACACACTAAAGTAAGTTTGCAGTATTTAAGACAGGATTTTCTATGTTCTGTAGGTGATTACCTCCTACTGAGAAAAACTAGATAACCAGACATAAAGACCAAGAGCAAAAATCTGAGTTACTTACTATTGGCCTATGAAGTAGTCCATCCCAAAAGACATTCACTTACAAATTCGTGCACAGTACTTGAGTTTAAAAAAATCAAAATCTTGAAATTGTCAAGGCAGAGACTAAGATTCCATTTATGTTTGCATAAACACAATAAAGAGATCAGACTTTAATCTTTTTTTTTTTTCCTACATACATTAATTTATTTAACTGACCTGTAACTTTTTGGTTGATAGTTTTAGTTCTTCAACAGAATGAATTCTAGGAGTAAAGTATTCTACATTAACATGCATGGATGTGGAAAGCAGCAAGAACTTCTCTGTCTGGCTGTGAGGTTTCTTTCACCTACCCATTTCCAACTGTACATTTATACACAACTATTATCTCCTCAGCTATCTGTCTGAAGTAGAGGTGAAAAAGTAAAAAGTAGATGCGCCTTCAACTTCCTGTATATGAACTACCCTATAAAAACTAGAATTCATTCTTATGATACTGCCATTGAAGTTTGTAAAGACTGGCCACAAAAATTAGAGGATTGCTATGTTCATAAACATTTCCTGCACCTTCCTGAAAAGACTCTGAAAACCATTTCGAAGGTCTTAATATTGTGATATCAAAAGCAACCTAAGTAGAAGGAAATATAAGGCAAAGAGGTACTTTACATAAATTTAATCTGAAAGTCCTAAGAATTTATTACTTGAAATTGTTAGGGAAGTTAATGGTAATATCTCTGATGGTAATTCTTCTGCCTTTGCAAATTTTGGCAGAAGCGACCAGATTGCCTGTATTGATTGCCTTGGTTTAGGTTATAAACAGAGGCTATACTTTGTTCATATTACACCTTTGTTAGTGCCCCAAAATAATCTGCAAATTCAATGGACTTAAACTTACCTATATGCTCTTAAACTGGAACTCAGTCTTACTGTGTATGAAAACTGAAGGATGGATGAAGAATTATATCAAATTTGTAGGCCGGTGCAAGCATTATTTCTCTTTCTTCAGGGAACATCAACTCCACAGTGAAAAATGGTTCCAAGGAACCCCCACTCAGGATGTGGTTTAGAATTAACAATATATCTATATCTTAAAATGATCAATTATTTATTATTGATCTACTTTTTACATTTTGTATGCTCCGATTCTCTGACTTCATCATGTTAAACAAACCACCAGTAAAGCCAAAAAAAAAAAAGAAAAGAAAAATTTAGAGCTCTTGTATTTGGAATTCTTTAACATAATTGTTCCTTTTCCCCAACCAAAATCTAGAATTCCATGTTTAAGTAGCAAGCACTAAGTAAGTACACTAAATACTGTTTTGTTATTAGACAGTTACATCATTCATTGTGACTAAAAATGAAGAATGCTTCACAATTCTTCAAATTTTGTAAAAAATAACAGAGAAAGTTTAGGAGATTTCAAGATGATAATTAGTTCTGCAATCTGCAACACTTACAGTTGGACTAATGAAAAAAGAGTAACAAGATATAAGAAGACAATTATTCTTTATATAATTATCAGTATTATTACTGTAATTTTATATATATATATTATTTAAAGTGGAGGTAAATCATTTGTACATATCTGCAAGAGCTTTTGATTTAATTCTATTGCAAAAATGAGGAAAGGATGCAAAATCAGGTGGCATTCAAACTGCATTCATCACTTAAAAAATGGGAAATCTGGGAATTCAGGGTAGGTTTTGACATCAAATAGTGAGGAACAGGAAAAGACTCTTCCACTCAAACTGGATCTATTGTATAGTTTTAAAAGAACTGGAACTTTGTGGTCTTAAAAGTTGTTCTTATTTTCTAGTGTTGCAAGCAAAATAAAAGGATTTTCCTTAGTAACGTGTTGAGGTTTTTTATTGTAGAAGAAGTGGTGGGATTCATTTCTACAATAAATCTGTGAGCATATACTGCTGAGTCCTTAATAGTCTTTATAACGAGTCAAGAGGAATAAGAATAACTCATCTGATCCTTTTTAGAACACATATACTAGTATCAAATGAACTGTGATTCAAAATTTCTTCTTTGTGAGAATATACAAAATAACCTAAAGATTAGTATCTCTGAGTTTCCAGTAACTACATAAATGGGATTTCAGTATTCATATTATAATTACCTGGTTTAGGCTAAGTTTTTCTTTAAAAAACAGAATGAAAATAATTATTCTTTTAAAGAGCACACAAATGTGATTTGTTTACGACTATGAAATAAAATTGCAAAAGTAATTCTTCATGGCTTGAAGAAAAAGAAATTGTGAAGAATCTTTCTTCAAATAATTAAGTTTAGCTCTGTGCCATTTCACTCAGCACCTTGGGGGAAAAGATGGAGTGGAAGAAGGGCAAACAACATTATCTCAGAAAATTTATTTCCTTAGAAGGTTATATTAAAAAGTGATGTTTAGGCAGAGATCACACCTGACCAAACATTAATTCTGGCAAATTAAACTGTAAGAAGGGTATGAGTGATCAAAAGGGTACTTTAGAATCAACACAGGTCTTTAACCAAAGTTAGATTTTATATTATAAATTTCAATTGTAATTATAATATTAATAATAATTTTAAAAATTACGAATTCAGAATTGTCTTATTGGTAGCCTTTACAAAGACATCAATTAATGCGAGCTTAAAAAAATGATCACACTGTGTGGCAAGATGAGTATTATTTCACACTTCAAATATGCTGTTAGAGTTCTTAGAGCCTGGATTCATGAATTTACTTCCATTTTTATCATGGTCTTTTTTTCTAGATGATAATTAAGGCTATTTTTGCTTCCTATCTGCTTTCATTTCTATGTCCATTCTGACATACTAACTTTATAATGTTTCTAAATAATTTTCCTGGAGTACTTACTTCCTCTGATCTTTTTCAAATTACAAGAAAAGGCTTTTTTTCTTTTTCTTTTTTTTCCTTCAGTTTCTTTCAAAAAAAAAAAAGTCTTTGCTAAACTAAATCTTTAGCCAAGTCACCTGTGAAAATGTTTGGTTTTCTCCCACCACAAGGTCTTTTTTTTTCATCCAGTCTTTTGTCTAACTGTGATGTAATTTCTGGCAGCTTAGCAACAAGACCTTCACTACACTTTTATTCACAGCACAAATGATCACAGATAGACACAGTGAAGAAAACAGGCACAGCATCTTTTCCCATGGAAAAGTGTATTCCTGAGAATCTGAGAAGATCATTTAACTCTGCCTCTTCCAGTAAGAAGTGTAAAGTAGCCATGAACTGAGTACAACTTGAAGAAATTTCTCATTTTGCTTCAACATATAAAGTTATTCAAGAAACAATGTGCTTAAAGACAAAATTCTTTCATTCAGAATTAGGATGTATGTGGTCTATCCTTGTGTTGTATTATATTTTTACTACTTGTGCTGGACAAATTTATCTAAAGGATACTTAACAATTTTTTTAAAAAAATTAACTGCATCTTTATTATTTTTGTTTTGAAAGAGGATGTAGCCCTGCTGTTTAAAGTGAGGCAGGGAGAATAATAGCCATCAAGTTGTTGTGAATTAAAAAACATCTAATGACACTTAAAGATTGCTTCTAGCTAGCTGATTATTGACATCGTCACATTTTTGGAAATGTTGGCTCAACAACTATGGAATTCATGTCAGCTGCCATTAGTTGAACTCTTCTTTATAACTGAATTAGATGGCAACTTCCTTGAGCTGAAGGAAGACAGCATAAAAAATTCCTCATACAATTACTCATGCACTGAAAACTCTCATAGGCAAATTGTAAAAACGCTATGCTAAACTGATAGCCTAGAGGGACCGGACACATAAAATAGTGCCTCCTTTGAATCAGGAGCTTTGTTGAGAAGACAGTATGTATGCATTTGTAACCAGCGTCATTGCAAGCACATTAACTGCCAACTTGCTATGCATGTTGGGTGTCCCAGCAAGTCAGCATTAACCTGTCGGTGTTATTCACATTTTGGTTAATGGGATCTGAAATATGCCTTTGGTATTGCTGTCTAATGAGAGCTATATTTGTTTACAGGTACATTCTGTTTATCTCATGCGTATTTAGCAGAAAGCCCTGATAAAAAAGATGACTTTGTCATCATACACTCTCTAGCTACTTGCAGAAGAACATTTTATATGTTTTTGCCAAAATAGCATCAAACAGCAAGATGATGACCAGAAATGGATGTAACAATTTTCCAGTGCTTCTTAGCATTATCTGCTTGGGATAAATATAGACTCAGACTTGGACTGTTAAGTAGGAAGCTATCAAAGATAAGGAAATTAAATCACCCTAATATATTTCAGTCCTCAAGTTTTGGGGAAAAAGAAAAAATAGAGAGATACTCCATTCACTTTAATGAAGATCTTCATGGGATCGTTGGCTTGACAAGTTTTTCCTTAGAGATCACCTTATCAGACTGCTTTCTACATTCACTAATAGCTCTACCACTGTTGCAACACAAGCAGGCAGGTCACCAACCATGGTGACATAAAAGGAAGCCCTGCTCACACAAAAATCACATATTGAGGTAACATAGTCTTAAAGAAAGGTGGTTTTAATAAAGAATTCTCTTTATACTGGAGGCATTTTTTTTTTAGATTTATATCCTGTAGACTATGATGACAACTCAATAATGACTGCACCAGACCCCTATATTAATAAGATTTAATACGGCAAAGTTTCCAGAAATGTGTTTTTTGAAATATTATGAGTCAAAAACCGTTCGACTGAAGCTGAATCTCATCAACAGTTTTTTATGAGGTTGAATTCAAAGAATAATATATAGCATACAAAAAAAAAAAAAAAAAAAAAAAAAAAAAAAAAAAAAAAAAAAAAGGAAAGAAAGAATAAAAATGAGAAAGTAAGAAAATTAGTGAACTAGTCCTTACATACAGCAGATACATGGTTACTACACTGTGCTCCTACTACAGAAGCAGATTACTGTAATATACTTCTTTCCTAAACCTTTTGAAGTTTGTGGTTTTGGGCTTAAGAGTAGAATCAAATTCATTCTGACTGTGCGTGTATTAAGTTGTAAATGCCAGAAGTTTTGTCTGGAAGTATCAGCTATGTTAAAAATTACTGTAGAGCTAAAGTTTTCTAAATTGGTATTTATATGATTGCACTAGGGTGAAAGGTTATGAATTCCCAAGTATTCAGAGTTTGGTAATTCATTGATAACTCAATAAATGCAACTTTTGTTTCTTTCCGAAATCAATATGCGTATGCTCTCCTAAAATGTCATACAAATCTTAATGCTCTAAGAAGTTACATTTACAATAAAATTATCAAATCAATATGCTAAGTGCAATTTGTA
This sequence comes from Thinocorus orbignyianus, assembly GCA_013400375.1. NCBI lineage: Eukaryota > Metazoa > Chordata > Aves > Ciconiiformes > Thinocoridae > Thinocorus > Thinocorus orbignyianus. The sequence goes on from VXBW01007015.1 coordinate 8,220, forward strand.
TGTGGGTAGTCTCATTTGATAGAGTATGTTAACTATCTCATATGCCACTGGAGCTTTACACATAGATTTGTGCTTTTGCTTGTAATTTTTGTGTATTCATTTCCCCTCAGTTTATGTCAGAGTACTTCTATCTTGACTTAGATCTGCATAAAACCAATCACTAAGGTATATGCGACTGTGCATTCATGTGATAACATAGCCTGGGCAGTACAACTTATTTCTATTTTTCCATTTAATTACAAGACTGAATCTTCTATCCATCATTCCTGTAAGTCTTTCACTATCTGTACCAGGATGACCTTTGATTTTCTTATATAAAATAAGTATGTGTATGTGTATGTGTTTTGAATATCTAAAAAACCATCTACATCTGTACACATATCAAAACAAGAATGTAGAATGCGTTTATATTTTGGAACAACACTATCAAAACATTTTGAACAGTGTAATCTCAAAATACGTACAGAAACACATGGATGTTTAGTCCATAAATTCACAAGCAGCACCTTAGGCTACCAAAGATACTATGGCTGTGCAAGATGAACTAGTGCAACAACAAATTCTTTGATCCATAAGTAAAATAATTTCAAGAAGCATTTTTAGATGATAATGCTATTTATTTCAAACCAGAGTATTAGCAGATCTGCAGGGATTTGTCTAGGTGTTTAACACTCTCCAGCCTCTCGCAAATCTTCTGTGACTGTGTATTTACCTGAATTTAGTATTAGGTGTAGAATTAGCAGTAACCAGGTGTAGATGTTAAGAGAAAGGGCAGATGGCTGGCTGCTTTGTGCAGCTACTATTTTCCTGAGCCTGAAAGGAGTGAGACAGCCAGGAGTGGGATGCTGGAAAATAGCCAAAATGAAGAGTTCAACTTCTTCCTGTCACTGAGTAATGCTCAGTAGATTTAATGGAAGGGAAGAGAGCTGATAGAATATCACAGAATTCTGCATAACTAGACACAGCTTTGGTCAGTTGTGACTCAGAACGAAAATGCCTTTTTCAGAATGCATCCTCTAACAGGAAAGCTACAATTTAGTTTTTGTAACTTGTAGGGGGAAATCCCTCTACTTTGTATTATTTAAGCACTGATATAACTTACTGTGTTTGGGGTTGCAAAAGAAGCCGTAACAATCTGTACGGTTTGGAGCAAATGTCAAGTTTATGTCTAACTGAGCATTCTGTGCTTGATGTGAGCCTCTGGCAGAAGTTTTGGGAAGTGAATGTGATATGAGGCAGGTAATGACTGATCTTTCCACTGAGCTTTTCCCGCTGCTTCTTTTGCTTAGCCACAGGAAAAGTACATACAACCTTAGTGCGACTAAACATTTTGAGAGGCAATATTTCATAGCAGTAGTGTGAAAAAAAATGAAGGAAACATCATAAAGTCTTTTGCTTTGAATGTATTTTTTTTTTAATGTAATTGAAAAAAACTGCATAAAATACATCATTCCATTCATATTTCAGCCGCAGACAGCAAGCACAATGGATGAAAATGGCACAATGATAATGATTCACAACATCTTCCCTGTTGCATTTCACACGTGCTAACCAAGGTCAGTAATAAATTACAATAACCCATTACATCAGACTGTTGGCAAACAAACAGTTTTGCAAGCTCTTTCCATATTTAGATTTATAACTTATCTGAGACTATCATTACCATATAGCTCAGTGATATTAACCTAATGTGTTTCTGGTAGATGCATGCATTTACATACAAACTATCACATGTATATGTGTGTATGTATGTATACAAAGTCATGAATGTGTGTAAAAACATGCACACACACTCTTTTCCACTTCAGTGAGTAACAGTTTTCAAAGAAGAGGTCTGAGATGTAATAAGATACTTACGTCAAAGTTTCTGTGGGAGAATAGTTAGAGGAACCTAATCAAAAAAATTGAGAGAAAGCCCTGAAAATAAATCTTTCTTTTTATATTTATCTTATTAATGGCAAACATTCTGAGCAAAACTACAAAAATCAAACTTTCAAGGATTTAGCTGTCACTTTCAAAAGGGAAAATTGGAAATAATTCCAATTATATTCCAAGAAAGTGCTTCTTCTCAGTTTTAATCTGTTTCTTTTCTTTATCTTCTTCTAGACAAAATCAAAATCAAAAAGGATTTTAAAATTATTTCATTAAAAAAATAATTAAGAAACCATGGAAATTAAATTTCAATCATTTTAATTGGTGGATTTCTATAAACCAGTGATCAAAATTCCACTTTCCTTGGTAAATGCCTACTATTATTAGTCCTACCTTTCTCTATAGTCAGTGATATCTCTGTAATCAGAGTTCCATACAAATAGCATTGGTGTGAGCTGTCCTCATTATTGTGACAGACTGTTTCTAATCTCAAGTTAATGATTTCACAGGATTTCTTTCAGTTTAGTTCAGGAGATGACATCAATTCTCTAATTGTAAACTAAACTCATTTTAGCTTCTCTAATACCCACCCTAGTATTACCAACAACAAAAAAAAAGTTTGTTATCCCTTAAAATCTTTCAAAGCAGGAAATAAAATTCATTTCTGATGGGAAGAATGGACAGAATGAACTATTTTTAGGCCATGTCCATCAAAAACTTCCAAGAGATTTTAAACTTTTTAGACAGCAAAAAGAATTAATGGTATTATGACTTTCATATGGGCAATGAACTCATCAAAAATTAAGACAGGATGTCATGAGATACTTTCAGTTAGACTGGTGTGACAGTTATGTAAATCAAAGCAATATTTTTTGTAAAATGAAAGTTCTCCTTCTTATTTCCTTGAATACTTATTTCAAATAATACATTAAAAAGTATATGCTATTTTATTGATTTATATGTAAATTTAGTTTCTTAGATCTATGATTTATAAATAGCTCTTATGGGATTTTGTTTGTTAGTAAAACCATTATATACCAAAGTGAATTCATAAAGGCAATTTATAAGGACACAAATATTTTTCTATCAGTGGAAAATAGCTATTTCATCAATAACTTCTCAGTGTTATTCCTTAACTGGAAACATATAAAATAGTTAAAAAACAGGCCTGGAAACTAAATTATTAATTCAAATGGATACTAAAACTTAGCGTTTTGCAAGACACACAGTTTTAAAGTACAATTTTTTAAATTATATTGTTTTCTCTCAGGACCATCTTTAGTAGAAACTTATGCTATAGGAGATAACTATGTAACCGTCTGCACCTTTGCTGATACTTCATTCTGCTCTATATCCTCTGATGCATTTAATTGATTGGAGTAACGGAATTAAATTTTGAACCATTGTTCTTAAATTGTATTTATCAATTATCAATTCTGTTTCAGATCTGATATAATGTCCTCAAAGTAGTCTGTTTTTCTAGCAACATCTTTTTTTCTGATCAAAGATATTGATATCTCTAACTTCTATTTTACGTACAGTACAAACAGAGCTATAAACATCATTCATTTCCCTAAACAACAGGAACTACGGAACTCTAAGACCATATTGTGAAAAAAAAACCACCAAACCTCCCCTCAAAAAACACCCAAACAAACAAAAAGTATTCAGTTGACCCTCCAATTTAAAACTCAAAAAAAATGTTCTTTAATGTGTAAATGTAGAGTTTTATATGGATGCGCATGTGTGTATGTTTCTGTATTTCTCAAGTCCCTGAATCTCTAGGCAGGGGACTAGGAGAATTAAGTTGCACCCATTATAAAAGGTTTGAAAACATATGAACCTACATGAACATACATAAGTCCATGGGGCTTGATGAGATGTGCCCCAGTGTCCTGAAGGAACTGACAGATGGGGTAACTAAGCCACTGTCCTTTTCACCATATTTGAATAGTAATGACAGTCAGGTGAAGCCCCCAGTGACAGTTAAAGGGAAACATTATGCCTATTTTTAAAAAGGGTAAAATGGAGGACCCTAGGAAGTACTGGCCAGTCACCCTCCCCTCAGAGCTTTGGTAACGACAGACAGTGGAACTGAGTGCACCCTCAACAAGGTTGCAGATGACACCAAGTCGAGTGGTGCACCCAGAGAAAAGAGATGCCATTCAGAGGAGCTTTACAGGTTTGAAGAGTAGGCCAATGTGAACCTCTTGAAGTTCAACAAGGCCAAGTGAAGGTCCTGCACCTGGGTTGGGGCAATCTTCAGTACCAATACAGACTGAGTGGTGAATGGGTTGAGAGCAGACCTTCAGAGAAGACTTCAGGGTATTGGTAGATGAAAAGTTAGATATGAGCCACCAGTGCCCACTTACAACCCAGAAGGCCGATTGTATCTTGGCCTGCATCAAAAGGAAACGTGGCCAGCAGGTCAAGAGAAGCAATTTTTCTCTTCTACTCTGCTCTCATGAGACCCAACTGGAGTACTGTATCCAACTCTGGGATCCACAGGACATAAAAGACAAAGAGCTGTTGGAGTGAGTCCAGAGGAATGCCACAAAAATGATCAGAGGACTGGAACACCTCTTGTACGAGGAAAGACTGAGAGTGTTGGGATTGTCTAGCCTGGAGAAGAAAAGACTTCAGGGAGACATTATTAAGGCCCTTCAGTACTTAAAGGGGGCTTATAAGAAAGACAGAGACTTTTCACCAGGGTCTGTAATGACAGGACAAGGGACAACAGTTTTAAACCGAAAGAGAATAGATTTAGATTGGACATAAAGAGGAAAATTTTTGTGATACAGATGATAAGACATTGGAACTTGTTACTCAGAGAAGTTGGGGGTGCCCCATCACCAGAATTGTTCAAGGAAATGTTGGACGGGACTTGAAGAACCTGATCTAGTGAAAGAAATATCTGCCCATGGCAGGGAGGTTGGCTCAATGATCTTTGAAAGTACCTACCAACACAAGCCATTCTATAATTCCATGATTCTATGTCTATACAAAACAGTCCCTAGGTTTACGAATGTAAAGCTTGATCAGGATTATATGTATATGCATTATATGAATATGTACCACAAATAGCATTTTTCATGTTGTATAATCTTTCTCAGAGAAGTTCTTTGCATTACTATTAGTTTTAGCTGTATTTAAATTGATAAAATTCTATTTAAGCTGTTAATTTATATTTATTTCTAGTTTTTATTTATTTTATTTAATCATTGGTTTTGGATATGCTTCTTATTATATTGAAACAGTTTTCTTCTTCGTGTCTTATGCTTATGTCTCCCCATAACATCCTATGACTTCACACGGACAAGGTAACTCCGATGTCACTTTGCCTTGAAGAAGATTATGATATTATAAATCTTACCTTTCAGAATTAAGAAATTACATGAAAGCTTTTAAAGAAATCTTTCATACATTCAGAAAGCTCGCTTCAGTAATCCAACATGCTTGGACAGGTTTATTAAAGGAGTTTTATTGGTAGCTATTAGAAAAAAAGGAAATATCTGTCTGGTCAAAGAAATCCTGAAGAAAAGCCCTCCTATGAGTAAAAAGAGAGCTTTATCTAACAGACTCACTACTAATAATTAAAATTTTGCCACTAGTGAGCTTGAGACTATAAAGCTAACATCTATCTTTCCTCTCTTCTCCAGCTTAAAAACACTGATATTTTCACTGATTTAAATACTGGGTTTGATTTATACAGTCTAGCAGTAGACAGTGATTCTTCGCTGTCTCCTTTTTTCTTCTCTCCAAAGTATCACTTCACTTCTCATTCTTACTTAGAGAACACAAAAATATTTCATCTGAAAATCATCCCAAGTGTGCATGACTGTCATCTGATGCTCTGGGTACAGAATAAAGCAGAGAATTTGTAGGGTGTGTTAGTGTTGTAACTTCACTGCCCTCCCAGGTGAATTTTGCAAATAGTATAGACTTTAGAGAGTAAGAGGCTGACAGCTTTTTAGCACCGCTGAAATCTCTGGCAAACACATTTGCTGAACTTTCAGTTTTCAACTAAATGCTTTGTCATCTCATAATAAGGACAAATTTAGTCTCATTTTCAAACCTGTCTCTTCAGGAGCTCTTTAAGAATTCTGCTGTGTGGTTAACTGAAATTTTATCTAGAATTACTGCTATTCGGGACAAAGGAATGAGGAAGCTGAAGCTTATATATTTCAAGTGTACGTTGGAGATTACAGACAAATGTTTATGAAGTGGGATGTGCATGCTCTAAGGTTCATCAGTATCTCTGTTACATAACATAAATGAAGTAAATTTAATACATTTAAGACATTCATGGCCACAAACTGAGAGGTCTATGATGTCACCCAGCTTTCCTTTCACCAATCTATGGCAGATACAGAAACAAGTGAGCGACTGATGAAGTGCAATTAAATATTAATTTGCATGACTTCAGCAGTGCATTTTATTTTCTTCAGTAAGTGTGTAGGTGCTTTAGTCATGGTTTTTATTTCAGATAACTAGTAGATATCTCATCCGTAATCTACAAATTCTCTTACAAGTTTAATTCTAATGGACTTTTTTTTTTAATTTAATAGATAAAAATTTTCTCAGCTACAAAGTTAGTATAAGCAAGATAAGTAATGGAAAATATATTGATACTGATTTCAGCGATGCTGGAAATCTTTGGGTTTTATGACAAAACAAAGTTTCTTGGTTTATGTTTTTCTCCTAAAACTTTCATTTACAAGTCATAAATAGTGTAATCTTTAAAATGGATGATTTTTATAAAATCCAAATTAACATTCACAAAGTTCTGCTGTTTCTACATCCTCTGCAGTTACTTGCACAATATGGAATAATAGGAATTTTTTTTTACAGTTTTTGTTGCTGAGGTGACTGTTCCCCTTGTATATATTTTGCCAGACATGGAAGCAAGCTAAAATATCTCAGAATTAGAGAAAGCTTTCATTCCTGTAATTCACTGAATGTTCCTTCCTCTTGCCAAGCAATGACCCTGCGAAGACTCCTTTTCTACATCACCATCCTGAATCACTCCTGGTTTGCTTAATGCATTATGAGATCAATATACAATCAATTTAAATTTATCCCTGTGCTTACAGTTGTGCATCATCACACCTAATCTTGTTTGTATTACTTCTGTCAACAAAGCAGTTTTACAAAGTTCAAGGCTTTTTGATGCCCTTGTGCTCCCTGCGCTGTGCAATTACTTACATCAGATGGACTAATATTGGATGTTAAATGTGTGCAATTCCCATTAGCAGAAGGAAATATGACTTTTTTCCATGCTACACAGATGTGACCTTATTATGCATTGTTTAAAAATGTTTACTCTCATGGATAACTAGAAAATCAGTTCAAATGTGGTTTTCAATTAATAGCTTCATCAGAGTAAAAAATGCACAATCATACAGCTTTATAATATACTTATGGCAAAAAATGACCCAACCCTGTTTTCGGCTCTATTTGTGAAGATTCTTATAATTTCAATATTATATTGTGAAAATTATGATTAAGAAGTCAGTTTCTGATGACTTGTTTAGAAAAGAGCTCTGACATGTCAGGTCACAGTACATTATTTTCTCCAAAGCTCCTGTGTCTGGTTCTATAAGAGCCATGATTCGCATTCTAATAATGGAACTAATATATGAGTTGTATTAAACTGGGCCTCCGTTACAATATTTAGACCCAAGGGGACAAATCCTTAGGATTAGTCATGAATGAGACTGTCTTGCAATGAAATGATTTAGTAAACAAGATTATTGTAAAAAGATTATCTGCTGATGAGACAAACCACTGAAGAATCCAGGTTACGATAACAGGCTCCAGCTGTGATCTACATATAAGAAGTACTGAAGTGCTAACATATTACATTATGTATACATAGGTCTCTTTGTGCCTTGCAACTTATGAGTAGAAAAAATATTGGCATAAATTGCTTGCAGTGGAGAGGTGTGAGGGTTTAATTGTTAATAGGTATGAAATGCTTGATGTCCACAGATGGTAGTTACTCCCAAAGTGCAAAATATGATTATTATTTTATATGTAGAAGACTCAATTTGATTACATGCATATTCTACCAGTCTCATGATTTGGTAATCAAATACTTCCTGAACTGGAAAGATTTGCAATGCATCTGTTAATATAATACAACCTAGCGAGATGGTAAATTGTATACACAGAGTTATGTATTATTCAGTGGTTTTAATAAAATTGCTAGGCAACACAACTGCTTAATGTAAACTGTAAAAAAATATGGTAGCAAAGTAAACAACAAGTGCTACTAACCTTAGTCAGTTAGTCAGAATCAAAAAAAGTAAGGGGTATTTTATCACTGTTTTAATCTCCTTAGGGTTACGTGAACTCCTGAGAACAACTGGCTTAATCTGATAGTTCAATGAAAAATCAAACAAGAACCCCAGAAAAGGCTGTTGGTATCTTTGCATTTTTTGCATCTCCTCAAAAATGCTAGCCTGCATTAAAAATAAAGGAAAATAAATTTCATTGACCTGGGCTTGGAATCTTCTTGCCAAACTTCAAAAGCCTGAAAGTAGCTGTCTTAACTCCAGCCAGCAATTAATATCCGTTGAATAACTTACTCCCTACCCCTGTAGCAGTATGCGGGCGAAGAGTATCTCAGCTTCCAACTTCCAATACACCCCCAGACTCCTCGCTGGTGGGACAGTCTGAGGAGTATAAAGAGCCTCAATTCTGTGTAAGCACTGCTCAGCAATAACTAAAACATCCCTGTATTATCAACACTGTTTCCAGCACAGATCCAAAATGTAGCCCCATATTGTCTACCATAAACATTAACTCTACTGCAGCTAAAAGGATCATGGGGCCCTAATCACATGCGGACAGAATCAATCTAGTCTCTGGAGGAATTGAATTCTCCCCATTGACTAGAGGAAATATATTTATTAAGGTGTATGTTACAACTTACTCTTCACTGGAAAGGCCACCTGCAGGGGTTCCTGTCACTTTTTTCCAGTACACTTCTTGGTTCTGCATCTCTTCATTTATTTAAGATTATAGGTTGTTAACGGACTTTATTTCCCATTTCTCCCATCAGTTTAAAAAGTCCGTCTGCCAAACAGAAAAACTAAATTTTTAGAGGATTTTGTCTCACAACATACCATATCTTAATACAGGATTTACTTTAGATGGTTTTTTTAGATTTTCTCTAGCCCTGTTGCCTGAAGCATTTTTGAAAAAGCTTCTAACAGGAAGCATGACTTCCACACTTCTACATATGAAGAACTGTAAGGCCAGTACCATTTTTCTTATTTTAATGAATTCCTTGCTCAATGTTGGAAGAAATTCCTCAGATATTTTTCTAACATTCCAATATGAATGCTATACTATATATCTAAAAGAGGTTTATTTCTCACTCAGATTAAATAAGTAATAAAGCAAATGCCAAATTCAGACTAAGTTTTCAACCTTACACAGCAGAGCATGCCTTAAAAGAATGTTTACCATTTCACAGATTTCAAAGAATCTCAAAACCAAAAGCAACTACAAATAAAATAATTTATTTATTCACTAGAGAGTAAGTCTGAAATATTTATAAATGTGAACAGAAATAAGTACAAATTTAACTTGCTTTATCTTAAAATAGCTGAAGATCATTCAAGATGCCTTTTCTCCTACATGCAATTCTCATGAAAAAGCATAAAAAGCTGTGATAGACATAAATAGGAAATGGAGAGAAATAATTTGAATACCAGTAAAGAAACCACTTAAGGTGTCATTCGATGCAGATGATTCTTAGTATAATAAGGAAGAAAAAATAACCAAAGGTGCTCTAGGATTCACTAAACAGCCTTCTTTAAAGATGATCACTTTAAAGATTTTTTTTTGTTTTCTTTATTATACCACACTTTTTCTTGGTGTTCCTGAAATACAGTTAATACATTCCCATCCTTCCGGGCATATTTTCCAAAGATATACTTTAAGGAACGGAGTTCTATTTGTCATTCTTATGAGAATGTACATACCTTATATTGCTGGGGAGGGACCAGGGGAACAGTATTAAATGGAGAAATGAAGAGCACAGATCCTCACTAATCATACCTATAGTTAATGGCAAATTAACTTTTCCACCTTCGCCAGCATATTTAGTGTTCTCTAGAAGCAGGAGAGAATTACAGAAAAAAGTGTAGCTACAGAGCTGTGAAGTATGTTGGAATGTGGTTATTTTTCTCACAGATGTCAGGAAAATTCTACATCTCATGTGGAATTAATTTTATGTGATCCAAAAGCAGTTCAACAATGTAAAGAGTACCTTTACTGTCGATAATATGAAATTAATCAAAAAGTTACAAAGAAAGTATATCTCTAAGTTTATCTGTAAATGCACAGCTTGAGATCCTGATGTCCCAGCGAACCATACCAAAGACCAGATCTCATTTGTACTAATTTCTGTTAAATATAGGGTATGTCTACATTGGGAAACAGAAGTGAAGAGTGCCCAGTGCTATCATGTCAGAATGAAGCCAGATGCACAATGATACCTGAGAACTGAAAAGTGGACAGGAATTCCCTGTTCCACAATTGAAGATGTATTTTCAAGCTATTACTCCTTTCTGCTTATCCTTTCTTACGAGTTTCTCATTACGCTTTTGTATGATAGAATTCTACATCTCATACCAAATCCTTTAGGGAGGATAGCAAAGTAGAGGAGGACAGGAAGAGAAAATTACCTGAACTTATTTTGCAAACTATAATTCAAACTTCCCTTTGAGGGTAGAGTTCACATCTCTACATTGCAGAAAACAAGATTCTCATCAAGCTGAGGATGGGAAGGTTCCACAGAAGTAAGTCAGCACATCACAACTGAGTCACAGATCACAGATTCAAGGAGCTTTCTACAACTTAAAGTAGAGATAGTGTTTTTTAATTATTACTGTATAATTATTATTTGGAATTTCAAGAATAAACCAAATTTTGTAATGTACACGTTTTCTGCTATTCATTGAAATATTTTGTAAATTAATAGAAAATTCTCAGTCATAAAGACATTAAATCATATTGCATTTCAGATCTAGCTGCAATGCTGCCAATACTTTGGATATTTAGGTATGACTGTTTTCCCTACAGGCTACAAAGGTTCTATCTCTCTTGACAGACAGTTTATTTTACTTCTGTTGTTGGAAGAGGACAGTCAAGGGAGGCAACACTAGTTTAGAACTAAAGTCTCAGTCCCACTGAAGCAAACTTAATTTAAACAATGACTCACACAGTTTACAGTTTCTGATATTTAGAAATGGAAGGAAAAAGCACTGTGAGCTTCAATGTGATTTTCCAGGATTATATTGAATCTATTTACTTATTCCTAATACATAACTAGATGGTCTTTTTTTGTTTTGTCGTTACAGAAATTTTCATTCCTCACAGTCCACCTTAAGAAAACTGCTGGAAGTAACTCTGGAACAGAAAGTCTTGGTCAGAGCTATGACACCGTTAATCATTTCAGTTCTCTTCCTTTTGTACTGTTGTAAATCAGAAGTGACTGCATTGAATTCTACGGATTTCCACTAACGTAAATAGAGTACTTTAAATCCTAAAATGTCGTCATAAGAATAAGGCATTTTTTCATTGCCCCGTGTGGAACAGCATTAACAAGGATGAGGGAAAAAACCATCCAATTGTTTATTTGCAAGAATAAAACTCCCCAGCAGCACAGGCTTATTTTATTATTAAGAAACAAGTCAATCTTGGAGCAAAACTTGGAGTTCTAAAACTGTGTTGTATTATGTAAACTACTTATTCAGAATGCACATTTAAAATTTAATCTAATAGACATTGTTAGGAACAAGAGCTGTAACTCAACCTGGTTTTAAAAACTGCTGAGTGCCCTCTTTCTCTGCACTGAAGTTGAAACTCGTCCTTGATGTTCCTTGTTTTAACATTCCTTTTACTAGAAAAGATTAAAGTAGGCAGCAGAGGCAAAGATTTAAGGAAGATTTAAATGTAGGTTGTGAATTCCATTAGGGATCGCAAAATCTTATACATATGTAAACAACAAAACACATTATCTAGTCCCCTCCTCTCTGTGAACTGTTGAACTTAGTTCTCGATTTGACAACTGTTTATCATAGCACAGAGATTTAGCATCCTATTATAATCCAGCTATTATGAATCTGTTTTTATTCTTGTTGACTGGCTTTTTTTTTTATTTTTTATTTCCATTCTATAAAGGGAAGGCAAACGTTTCAAAAAAATTGCATGTTCCTCTTTAGCAATTCGCATGAATGCCTAAACTTCTTCATAAATAACTCCGACAGTAGGAGTACCACTGTCTGTATGTGCTTTTTGGTTTTTAGGTAATTTAATACAGGGATTCTGAGAGGAGTCTCTGAGTCTTACACACAAACACACATGTACACATGCACATACATCTTAATGACCCTCCCATAAAATAAATATATCTCATTTTTGGCTTCCAATTGCTACAATTATTTGATAATAGAGCTACAAGCTTCCCACCTCTAAATAGTTTTGAAGTCTGGTTCAAGGAAAACTTTAGGCATAAAAAACACAGAGGCTGAGTGGGTTCACAAAACTCACTTAAGCACCCCTCTACTGAAGCACCAGAATTAGACGAAAACATGAATAGGCTAGATAGAGCTTGGGGAAGGAGCTGGCCAAGATAATAATGGGATAAATCAGATTGCGTTTGTGAAAGAGAAGAAGCATTCTATTACTAAATTATTTCTCCCACTGTAATGTTAAGACTTTTTTAACAAAGATTTGTAGGCATCCTCCATCACTGACAATTTAAGTGCCATTTTATGTTTTCAAGATCCTCTCAAAGCAAATTTCCCCAGAGTGTAACATCCATAAATGTAATGATCAGAAATGGTTTCCTCCCGGAAAGTCAGAGCCAACTAATCAGAGATAAACCTATAATTTGCCACCCTGACTCAAGGCATATCAAAACAGGAATATGAGGAATATCAACTTTCTTTGGAATAGGGGAGTGTCCTGCCAGGACTGTCCAAATTTTTCTACCACATGTTTAGGAAGATGTAAATTTTCATTGATTACATTCTTCAAGAGCTTTTCAGACTTTTAAAGCCTTATTCTTTTTCTCTGCTGGAAGTGCTTGAGACAGTGAGAACCAGCCACAGTTGAAGAAGGAAGTCTCTGCATCTAGTAAAGGAAGGGTCACTCTGTGAAAAATGACAAGTTAAGCTGGCTCAACTTGTGAAATTTAACTTAGTTAAATTTATTGCCAATTAACATAAACCTTATATTAACAATTCAGATATGAGGGGGAAAAAAAAAAAAAAAAAGAAAATATAAATAGTTAAAGAAACATTTAAGGAAGTGTCTTTCCTACCCTCCCCCCAGGCTCTGCTTCAGTCAAATGCACCTCCTTCTCCACTTCATAGTCTCAGCTTTCCTTCATTTTGCCACATGTTATACTCAGTCTCTTCCAACCCCTTTGGTGAGATGATGGGCAGTGCAGGAGTTTGGAATCTGCACTTAATGGTTTCTTTCTGGTATTCCTTGCTTCTTTATTTTTCTCCGGTGCTTCTTGCTTCCCTGCCCCAGCATAGGCCTTCCTCATGTTACGGTCCCTTGGGGATTTCCTTACACTGGTGTGCATTGCTCATGGCCATAGTCCCTTCAGAGGTATCTCCTCCAACATGGAGAATCTCCTTCCAAGGTGAGCCTCCAAGGCACCAGCTATGCCTCCTGTCCCTGACAGCTGCTGCTCTTTCTTAGAATCATAGAATGGTTAGAGTTGGAAGAGACCTTCAAGATCATCGAGTTCTAACCCCCTGGGCATGGGCAGGGACACCTCCCACTAGAGTAGATTGCTCAAATCCCCATCCAACCTGGCCTTCAACACTTCCAGAGATGGGGTATCCACAAATTCTCTGGGCAACCTTTTCCAGTGCCTCACCACCCTCTAATATTCTTAAATATTCTTGAAATATTCCATTAGCTCCCCTGACTCACTGAAGTTTTGGCATTCAGTGGCTTGTTTTAATGTTCCATAACCTTATGGGACCATCTGGGACTGGAACGGGGCAGTTTACAGCCTCCTCCAACAGCTCACTCTGGCAGTGCCTTGCTACCAAAACTCCACCATTTATGCCCAATATAAGAAGACAAAGTACAACTCTAAAGATGGAGTACATACCCTGCCCTGGAAAGAAACATGATACCTTTCCATGTAGGCTTGGTTAATTAGTGAAGGAACACGAATGGTGATAAAATGTTTTGAATTTGGTCTCTGTTGAGACCTTGAGGTTGTGAACAGACAGGCTATTCATGAAATAAACAGGTTGTGTTTGTTTGCAGTTTGCAGAGCCTGATAGGCTCAGGAAATGTGGATTATGTCTACCAAACAAAGTCACTTTGCACCTTTCCATTACAGGTTCAGGTAATCTCTTTGAATATCAGTAACACCTTTAACCCATACTTGCACCTCAGAAAGGGATTTATGCCTATTCAAGCTTTTGAAAATGCATTCTTAAACGCTTTTGCACTCAGATGATTTTTTTCCAATGATAAATTCCTGCCAAATTAAATATGTCTGTGCTACATAGTGAGATGGGTGTTCAGAGCTAATTCCTAGTCTGATCATTTCCAGGTTCTCAGTTTAATATGATTTATCTACCTGAAAGAAGCAGTATGGTTGTTATCAGCCACCACTAATGAACACATGAAAATGACACAGTATGTACTTCTACTGGCCAGTCATGCAGTCTAAATATAATCATATAAACCACTGCTACAGTTCTGGTACTCCTTGTGCTGTGATGAAATGAAAAGTTGCTAACAGATATGAGTGTGCAGATTTAGTATAAAAGAATGTCTGTAAGCCAGCTGGCCTAATGTTTGTGCACTGTAGGGAGGTCAAAGACCTTGTATGGTCTTAATAAATAGAATCAACTGACTTCATATGTATTTTGGCACTAATATGTGGCCTATGGCATCATTTCCTGAGGTTTAGTACAATATTAATAAAAAGGCTATTCCAGATTAGGTCCAAATCAGTGTTATGGTGGAGAATAGTTTTTCTCTTTGCTCAGTCAGAAAAAAAAATATAAATTAAATGGAATAAGGCACAGCTGCTTATGGCATTACTTTGAAATACCCACACAAACACAAGTCCTCAAGTTCAGTTGAAGTTTGCTTCATTTTATTTATTTCTCATTAGTTTGCCTTAAATCACTGACTTCTCTGAGAAGGAAAAAAAATGAAAAGCAAAAAGAAACAAGTCCTGCCCAGGCCGGGGAGATGAATAAAGCACATGCCAACAATAAATCCAGGTTTAGCCTTTGGCTTTGAAACACCCTGAATTCATTACATTTGTTTGTGCAGCCACTGTTAATCTGCTGTGACAACAAATTAAAGTCTGATTTAAATTAAAGGAAATCACAAAATAATTAGAAGCTTCTTCTCTCTCATGCCACTTTCCAGCTCTTCATCCATTACTGGTCCAAGTTAGGGATTCACCACCTGCCATCTGATGTTTCAGAAGGTTTATCTGTTAGGCTTTCTTTTTGCCTTCACTGAAGTATCCATTTTTTTCACAGTATCAAGTCGTGGACTTGCACATTAACCACTATTTGACCTGCTTTCCTTCAAAGACTCTGACTTTAGATCTCAGAAGAAAATATACTTCTTGATTTCTTCTTTAGCAGTCCTGAGTGCTTGCTCCACATCCTCATTAGCCATTTCTCTGAAAATTTTTATGAGTGCTTCTCTGAAAGATGGTTTTGAACAATTTTTTTTTTCCACTGTAATGCGTTATATTTCAGTAATGAGCTGTGTTATGACTCAGTGAGCAGCACCCATGCCCACAGATGTGTTCCTCATTTAAGAGAGCCTATAATCCTGTCCTACTTATTATTTTATTTCCCTTTTTCTCCTTGGTAAATGTCAAAGCCAACTTTGTATTTAAATATGGAAACATGAATATGGAAGTGGGTATGGGAAGAGTAAGATGTTAAAATTCTATATCCAGGACAATAAGTGTCATTTATTAATCAACCCGATCTGTACTTCCTCCTTAACTGAAGCATATAAAATATCTATGTTTAAAGTAGATTATGTTGAAGACTTATTTTCAGAAATTGAAAGATCATATCTTTTCAAACCCTTTTTTCACCAGGCTGGATTTTCTAGGGTGAGTGTGTGTGTTCATGTGTTTGTGTGTGTGTATGTTTGAACTTCTGATGGCTCAGGTAGGAAAAACAAGTAAGTTTTAATTTCAACATTGGTAAGTGAAAAATCCTGCTTCTCTTCATGTACATTCAATGTCTCTTTTTTTTTCTTTCTTTCTCTTTCTCTCCCCCCTCCCAATAAATAAATTAAAAATAAAAATTAAAAGACTGGGGTTTAATTTCCTAAACTTGATTACCTGGTGCATTTTTATATGCCATAATGTATTCTGTTTTGCCTCCAGTTGCAAATGAGTTCTAACATATTTTTAAAAACATTTAGAAATGAGAAGAAACTGATGATGCCAGTAGTAAAAAATATTAATTTTGAATTGTCAATTCAATGAGCTAGTATTATTAACACATGTCAGTTTGGAATGATGTAGATTTAAAAAACTTGTTTTCTATCATTTTGCTATATTAAGATATGACATTCTAACTTGCAGATGAAGCTAGGAGAATTTTAAAAATATAAATAAAATAAGGAAACTGCAATAATCTTATAAATGGTGTTTTCAAATCATGAAAATTTGTTGTAACAGATGTAACACATTTCCCTTTTAATTCCCCAGATTACCATCAGACTTGAGGTCACACAGAATTATGATATCTTCAGCATCCCTGCTAAATGACTGGAGCTGCAGTAAGGATTTATAAAATGAACTCTTCAAAGTCTTAGGCCTTGGCATGTAATTCAGGCTATGAAAACAGGAATAGAAAGATTATTGTTACAGACTTGATTCGAGACTTTCAGAAGAAATACAAACCAGTGTAAATTATTTAATATAAACCCCTTGGACATGTAGAGTGCTACATGTTCTTGATCCCTTTTTTTTTTTTTTTAACAAAAAATGAAATAATTCTTAAAATATACCTGTAATGAAATATTTTCAGCAAAATACACAGAATTTGAGCCACCTCAATACTAGTTTCTGCAGTAGCACACTTCTTGAAATTACCCATTTTATGGAGAAGAGTCATTTTAGGGATGCTGGTTAGTAAATGATAAGGTCAAAAAATGTCCCTCATCACTTGCCAGAATTAATTAATTGATTCATCATTACATACAAAAACACAAAATTGCTTCACAGAAACATTTTTATATGCCCTAGGAAAAAAAAATACATTGAAAATAAGCCAATGTTGGATTTTAATCATGTCCAGTAAGGGAACTAAATATTAGTAATAAACTTCTCACACGTGCATTTCAGATGCTGAAGTGAGTGAATCATTTCATGATGCTCTGAACAAGTGAAGCATGCAACTCTAATTTTAAGTTCCTAACTAGGGAAATGGTTTTCACTATCTAACTTTCCTAATTATGCTATGATTTCATCAATCCACTTGATAACCAGTAGCATTACTGGAGAAAAGGAAGCAGATTTTTCCAGAAAACAGGAGAAACTTTCTAGTCATGAATCTTGTAACCCTCTCATGGCTTCTCCAGTCTGTTTTTCACTTAATATGCCATCTCAAATGGCTTCAGATCTCCCAATAATGTACTGTAAAATGCAATTACTTTCAGAGGAGAAGAAAGATGTTTTCTGAGTTGACTGGCTTGAAGTCCAGCTCAATGGAAACAAGCAGAAACTGAGATGTTCCTTGAGAAATTGTAGTGAAATGTTATGGACTGGGTGTACCTCTGACATATCAGGAGTAATAACTGCAATGCCATCAGTTTATGATCCTAGCCCCATTTAACATTAAAGTTAATTTCTGTGACCCTCTTCTAGATAAAGATAACTGATAACGGATTGTATTTAGAAGAGAAACATATGAAGTCATACTTTAATAGATGGTGTTTTAAGTACTGTATAACTCATTGTCTGTTTAGACATAGATTATGTTGATGTGAGTGGAGGAAAGTGACTCAGATTCAGGTAAAAAAAAAAAAAGTCTGATTTCCTTTTTTTTTGCATCTATTGATTTATCTATGTACATCCACTGAGCAAAGGTGGAAGTAAATATGCTCCCAGGATGTCCACTGTCAGAGAAATTTTGTTCTTCTCTCATAGATTTGTTCATAAATTACAAATGGTTATGACTAGGTTTATAGCGGTTAATCCTGCAGTAAACAGGATGAATTTTAAATAGCAGTACTGAAAACATTTTTAATCACCAAATTTCTAGCATTTAGAATAGATGTTGGAGAGCATACTATATTAGTCTTACTGATTAGTGATTCACTATTGGCAAAAGATTAATTTTGAGGGTACATTCAGAAAGGAATAATAATAATAATAATAATAATAATAATAATAATAATAATAATAATAATAATAATAATGCTTCTTTATGACTAAGTACATGCTCATGGAAATTAATAGAACTCTATTTGAGGTATGTTTTATTTCACATTTTTCCCAGTTTCAGTTGGGAAAGAGTTAATTTTCTAATGAGTACTGTGAAAGGCATGTAGATAGCGCTGTTGTCGTCACTAGGCATGTTTATACTTTTCAAGAACTCATTTCAGCTTCTCATAGAAGTTGAGAAGGAGCATATGGATAATCCTTAGAATGGCCAATGGGATATTCCATACCACAAATGTCATGCTCAGAATACAAATGAGGGTTCGCAGGGGAGGAAATCTGTGATCACTGCTTGGGAAGTGTCGATTCACTGGATAGTGAGAGTGGCTTGTGTCATTATTATTAATATTACTGTCAGTTTCCTTTCCTGTTATTAAACTGTCTATCTCAACCCATGAGGTTTTCTCCTTTTCCTTTCCTCTCTTTTTCTCTCTCTTCTCCACACCCTTCTTGAGGAAAGGGGGAGAACTGTCTGGTTCTACCTGACATCTGGGGTTAAACCATGGCATGTCCATCTTGTGTATTTTAATTCTTAATGAGTTCAAAATATATTAAATCTAGAAAACAAATAAAATTGGATGTAAGTGCCTTGTTGCATTCTTTTTATAGCTCACAGAATGCTACTAGCTTACATCAGTGCTCTTCATGTGAAGTTTGAGATAGTTCTACTCTATTAGTCTTTATTCAAATATGTCTGAAGTCATTACAAGGGATCAGTAAAACAGAATGAATTACAAGATCTTCAGAGTGCTCAAAATGTCTGTGATGTTTCTAGTACTTTCTGATATTTCTAATATCCTGTACTGAACAGGACCATTGACTAACCAGTTGCCTGAGAATCACTGTTCAATAAGATAATGTTATGATAAAAGGTATGTGCAGAAAAGTCCAAATAATTTAGTCCAAATAATATAAAATAAAATATCTTCCTATTCTTCCATGTAATGACTGAAGAAATAACATTAAACGTTGAGATCCAGATTTGCCATTAATTTTATACCTTCCTTTCCTGAATAATGAAAGATATTCTGGCATCTGACACTGGAGAATGATGCTATTAGCTTGCTAGATGTGTTATTGTTTCACAATTATTAATCAGGATGTCCTACAAGTATGTTTACTAGTGGTTTATACATGGGTGAAATTATAGCACAAAGCATGAATGACTATGAAAAGCACTTTTTATGTACAAAATAGTTAATTTCTATGCTGGAAATATTTCTTTTCAGGTAGTTTAGCAGTCTGGTTTTACACTTCAAAACTTTTGATGGTTTCAGGTCTACCTTGAATATTAACTAGCTTCGTGCTTTTGCGGAAAGGGAAAGAGCTGTCCTTGCAAGTCAAAAAGAAACAACATACTATAGGAAAAAACGTTGGTCTGATCAAGCATATTCTTTGAAGTATAAAATTATTTTTTAGAATTCTGATATACAGCTTCGGTAAATCATTGTTTTTTCACTTTTTACTATAAGAAAGCATTCTAAAGGTGATTTAGATTTTTCTCAGATATCAGCATAGGAACCAAAACATTGGGGTTTCTGGTTTTGCTAAAATAAACAATATACCAGGAGTAGGCTAATTTGGTTTCATCTGCTGATATATAATTACAAGACAAATAATTGCAAAGTTTATCAATTCAGTTTTGTGTACATTATAATAGCAAAGCTTATGTAAACATAACAATATATATATAACTTTAAAAACTAAGTATGGCAGTGATGTTTTCTACTACTTGCATGAGAAGTCTGCAACTAAAACATTTGTCCACAAATGGTCGATCCAAGATTAGTGCCATTACTCTGTTGCTTTCACTTTCAGATCAGTGAAAGGGGTGATGGGGTGTATTTCACATATAGCAAATTTTTTTTTCTTTATTTTTTTTTCCCCTGGCAAAAAGAGAGAAAACAGGATTTGTAAGCACACCTGAACTTAAGTGACTGATTTTCAAATAAGTTTCGTTTTAACTTCCTATACCTTAGTGGGACCTAGATCCTTCTAAATTATTTATATTCATAACTACTGTGTTCAGTGACTTAAAGGAGAAAATAAATGAATGTTCATGTCTAGTATAACTTGTGGCATAAAGAACTGTGTTGCACAGCTATTGCTTTTTTCAATAAAAGCATTAAACTCCCTTAGAAAATTTAACACTCCTAGTACATGAATTGGTTAATTTTAAGCAAGATCATATAAATTCATTCAGATCGCATCTATCTTCGTCCTTGTCATTCTCCTTCCTTTGCCTTTCTTTTTTACTGTTCTTTTCAAGGATAAAAAAAAGCAGTGACTTTCTTTTTATTTTTTAGATCAAACCACCACTGACATACAAGAGATTCTGCAATAAATGTATTGTTACCCAGGGAAGTTGTTGATGCCCCATCCCTGGAAGTGTTTAAGGCCAGGCTGGATGGGGCTTTGAGCAACCTGCTCTAGGGAGAGGTGTCCCTGCCCATGGCAGGGGGGTTGGAACTTGATGATCTTTAAGGTCCCTTCCAACTCTAACCATTCTATGATTCTATGACAAAAATGACACAAAATTTGAAATGCTAGTATTTAAAAAGAGATACAAAACCCTATAAAATAAAATTAGAAAACAAGTAAACAAACAAAATAATTAGTCCATTCTTTTGGAATACAATTGAATATTTGTCTTTGAAAATGCTGCTGGTTCAGCAGTCATCCAGAGCATACAAGCACTCAACGCATTCCAAGACTGAATTGTTTATTTAGGCGGTTGAATACAGACTGAGGATTTTTCAATCCCACTTCTTGCTTATTG
This sequence comes from Thinocorus orbignyianus, assembly GCA_013400375.1. NCBI lineage: Eukaryota > Metazoa > Chordata > Aves > Ciconiiformes > Thinocoridae > Thinocorus > Thinocorus orbignyianus. The sequence continues at coordinate 29,360 of VXBW01007015.1, forward strand.
GTTCTTCTTAATGTCTCCTTTTTGGCCAGCTGAGTTTTTGGAACAAGAAGACAAAAGAAGATTAGTGGTCAAGCCATGGTAATCACGTTTGGAAAGTTCAGAATATAGCAGTGACAGAAATTATGCTTTCTGTAGATGGAGGAGATTGTGCTAGGGCTAGAGCACATTCACAGGCTCTTATCTGGTGCTGAACTGTATAGTGCAAATCCTCCACAAAAAAAGTCTTATTATTAATAATATCCAGATCCAAAGAATCATTTCTTCATCAGTTGTTAGGATTTGCTGTTTGTCTTGGAAAAGTTTTGGAAATTTTACTGTAGAAATGTACTTACCAATTTGTTTCTTGTGTTTTAAACTGGCAAGAGAGCGTGCCTTTAACTATGTAACAAGGATTAGTTCACTCTTTTGATCCTCTGAGAATTAATGTGGGAAGACCACTTTTAAAATCAAATTCTCTCCAGCAACCTCAATCAATCACTTTAAAATGCTTTTATTTATAAGCTACATTTTATTTTCTTCCTGCATGCACATGAAAGAAAAATCTGTTGGAGATTAAAGAACTTTGTGAGTCTGCTTTTGCCTACTAAGAACTTGATTCCAAAGTTATTTACAACACTTCTCCTTCCTCTTCTAACATTAAGAAAAACCTGTGCTATCGGTTATTATTCTTGCTTTAATTCTCCAGGTCCTCTTCCTAGCTGTGTGAGGCCTTAGTCTACAACTCAAGAAGGCACTACCTCTCCAGCTACTTGTACCCAGAACAGGGGTCTGTAACACATAAAAAATGTAAGTGTACTAATCAGAATGTAATTAAACTGAACTTGCTTTGAACTCAACTGGAAACATACTGAAATAGTGCAACTAAGTATATTATAACATTCTGATAGCAGAACTAGATGTAATTTTACATGCGTATGTGAACACTATCATCCTCAAAGAAGCATGTAATTGGATATAGTAAGCATCCAAGTAACAAAAATTGCCAGAGGAAGGACAAGGTAAGCACAACAGATTTCAAGTAGACAGGACGTTCTACACAAGACTATTAGCTATAGTGAAAAATGTGTAGAGTTGAGAACCTATGGAACCTTCCAGGAATACGTAAGAATAAGGGATGAACTGTTGGATTCTTAACCAAAATTCAGGGGGCATAATAAGTGGTTATAGGTTTTCCATGTAAATTTTTGAGAGGGAGTTACCTGTCTTCAGTTTCCTATTATACAGGTGATCCTCTCAGCATCTGCAACGGGAATTAAAGAAAACTCTATTCATGCTTTCTACTTATCATCATGGAAAGCATGAAAAAAAACGTATCAAATGGTATCAGTTACCTTGGCTGTTGCTTCAGCTCTCTTGATCTCAGAAAAGGGAACAGTCAAGCCGCTTTGTTATCTTCCCTGCAGTTTGATTACTTGCAGTCAGGAATTACAGAGAGGAAGTATACGTAAAACCAATATTTTATTCCATCCCTGGAAGTGTTTAAGGCCAGGCTGGATGGGGCTTTGAGCAACCTGCTCTAGGGAGAGGTGTCCCTGCACATGGCAGGGATGTTGGAACTTGATGATCTTTATGGTCCCTTCCAACTCTAACCATTCTATGATTCTATGATTTTTTTTTATCACTCCCATTTTCCTGGATGATATCACTATTTTATTGTGGTTGCTTTTTAGGAGAAAAGCAAATTAAGAGGTGTTTTGCAGAAGTATGTTTTCCATTAGAAGCAAAGTGCAGGGACAAAAGTTAGAGTCCCACCAAATCCATTTTCTTTTTGGACTGATGGAGTTGGGTGAGAGTCCTTCCATTTAACCTTTGAAATAAGTGAAACAGAGGAAATAATACTTTTTTTCTTATACCAGCTTGTGATTTCATAACTTCTATTCTCCTTATTAGTCAAGGGAAGTAAACTGAACAATGAATAAAAAATACCCAAGCTGTGTAAATAAGTGCATAAGCATAAACAGTTTTTCTTTCCCCAACTTTGAGAAATGCTGAGCAGTGGAAAAAGCATCATACAGAGAGATCAATAGTAATTTCATTTCAATAATTTGTCACCTAATACAGTCAACAAAAGAAAAAAAGTGACAAACTGCCTATAATTCCATCTTCCAAAACTTTATATTCTATTACTATTGCTTTTGACACCAAGCAACATTTGAAACAGATAAAATGAGAACAGAGATCTTAAGAAAAAGAAATTAAAAATCCTGACTATACAAGACAAAGCTTCTACAATACAAGCTGCCACTGGATCAGAAAGATAATATGCGTGGAATGTATGTACTTACTTGCACAGAATGTGATGATGTGCTTAGGAAAAAACAACCAAAAATCAAAAGCAATCTATTACTATTTCTTAACTCCAGGACTGGGACTGTCATGTTAGTTAATAACGAAACATTTGTAAGTAACTGCTGGGCCAAGTCTGCCTATAATGGTCAATATTCATTCACATAACACATCAAAGATATGTTGGGAAATAACAGCCTTTATGTAAATTATTTTAAGACTTCAAAACTAAAAGAAAAATTGCAAGCGAAAGGAATTAGTTAGCCACAACTTTGATATAAACCAGAACAAAATGAAAAAGCAGTCCCCACAAAAAATGACATAAATCTCATTAGAAATAATGTACATATTAAAAGATATTTTTCGTTTTGTTTTTTTTTTTTTTTTCTCAATGACTTTCCCTGTTTAATTCAACTCATTTGGAAAATGTTTTTCTTTTTACAAAAACAACAACAGCAACAAAAAAAAATAAAATAAAAACTACCCAACAAACGAACGATAGTAAAGGATTTACAATTTCAAGCATATTTGGAATAGATGAATAAATATAACACAGTTCTGCACTACGCAAAATATTATTTCATTTTATTTAGCATTCTGTTCAAATCAGATTGTTGTTTAGATATTTATAGAATCATAGAATCATAGGATGGTTATAGTTGGAAGGGACCTCAACGATCATTGAGTTCCAACTCCCCTACCATAGGCAGGGACGCCTCCCCCTAGCCCAGGTAACTCAAAGCCCCATCCAGCCTGGCCTTGAACACTTCCAGGGATGGGGCACCAACAACTTCTCTGGGCAACCTGTTCCAGTGTCTCACCACCCTCACAGCAAACAATTTCTTCCTAATATCTAATCTAAATCTCCCCTCTTCCAATTTAAAACCATCACCCCTTGTCCCATCACTACACTCCCTGACAAAGGGTCCCTCTCCAGCTCTCCTGTAGGCTCCCTTCAGGCACTGGGAGGCTGTTACAAGGTTCTCTCCAGGCTGAACAGCCCCAGTTCTCTCAGCCTGACCTCATAGGAGAGGTGCTCCATCCCTCTAATCACCTTTGTGGCCTTCCACTGGACCTGTTCCAACAGTTCCATGTCCTTCCTATGTTGAGAACTCCAGAGCTGGACACTATTCCCAGTGGGGGCCTCACGAGTGCAGAGTAGAGGGATAGAATCACCTCCTGCAGCCTGCTGGTCATGCTTCTTTTGATGCAGCCCAGGATACGGTTGGCTTTCTGGGCTGCCAGCGCATACTGTCGGCTCATGTTGAGCTTTTCATCCACAATGATTGTTTATATGTGGCTAATGAAGATTGCTTTCTCTGTGTAATCACAGAATCACAAAATTATATGGGGTCGGAAGGGACATCTGGAGGTCATTTAGTCTAACCCCCTCTGCCAAAGCAGGTCCACCTGCCAAAGCAGGTTGTACAGGAAGATGTTCAGGTGAATTTTGAATGTCTCCAGAGACACAGACTCCACCATCTTCCTGGACAGAGACTCCACCTCTCTGGGCAGTTGCAGTCATGATGTAGAATGAAAAGCATACTTTCAAATACATTAATGTTAGGTATCTAAAGAAACACTGAAGTTTATTTGTACAGGATAAGCAGAAACCACTCTTTTTTTTATTTTTTTTTTTATTTTTTTTTTTAATCAGAATGAATTATGTCTTCAAATTTATTGGTTTTTTTAACAGGTTATTTTTATGGTCAAAAGTAAACTTTCTGACTCTAACACTTTTAAGATTAGTCAGAAAAGCTGCAGGGCAAACTATACATACTGGGCAACTTTATAGTGATAAATTGCATAATGATGCATCACAGAGTGAAATATGTGGAATGAATCTGGGCTCAAGTATCAGCTCTCTCAAGGTAGTCAATCATATGTGCTGACTTTTTTGCTCATCTCCACCTTTCACTACTCTCATCAACTCTGTGCTTTCACAGTAGGGAGCTTAGGATTTTAAACCAACACCACTTTTGAACTTAACTGTGATTTTTTCCTCTAGAAGGCTAACTACATTTGTTTTTCCTTGTCAGTGTTCACTTAACAATCCTTCAGTGCATTCTTTGAAAGCTCTATCTCAGTCACTTAGCTTCCACACTAAACTTTCCATGCAAGCACAGGTTCCTTGTGGCTACTGCTACAGCTGCTGCCATTCAGCCAGACCAAATTTTTGCCAGGACCAAGAAAACCTTCTCTAGACCAACCCTTATATCTTTAAAAGTCTTAAATGAACTAAGAAGTGATGCACTGGGACATTTCTAGACCTCCATTCTCCTTTCCTTTAGGAGGCATCTGACTCAAAATACATATCAATATAAAAAGATGAAGCCATGAATATAATCTTAGGGGGAAGAACTTAACAGGCAGTAGTGAGACCACCTGACCTTCCATGTTAATAAACAGTTTTGAAGCTCCCACAAGGAAACAATCACCATTGAAAACATTTTAATTTACAGGTAGTAAAGCACTTGAGACAGAAAGCAACTGCCATGACCCAACAGAGTCAATAGGCCTTTTTTATGCCTCTCATTCTTATTTCTTAGAGAATTATCTTCACCCACTGGCCCGTATCCATCCTTTTGGAGTGGCCAATGAACTCACAACCTAAAGATGTATCTTGGGTTAATTACGTCACAGTAGTTACTATTTATTAGGCACCAGAGAATCACCAAAGATTTCCATGACTTTACTTCATATATCTTCCCCAAAAGTGCTTTGAGTGTATCCATATATTATCCAATTCACACCAAATGGAGGCTGTTATGTATGTAAAGAAGAACTGCCACTTTTATAACACATTACAAAAATTATAAAAAATATGATTATACAATTATAATAATTATTAATATATTAATAATTATAAAATTATAAATCTTTTAACATGCAAAATCACATAGGCCTGGTTCTGGTTTAAGAGAAAGAAACAATTTGCAAGACTGTACATACCATTCTCATTTTAAAGCACCTAAGTATTTATATTTTCATATTTTCTTGAAAAATTTATTTCTTTGTCCCCAGATTTCAGCATCCCTCTTTTATAGACAATTTCAGCTCTCTCCTTTTAACACTTTCTTTAACTGTTGAAATTTCCCTTGACTTCCTTGTCATCTTTTGCATTCAATCAGGCTAAGCTGTATCATAAATCTTGGGATCAGACTCCCCACCGCCCTGTTCTTTGGGTTTATGGTTTCCAGAGCTAAAGGCCTACCAGCGTGACATAAGTGGTTGCAAAGCACGTCACTTACCAAAAATAAGACATGAATGAAGCCATAGAGGACATTTTGCCTTTGCAGCATGCAAAAAGATTCAATGATAGATACCATGATTCCACAAATTTCAAGACGCTCTATTAGACGTTCCAGCATTATGGAGTTTAACTGATTTAATATGACTAGCTTACTACTACTACTATTATTATTATTATTATTATTATTATTATTATTATTATTAGCTTATTACTAGGCTGAGAATGGGTTAATTAACAGAAGAATCAATCCAGAATTGATGTTCAAAATTAAACTGTACTAAATTTAGTAATTAAAATCTCAGTTCATGCTATGGCCAGTTCTTACACAGTATTAATTATCACTAGATATACAAAGCTGCTGGTATTTAGCAAGATTTTTTTTTTTCCTTTAAATATGAACATGGATTAGTAAATTATCTCTCTCAATTCCCTTTTGATGACAAATTGCCACAAGCATAGCCTCACATTCCTGATGGAAGAAACATATTCCAGAAACACCCTTGCTGATGATACTCTGTTTCAGTCCTCCAAAGCTGATTTGTTCAGACCACTTTCATATGTTTGGAAATATACTCATGAAGTTTTGGATAACAGTCTCATTCCTGAAGAGGAGGGTGGAGAAATATGTACCATTCTTTCTATTACAAAATCTTCCAAACAGACTGAACACACAAAACAAAAATTGATTTTGATTTTCAAATATACCTAAATGTATCTTTATACTGAGATTAATGGAATCATCCATATTTGTTAGCTGGATAGAAATCTAAGTAAATAATCAAATAACTAAAAATAGTTGCCTATCTAATTCTCGACCACTGTACTTAGAGATACCTTCTTAGAGGGGTTAGAGGCCAGAAAATCACGATGAAGAATGTTCTTGTAAGAAGTCCAACGTGACTTTCTCAGTAAACAGGATAACTAAAGAACGAGAAAAGAAGGCTGAAAAAAACCTCTCAGTGTTCTTGTAAACCAAAAGTATCAGGTATCTTGAAGCTCATAGAAGGCAGTGTGTTTGAAATAGTTATATACTCGTGTTTCTTAAAACATTTTATGTCTATATGAATAATATAGTTTCTCTTTAGATATAAATTTTTCACAACATGACAGTCTTAACAGATATCACATCACATCTTCCTCTCCTCTTCAAACCATATTCCTTTACATGTTCTGGCAGATGTCATACCCAAAGTCAATGAAAAATTTAGTAAACGGATACTTCAGTTCCTAGGCCTTTAAATAGTTCTACATAGCTGGATGAAGGTTTAGGTACTATCTGACATTTTAAATGACAGAACCGGTGACAATGAGATATTTAATAAGCCTCTGTGAGTATAAAATAAATGATGTGTACAAGGGGAGCACCACAAAATAAGAAGAAACAATAAAAACTTTCAGATGTCATTCTCTAAGAGAAAGAAAAAAATGTTCATTTGTGCAATAGTTTACTGCTGGATTCAGAAACTGGTCCAATTCAATTGTATTCACAATTTAAAGCACAATTTTCAAGTGTAATTCAGACTACACAGATCATTCCGATTACATACACCTTGATCTTTTACAGTATTCCATGAATAGCTCTGTGGTATTTCCTTCCTATATACTTTTTGGAGAGAAAACGGATTTCAGATAGTATAAAACAAGAAGGAGAGCAGGAAGAACATTAGATTGGATTAATAAGAATTTAGTACAACCTTGTAGTTCAAAATGTATTTAGAAACTAATGAAGTAACAAACAGTTGCTGCAGTCTCAGAAACAATCATAAATGGATGACATCAGAGGAGTCATCACAGACTGATTAATATTGATCACAATATTAACGAAGTAAGGTAATGAAAAGGCAGACTTGGTCTTAGAATGTTTCAGCGAAAGTTTTCTCAGGAAACAGAGGAAGCATTACTTTAATTCACAAAACGCTGTTGATGTTTATCCTGAAAATTCACACGTCTTTCTGAGTCACATTTAGAAAGCTAGAAGGTGAATACAACTAAATGAAGACACATGGACGGAAAAAGAGCATAGTTTGATTATCCTAAGAAGAAGGGTGGCAACAGAGATAAACAGTTGAGAAAAGAATCTTAGAATAAAGAAAACTAGTGGTCTGGGAGCAGATGGGAGCAGACTAGTTGTGAACAAGTTTAGGCTAGACATTTCTAGTTGTTGGAATCATGAGGCTCTGACGTGTTTTCAGTGGGAATAGAGGAATCAGATATCCTACCTTGTTTTGAGATGGATCATGACTGTTTTACCAAAAGCAATATATAGTGTAATTATTCTTGAGAGCATTTGGATTTGATAAGTCAGGAGTTTTCTTCAAACCTTAGCTTTCTAGCCTGAAGTGTGACCTAAATTTAGGGAAGCCTAGTCTTTCAAACCTGTCTTGTGATGTCTTCTTTATTGCCAAACCTCCTCTGCTCCTTCTGAAACATTATAGAAAGTTATTTCACCTGAAAATGAGATTCAGAATCCCTAAAAAATTGTCAGTGCTTGAAATGCTTATGAAGGACTTCACTGAATAAAAAATAGCACTGTTTCAGCATTTAAATTCAGAATCAAGTGACACTTCACACTTTATTCTGTTAATTTTAACAGAGTTATGCTGTTATCTTTAAATGTGTGGAACAGAGAGAATTTTACATACTCTACAGAAACAAGTATGAGACATCTTAATCAGGTGTAGTAGTCTATGATAATCTATTCCTACTTTACTTTTGTTAACATGATACATTGAAGTAATTAATGCTGTCATGGATTATCTACGTACACTTGTCATGACAAAACTTATTGATATATCCATCATTCTTCTAAAATCTACTCATTGTTAATATGCTAAAACAACATTGCATTAGCAGGTTTGCTAAATAAAATAACGTCAGCCAAAGAGTTTGCAGATTTCTCAGCTCTTAAAATATCTAATCAAGAGAACTGCACTCAAGCATTTTGGCACTAGAGTTATAAATTATGCATAACACAGCATAACATTAAAGCATTAACATAATTTAACAATACCAATCTATCAGTTCCTAAGTGAAAGAAATAAAGGTGTTGTATCTGGGTGTCTTGACTTGAGTCACGTAGTTTGTACATGTTAAAGATTTATAGTAATAAGAATGATTATTTAAAAGTTTTAGATCTTTATTAATGTGCCCTTATTATTTTTTTTCTTTAACTATGCAATAGTTTTTTTTACACACAAGCCTTCATTTGCCAACTTTTTTTTTTTTTTTTTTTGTCCAAATGACTGAGTACTGTCCTTTTTTAACATGCAAAACTGCACAGTTAGCTAAGACTAGTTGCTTTAAATAGAAAAAGAATCTGTGGATTACATCTACTCTCATTCTGTTCATTTCTGAAGTATTAAAAGAAATGTAACAGCCATCATCATCTGAGATAATTCAACCAGTTTAACTACCTTTTAGCAGAAGAAAATAGATAATACTTTTCTTCATGTGTGATGATTGTCACGCAAATAGCATTCCCAGAGGTTTTGAAATCTCAACTGAGTGTTTTTCCACTTCAGATGTCTACTCAAGAATGTCGAAGATGGTGTCATTTTGTGGGGTTTTTGCAGTGTTGGAAGCAAAGGTGTTGGACTAACATAAGGATTTCTACATGTTCATCTGACTTTTAATGTTACCTTTTTTTTTTTAATTTATTTTGTGCTGTTGTCTCAGTCATAAATTACAAATACATTACTTTTCTTTTACACAAGTAGACATAGTAAATAGCAATACACTTGTTACTGATCTCTCAGAGTGTATGAGATCATCTTATGGTGCCATGCTCTTAGGCAACAAACCAGAGGAACAACCATACTAAAAAAACCCCACTTTTTTATTATTTTTTCCCCCCAAAGTTAATTAAGCAGATTTAAACTGAGAAACTCCTTGCTCCTTTACAATTGCTCCTAATGCCTGTGTTGTACAAGGACCGTGTTCTGTTTCATTGCATGAAACATGACATATAAATGACAACAAACATTTCAGACTAATATAAATAAATTCCATCTCACCATATATAACTCCATTCTCATACCTGTCTGGAATTATTTTCATTTTAGATGAAGGAGAAAACAGAAAGACAGAGCTTTCATAGCAACGTTAGATTTTGACTCTTCTCTCACATAATCTACAAAGATAAAAGAGGGATAAAGACATCCATTTTGGCCATGTTTTCTTCAGAAGTGAGAAATAAAATCATACAACCAGATAGACACTTACTGTTAATAATTTTGATTTACATAATCACCAAGGTTCATTTAGACACTGAGTCTAGCTGTCTACACTAAGAGCAAAAATTTGAAGTTACTCTTGCTGGAAGTGTTCTTTGGGAAGAACAAGTCCTCAGTTTATGCCCTTGTTCTAGAGTATTTCAGCATTTTTCATTCCAGACTTTTGAGATAAAATGCAGGAGAATCCCCTCATCAGCATGCAAGGGTCACGCTCCTTCTTATTACTATTTTTTGTAACGTTCATGACTTTTGTATCCTCAGCTGCACTGTGGGTTAGTTTTTACAGAAAAGGTGGCCAGAAGTCTAAGCTATAGCTCAGCGGGTGGGTATGACTTTTTTCAGGCAGAAGAGGGCACTGAATTCAAATCTAATTTGTTGGACAACTAGTGTAGTTCTTAGTGTATTACAAAATGTAGGCAGGAGTAACAACACAATAGTTACAGCCTGTTTTAATTTTGAAAGAAAAGTAAAACCTACTCTTATTTATTAAACAGATACATTCCAGCTGTAGACAACTGTCTAACTTCAAGGGAGGGGCAGAGTTTCAAAAAAGATCTTCTTTGGACTTATCATTTTATCTGTTCAGTATGTCTTTCATGCTAAGGATGCTGTCTTCTATGGATCAAATGTGTAGATGTTGCTATAGTTAAAAGTGAGGAAAAATGCCTCCACATGGGGATTTAGTCCAGCTTCTAACAGGTTTACAAGGCAGGGGAAAGAAATTCTAAAAAGTACATTTATTTAAAAAAAAACCTACAAAACTCTCAGATAGCTCCAATTAAGTATGATCAACACTACCTTCATTGTACAAGAAATTCAAGTTCATAATTCACATCTTTTAAATTTCACTTTCCAAGTGAGGGACCTAATATTTTGTTCCACATATTCAAACGTGAGACTGCTGTGGATTTTGACATTAGAAAAAAAAAAAAAAAATGGTACTCAGGCTCACACCTTAGGTGCTGTAATTTTGGAAAAATATTTGTTACACAATTCATAAAATCTTACCAATTCTCTACACGTGACACAGATTACAAGTTGCAGTGAATAGAAGATGAGAGCATGGCTATATATTTAAGGAGTATATCAGAAATGAGGGTGGAACGAACCACGGCTATAGAGTGGCATGATTTAATTTTAAAATTTCCAGTCTTTTTGAATAATTCACATGCAGCTTTAATGTATGAAAAAAATATATGCAAATAGTTTCCCCAGGCATAGTAGGATATCAAAGTATTTTTAAAAACTTTTACCCTATCCTTCCATAAATACTTTATTATTTAAATAAAATAAATTAAAATCTGTTTACTCTGTTGACTTCTTTGATAAAAAGACTTTTTTGGTCAATGAATAAATGCATATTCAGAATGTTATGTACAGTTGAAGTACTGAAAATCATAGAATCATAGGATGGTTTAGGTTAAAGATCACTGAGTTCCAATCTCTCTGCCATGGACAGGGACACCTCCCACTACAACAGGTTGCTCAAAGACCCATCCAGACTGGCCTGAAACACTTCCAGAGATGGGGCAGCCATAGCTTCTCTGGGCAACCTGTTCCGATGTCTCACCACCCTCGCAATAGAGAATTTCTTCCTGATATCTAATCTAAACCTCCCCTTTCAGTTTAAAACTATTACCTGCCATCTTATCACTACAAGCCCTTGCAAAAAGTCCCGCTCCAGCTCTCCTTTAGTCTTCCTTCAGATACTGGAGAGCTGCTTTGAGGTCTCTATAGAGCTTTCTCCAGGCTGAACTACCCAACTCTCTCACCCTGTCTTCAGTACAAAAGATGTGCCACAGTCCTCCAATCATCTTTGTGGCCCTCTGCTGGGCTTGTTCCAACAGATAAATGTCCTTCCTGTGTTGAGGACTCCAGAACTGCATGCAATACTCCAGGTTGGGTCTCATGAGAGCAGAGTAGACGGGGAGAATCACCTCCCGGGATCTTCTGGCCACAGCTCTTTTGATGCAGCCCAGGAGGGACTTGGTCTCCTGTGGTGCTAGCACTTAATGCTGGCTTATGTGGAGTTTCTCATCCACCAGTATCCCCAAGTTACTCCCCTCAGGGCTGCTTTCAATCCATTCTCTGCCCAGCCTGCATTTGTAAATCTTTAAAATAGAGAACTGTACGGAGAATTAATAAAAGCAATTTCTTTCCCTGGATGCAGTTCTCTAGCCATTTCTTTCTGTCCACTTTGCATAAAAATTACACATCATGGTATTAATATGTTGTATTACTTTGTATTCTCACAACATCTTTCCTCCTTATAAATTAACTTCTAACTTAATCTTCCATTACACTTTTGGCAGAGGAAATATGCAAACACAGTCAGGGAAATATGTTTCTTTGAATCTCCAGTATTTCTGAACTATATGTGTTAGCCTTACTGACTATCTAGTGGACAAATGTTGATCCGGCACTGAGCTATAATGAGCACAGCGCATAAGGAATAATGGAAGCCTCAACACTGAAGTAAACTGGCATACAGACTTATAGCTACCATTTCTGATATGGTGACAGTTTCCAATGTAACTCGACATATAGCATTTGATTGGAATTCCAAATATAGTTAAGTGATTTGGAGTAACTTATTAGAACTTTTGAATTGCAGTTTCTTATCTGTATCTGCTGCAGTCTGATTAAGCAATATCGGATTTTTTGCAGCAATGCAAAGGTCTCTAAGTGTTATGTCAGCTATCCTAATTTTACAAACATGGCCCTAAAAAAAGATCTAAAAATGAAGTCTGAAATCAGGTCATCTGGTTACTCCACTGGTTTTGTAAGACTTGCATGCCCAAGTACAAAAATACATTAGTTAAATTTTCGGTTTGAGTAGTAGCTCTAGTAATATTAGAGAAATTCTTTTAATATGTAGTAGGTGAGAATGCTGCATTGGCCACAGGGAGTCTATTAGTCCTAAACCAAAGCAGATAATTTAGACATGTTTTATGTAAACTAAAGATAAGGTAGCATCCAGAAAGTAAGAGATTTTTGGAAAACAGGAACTGAGAAGTAGAAATTGGATAAAGTGTTCTGTTACAGTAGTCGTCCTACAAGCTTTCTTATATGCTGAGGTGAAGTCTGTGCCATAGATGTGTTTGAGCTAGAGGGAGGGTTGAGTACACGTATGTGTGTTTAGAACTCTTTCAAATGCAATTTGCATACATAGGACAGGTTGTCATTACTCAAATAAGGTACGCCCTCCTCCTACACATTTGCACTTTAAGTATTACCTATGAATATTTATGTAGCATTGTGTTTTACAGATTCATATAGGAATATTGAAATTATTGAAGGGAGATAAAATACTAATTAGTTCTTTTTCATATTTAGATGTCTACATGAGACAACAGAGGTATAAAAAACCTTTTGCAAAACCACTGGAAATAAAACGATATCTGAGGCAGAAATGAAATTTAAACAGGCAGAGTTTTATGCTGATAACTACAACTGCTTTACTTTAAACCATGGGAAACAGTTGTATTAAATTAGGTCATGACTGGAAACCTCATATAACAGCATCATCAGTTCTGCCTCAGATTCTGTTCCTTTAGATCCCACAACGTATAATCTCTGCTATTGCTTCTGTTAGTTCTTTTTTACCTCATTTTGTTTGTGAGTTTATCCATATTTGTCACAAGTTCCAGGCAGTAGAAGGTTTCGGATTTCTAATATCAGAAGAGGAGAGACACTATTTCTAGTGGTATTAACATCCACAGACTTTAAAATTGCAGACAATAATCTCATCTGCAGTATTAACTTCTAACAGCCTAAAGGTATAGCTTTATTTTTGTGACAAGTTAATTGTAAAAGTGCTATTTGTGACATCTTTTTAATTTCCTTTGACTTATCCCGTATCTTCAGTTTTTCTAACTTATCACTGTGAAGTTGTTTTCAATGAGAAAGTGGCATATTACCTACCTTTGGTCACATTGTACAATAATCCCACCTATATTAAATAGCCCTAGATCCCATATAACCAATCTACCATAGCATGACAAACTTTCTAGGGTGTTATGACTCTAGATTTATTAGATCAGTCCCTGAGGCTGGAAAAAAATACGGCATGGTTTTGGGCAAAACAACTGTTTTTAATTCTTATATTCTTAGACCTGTGAATTTACTAAAATTATGAACACTACTACTATTTTAACAGTGAATCTGGGAGCTGTCTAAGCATTTCAATATTCCCAGAACAAAAAAAAAATAAATGATTCATTAAAAAAAAAAAAAAAAAAATTAAAAAAAAAAAAAAAAAAAAAAAAAAAAAAGCACTATATTTAGCGTATACTTAGCAATCTTTGGTTGTCAGTTTCTTTAATGACTCAAGCCACAGGATTCCAAAACCTAAAGTAATATTTTTCAGATTCAAAAGAAATTTGAAAGCTTGACAATTTTGGACATTCCATTTTGGACATTCCAAAGTGACCAGTAGGTTGCTGGAAGTGATTCTTTCCCTCTACACTGTGCTCGTAAGTCTCCACCTGGAGTACTGTGTCCAGATCTGGAGTCCTGGACATAGAAAGGACATGGACCTGTTGGAACAGATCAAGTGGAGGACCACCAAGATGATTAGAGGGATGGAGCACCTCTCCTATGAGGACAGGCTGAGAGAGCTGGGGCTGTTCAGCCTGGAGAAGGCTCCAGGGAGACCTGATAGCAGTCTTCCAGTATCTGAAGGGAGCCTGCAGGAGAGCTGGAGAGGGATTCTTTGTCAGGAAATGTAGTCATAGGACAAGGGGTAACGGTTTTAAATTGGAAGAGAGGAGATTTAGCTTAGATACCAGGAAGAAATTCTTTCCTGTGAGGGTGGTGAGGCACTGGAACAGGTTGCCCCGAGTAGTTGTTGATGCCCCATCCCTGGAAGTGTTCAAGGCCAGGCTGGATGGGGCTTTGAGCTACATGGTCTAGTGGGAGGTGTCCCTGTGCATGGTAGGGGGGTTGGAACTCAATGAACCATTCTATGATTCTATGATTTAAAGTATATGTTAAAACACTTGGTATTGAAATTAAAAATCAATAACTATATGCAGTGAAGAAGAAAACTCAGAAATTATACAGCATTTCTCTGATTGTGTTACATAGAACTAGTAATACCTAAATTTATTTCAATAAAAGTAGTTATAAAAATCAAAAAAATGAAGAGAATGCTTTCCTATTGATCCAACACTACCTTTTTCCACTATATAGAGTATACTTTAGTCATATATTTTGTTTGTTTCCTGGGAAAGAACCTTTACGTTTTGCATCTTTGTGTAGAAATAACACCTTCTGGTTATTCCGAGTAAGTTGCCTGCATTTTTTCTTATTCTTGTAGTGTTATTTTTCATCTAACTGGTGTCTATATCTCTCTATCTACAGTTGTCACAGTCTTATGCACTGTTCGAGCTTCTATACCTACATCTTCCACATGCCAAATCTGTCTTGCACCTCTCATGAAAAACTTTTTTCTGTACCAGACTCAGTATGTTTTGATTTGTTTTGTTTTGTTTTGTTTTAATTTGTTTCATTTTATTTTATTTCATTTATTAGAGGATGATAACTACGATGAACACTTTCAAGCATGCAGTTGTGTAGATGTTTCTCCTGATTTACTCGGCATCATAGTAACTCAATTGCAGTAACTCGATTGAACATGCAGTTGCATGTTCAATTGCTGCTCAATAGTTTTCTTGGTTATTACTGGAGTACCTTGATATACTATTCCCTTATATGTAGTGACTTACAGAGCATCCTGTATCACCTGAATTACCAATTTCTGAGTAATTAATGCGGTATTTCCAATATAGTTTCCAATATAGTTTCCAATATAAATATGAGGAACTACAGCTCATATAGACTGATCTGAAGTCTGAAATATCTGAGTAAAATAAGCAAGCTCATTCCTTGTCATAATTCAGCTGTTAATCTTCAAGTCCTTAAGGTGGGACATTATGTGGTTGGAAGAAAAGGAAGGGTAGGTTTTCATTGCATATTCTCTTGTGACTGGAAGTTTTCATCCTCTGACTGTTACCAGAGTATTGGATGCATTAGTCTCCGATTCTGAAAGCAGCTTCAGGCTAAGTGCTGACAGCATCAGCTAAGCGTTTTCCTTTCAGCCAAGTACATAGTTACAACTCTCCTGGCTTTGATTTGTTTCAATATTAGGAAAGAAGAAGCTATCCCTAGGGAGGCATTTGTTTCAGAAAAAACAGTAAGTTAAATGCTACTCTCAATTACATTGGTGTAAAGTAGGATTAAATCCTAGTTAAATTCAAAGTATTAGATCTAAGTTTACATCTCAATACTAGAGATAAGAATTTGAACAATTATTCCCTAAATCACATCCTGTAAATTGTTAAGTTTCTAAATTTATCAGTCACTTGAAAACTAATTCTTGAATTATGTTGTTTGAAAGTGCTAGAAAATTGTTCAGAAAGAGAAATGGTTTTAATCTATGACATGCAACATAACAAAATGGATATTTTACATAAAAATGAAGTATTGTGAAAAAGTTGTTTATTTGCTGATTTTGGTGGGTCAAAAATTGTGTCAGAATAATTTCTTTTGACATTTACTCTTCTGTATGCAAGTAAAACCATCTCAAAGAGAGAACAGAAGCAAAAACATGCTCTAAGCCTTCCAAATTAATCAGTAATTAAAAAACTTTTTAGCAAGTTATTAAATTACTCAGCAGGTTTTCCATATTTAGTTAGCATTTTGTTTGTGCTTGGTTTTGGCTTGTGTTTTGTTTTTGGTTTTAAGCATCTAGTTTCAGCACTGGGTCCAGTGTGTTCTTTTTGAATTTTTGAAATCTTTCTCTTAGTTTGAGTTTTAAAATCTCTAATTATTTTTTTATGATAAAAAATATCAGTACCTGTGACATCAGAAGATCCCTTCAGATACTGGAAGGCTGATCTAAGTTCCCCCCGGAGCCTTCTCTTCTCCAGGCTGAACAACCCCAACTATCTCTACCTGTCTTCTTAAGAGAGGTACTCCAGCCCTCTCATCGTCTTTGTGGCCCTCTGCTGGAGTTGTTCCAACAGATTTATGTCCTTACGGTGTTGAGGACTCCAAAGCTGGACACAGTAGTCCAGGTGGAATCTCATGAGCACGGAGTAGAGGGATAGAATCACCTCCCATGACCTGCTGGTCATCCTGCATTTGATGCAGCCCAGGATGTGGTTGGCTTTCTGGGCTGCCAGAGCGCTCTGCCAGCTCATGTTGAGTTTCTCATCCATGAACACTCCCAAGTCCTTCTCCTCAGGGCTGCTCTCCAGCCATTCTCTACCCAACTTGCATCTGTTCTTGGGATTGCCATGTTTTAGGTGCAGGACCCTGTACTTCACTTCGTTGACCTTCATGCGATTTGCACTAGGCCACGTGTTAAACCTGTCCAGGTCACTCTGGATGGCATCCCTTCCCTCCAGTGTGTCAACCACACCACACAGCTTGGTATCATCGGCAAACTTGCTGAGAGATTCTTCTATTCTATTCTTCTATTCCATGTCTCCAACAAAGATGTTAAACAACACTGGTCCCAATACCAAGCCCTGAGGAATGCCATTCTTCACTGGCCCCCATTTAGACATTGAGCCGTTGACCAGGATCCTTTGAGTGTGGTCATCAAGCCAGTTCCTGATGCACTGAGTGGTCTATCTGTCAAATCCATGATTTTCCAGTTTTGAGACCAGGATGTCAGGTGGGACAGTGTTGAATGCTTTGCATAAGTCCCGGTAGATGATGTCTGTTGTCCTGCCTTTGTCTACCAAGGCTATGGCAATATTGTAAAAGGCCACCAAACTTGTCAGGCATGACTTGCTCTTGGTGAAACCATGTTGGTTGCCACCAACCACCTCCTTATTTTCCGTATGTCTTAGCAGAGATTCCAGGAGCATTTGCTCCATGGTCTTGCCAGGCACAAGGTGAGACTGACTGGTCTGTAGTTTCCTGGGTCTTCCTTCGTATATGTTAATGAGGGCTTTTTCAACTCACAGTGCATTGTCATTATTTTAAATCCTAAATTAACCCCCAAAAGGCACTTCTTTTTTGTATTTTTTTTTCTATTGTGCATATTCGTGCAAAAACATGCAAATTTCCTGTTACTTCTACCAAATCTGATACAAAATCAATTATGAATTTAAAAAAACCCATCATTTATACAGTGGCATGTAGTAACATTGTTACACATTGTCACTGAGTTTGTCCGTATGATTTATTCTAACAGGTACTGAGAAAGATGCATATAGAACACTGACTTAAACTGGTTTGTGAAAATCCACATATTTCTTATGTACATCTTATAATAGAATATGCCTCAAAGTGGTTTGAATACTAATTTAATTTTTTTAAAGCCTAAGAATCTGATTTTGGTTTTATTCTTTTAAAAAGAAGCAAACAAGAATTTTCAAAGAAATATACCCCTTCTTTGTCTAACTTTGTCTGATACAAACGTGATATAATATGCTATAATATTTAATAAATATTAATAACAGATATATCTACTTCTAAATTATAGGTGCAGCAATAATTAATTCCCATCTGATAAAATATTTGGGAAAATCCATTCTATCTACATGAAGTATGGTTCAACATAGAAAGATTTTATTTTTCAAGACAGGGAATTTTTTAATTAATGGGTTTGTCTTCAATGTCATGCTAACATTCCAGCAAGTCACTAAAGAATCACCGATATTCTTTAGACTAAAAATAAAATCTATAATTACAAATAGTATTCTTAAAATAATTCCACTGAAGACTGTAGATAATAAATATCCCATTGACTTGATCACACCGACATTTTTCATGCCACTTAAGATATTTCAGTTTGTCAGAGATATCCACATGGGACTGGTAGATATTTCAGTGGAGACGTACTGGCATCTGGATGCCAGAGAGGATATTCTAGAGCACTTCATATCGCACTAGACAATACTGTGAAGCAACAGGGAGCTTAGATTTCACCAGATCATAATGGAAGCTTAGATCTCTAGTAGTAGACACATAGAAGCTTAATTCAGAGCATAGTCTCCTCCCTCTTCTCAAATAGTGCTATGGTACAATTCTCCCAGCTGAGAATACTAAGCTATATCTCTGAAAATCATTATCTTAGATATCCAAGGGTGTTTCATGTAGGTCCAGATGAATGTAGAAATACAGACAACCAAACTGAGATCCAGTTTCCACTAACAGGAATCTAGCACTTTGCTTGCACACAAGTCAACATTTAAATGTCCGTAGTACATAGCTGAACATTACTAAAATATACCAATATCGGGATTTCAATCTATATCTCAGGATAACCCCTGCAGCGATACGAACGCAGATTATACATTACTCCTAGAACTGCCCTTTGCATTGTATCTAAGAAATAGAAATCAATTAAGACTCAATGGGTAAGAATTCCAGTAAAGTACAGAAAAGGAATGGAAAAGAGAATAAAAAACAGTTCAGGTTTTTCCCTTAGTTGAAACATTTAGTTTAAATGTTTCAAAGACAAAGAGCATGTATAGCCAGTTTCTCACAGATCATTGCCAAGAAATGCTGTCTGTACAGCTGGACTGATCCAGATTGACATCAGTGGTAGGAGAGTCCAATAGAAGCTTTCAAGAAACAAGATATTCTTGGCAACAAGACTAAAAATATGACTAGTTACACCAGTTCTGATATAAAATTGGCTGGCATTCTTCACATTTTTAAAGGCATTATCAGCTGAAAGCAATCCAAATGGTGATGAGCAAAAAGAGAGCACCTGCTTTTCATTGATAAACACATACTGCTCAAGACATGAGTTCCTGGATAAAGACACATGTGTGTGCTTCTGCAATAACAGCCTGTTTAAAAAATGTCTGGAAAAAGAAAGAAAAGAACAATTAGATCAACATGACTACATTTAAAAAAGGCTTTCATGCTGACTATATATTAAGAGGGTAATTTGTCTTGCCATTTTTAATTATTATCAACAATAGCTGTTTCTACAGGGTTTCCTTTCTCAGCCCAGCTCCCCCTACTACTTTGATGTATAGCAAAGAATTTGATTTGTATCAAGTTATTTGTGAAATAAAAATATTTTAATGATAGAAAAGAATAACATTACCAACATGTAAACTAAATACTTCAATATTATAGTGACTATGTTCCTTTGACAAGCAATGTTCCAACTAGATCCCAACCTGAAATCGCATTTGAGGGCCTTAAACTATAAAATAGAACCAACCATTAAAATCAAGTGAAAAGATTACAGATATGTGGAACATTTAACACAAAAGTTGTCTAGACCTTTTTTTCTTACAAAATTTGCCAATTGACTATGTGAATCCTATTTTATGTACTATTGAATACTAAGACAAATATTTCCCAGAACATGAACTGCAACTTAGGTAAAAAAAATATTACTCTTCAGAGCCAAACTCATGCCCACTGATTATTTTACTCTCAATCTTAAGAGATGAAATATGGTGATTAAAATAAATGTGAAAAAATTGTACTAAATCATGCATTATGCCCCAAAATATTAGCTGAATTTCAATAAATAATCATGATTTTTAAAAATATAAGAACAAGTGTAATTTAAAAGAGGCAGACACAAAATATAATCCTTTCTTCTATGACAGAACAAAAATATGCTTTTAGTACCTGTCAATTAACTTGCCAAGAAACTGCAACTGATTTCTGAAATTGCAAAATAGAACCCCACAGAATAAACTTTCCCAAAGTCTGGTATCTGGTCTGAATATAGTCAGATCTATTCTATGTGGTAATGCAGGGAAATTACACTTTATGCATAGATTTGATACTATGCAAATAGAGATAACATGGAATAGATTTTTACCCCAAACAGACTAGAAAACAATCTAGAAAAAGACAATCTTTGAATGGGATCTGGCAAGCACTGGGAAAGACAAGAACTCAAATGGCTCATTTTATTTACATAAATCCTCTCTTAAAAGAATGAACGCAAGCAGGAGAAAGACAACTTGGACACAGTACTCCTATTTTAGTATGTAGGTCTTTGACTGCTGAAATATTTCCTGTTTCATTATCATAACATAACATCAAACAAGCTCAATAGTACTCCATTACCATTTTCTGATCGATTAAACAAAATCATAGAATCATACATTGGTTTGGATTGGAAGGGGCCTTTAACGATCTTCAAGCTCCACCCTGCCCCATCTTTCTTGTGGCATCCCTGTGTATTGCACCACTTACTTGAGCATCATGCGCAAACTTGCTGAGAGTGCACTCAATCCTACTGTCTATGTCATTAATAAAGATATTTAACAATATCAGTCCCAATTTGGAGTGCTGAGGGATCAGCTGTTACTGATCTCCATTTGGACATTGAGCCATTCATTGCAATTTTTTTGGCATGCATCCAGCCAACTACTTACCCATCGAATAGTCCAGCCATTAAATCTGCCTCTCTACAACTTAGAGACAAAGATATTGTGTGGGATCATGTCAAAGGCTTTACAAAAATCCCTTATCCACCAATAGTCCCTTCACTGTAGAAAGCCAACAGTTTAGTCAGGCATGATTTTCCTCTGGTGCAGCTATGGTGACCCTCTCCAGTCACCTCCGTGTCATTCATATGCCTTGACATGCCTTCCAAGAGATTCTGTTCAATGTTATTGCTGGGCACTGAGGGAAGGCTGACTGGCCAATACTTCCCAGGGTCCTCCTTTTAACCATTTTTTAAAATGGGAGTGATGTTTCCTTGTTTCCAGTTACTGGAACTGTTCTTCACCTGACTGCCATGACTTTTCAAATATAATGGAGAGCAGCTTATCAACTACGCCTGCCAGTTCCCTCAAGACCTTGGACTTGAGAATCACAAAATCTTCATTGGGCCCATTAGAAGTGTCTTAGGAGAGGATGTATAATGTTACTAATGGGTTTTTTTTTTATCTCTATAAAATGAACTTTAAATGACCTGCTTGGCTTGTCTGTGGTACTAACCATGTAAATGCAGTGAGATGTACTTCACCTCAAATAGTGAAGTTATTATCAATCCATTACCAATCACCCCTAACTGTCAGTAATGTATACATATATGTAAAAAGACCTTATTGGGTCTACTATTTTTGGAAAAGCTTTATGAAACTAAATCAATAATTGTGCCATACTTGTATTTTCTGTCTACACTGTGGCCACTGAGGACCATATATTTGTTAGAATGGTGTGAATACAACTGCCACATAAAAGACTTCATCTTCTCCATATATTATACAGCCATTTATTCCCTAGAGTATGAAGGCAAACTCGTATAAATATGTAAGCCTGTCTAAGGTAACTATAGATGTTCTCATTATCCACATAAATATTAATTTTACTTTTTTAAGTTTCATGGCCTCAGGTAACTTGTGGTAATGATTAATACAAGTTAATTAAAGGACATAATATTTGGCAGAATGTTTAATTGTTTCACTTTTCATATCAATTTACGTCTCTATGATCTTGCATTATACCTAAATATGAGTCAGAAGTCATGATCTACCTAACTGTAACTTTCACAATCGCTTAGTTGATATGCCTCCTCATGTTACTTTTTGTTATTGTGCACTCCTGAGTAAATACAATCAGTATTTTCACAGCAAAGCTTTCTTTGCCCTAATCCTTTTCTTCAAATCTATGCATAAAAGAAATCAAAACTCTAATTAGTTCGAACTGGGCTGACTTAAATGAAATTCAGTATTTCATCTGAAGAAGTATTACAGCATTATAAAGATTAATTATAGTGTTTTCTTCTTCTTTTTTTTTTTT
>VXBW01007015.1:54162-104044 GCA_013400375.1 Thinocorus orbignyianus
ATAATGAAACACAATTGCCTTCCACTGTTAAATAATAATAATAATAATAATAATAATAGTTAGTACTTAACTATATTACTTCTTTAGAGTTGATCTACGGTCCTTTACTTATCATGCTTTCCTTACTACTTTGTGCTCTCTCTTTTCGGTCCATCATATTTTTGGTACCATTTGCTTACTTTCTAAGTTCTCTAGTACGTGTCAGTGGATTCTTTTTAAAAGTATTGGTGCTAAACTAATAAAAGTACTATAAATAATAGTATAAATATGAGTCTTATAAATTACTGCTGCAGATGTTCACACTATTTATAGTAGAAAAATATGCAAATGACAAAGGAAAACTTGATTGGATAGATCAGTATCACCACTGTGGATACTGATTTTGTAAGGAAATCAACAGAATATGCACTGAATTATATTTTTATCCATAGATCTTTGCATAACTAAAATAAGATTGATATTGATCCACTTCACAGTGGACAGAGAATACCTTTCCTCTTCTTACCTGATGCCAATGGTTAAGGAGGTGATTTTTCTGACTGAACTGCACCTTTGGAAGGCACTGGTTTCTGAACATGGGGTATTTATTTATGATCAGTATTATGGAGTTCACAGAATACCAAAATATTTTATACTGATTATCTAGGTTTATTTTTGCCGTGTGGCAACTTCTAAAGATTCAACAAACTTCTGAGACTATCATGGTTTAACACCAGCTAGCACCTAGGACCAAGCAGCCACTCTCACAGTTCCCTCAGAAGGGCTATGAGTAGCGGTAGGAAAGGAGGAGAAAGGGAAGCAAAAAAAACCAAACCAAACTCGAGGGCTGAGATAAAGACAATATAAAAGAAACAGTAACAGAAAACGAAGATAACAATAACAGTAATTTCAATAATGACACCTCAGATTCACTGCCCTATGAATTGGCACCATTGGGAGCAGGTATCAGGAACTCCTGTCCTCCCAACCAGCCCCCATTTGTATACTAAGTATGATGTCTCTGGTATGGAATACTCCATTGGCCATTCCATCATTCTATCTATGTTCCCTCCCAGAAACTTGTATGGGAAGCTGATAAAAGTCTTGAAAAATATAAACACCACCTGGCAACAACTAAAACAATATGCATTGCTATCATTCCTTTCATACCAAACCTAAAACACAGCAATCTGTAGGGAAAAAATTAACTCTACCCCAGCTGCAATCATTATGGTGTGGCAGTTCTGAAGATTTCTCCTTCACTCCTTTGAGTTTTATGTGATAATGAAAGACTTGAACAGCACAAAAGCAATCATTTAGGGAAAGGACTGGAATATCAGTCATTTGTCAGATGTGCAGAAACCCATCCATGAATGGAAGAACCAGCCCCAACTAAACAGACAATCCCTCCTCTCATCATTTCTGTATTTACTTTTTATGTTTTCTTTAGTATTGAAATTTCTCCCCAACAGCAAGCAGGCAGTAACAAAATTTCCTTCTACTTCAGCACTACCAGAAATGTAGTGTTTTATAAACACTCTAGTTACGAAAAGAGGAAATACAGCTCTTTGTCAACCAAAAAGTGTCCAAAATCTTGCTTTATAATTCAGAAAATGAAATATTTTTTTAAGAAAATGTAGTTAAGAGTTCAACTGTTGATGAAAACCTACATTTGTCACCACTAAAAAGAAAAGGATGGGTCAGTCCATCACAGATCAGTCCATCACAGATCAGTCCGTCACAGGTGCAAGGAACTAGTTAGTAAAGTCACAAAGTTGAAGTGATGGATCTTTTCTTAAACCAACACCACATATTAGCAATTAATTTATAACAGAAGATATGATTAGTGTCAAATTTCAACCCAGCCACCAAACAACACAGGAACTGAAACATGTGGGAAAAAAAAATATTTGAAAATAGTTGACATAAATATGGTAGCTAAAGGAAGACTGTGAAGTATGAAATTAAAAAAAAAAAAAAAGTGTTGATGGTAATATTTTACTGTCCCTTGAATTACATAATCCTTAATTTTTTCAGTGGCAGTATTTAGTTCCTAATGATGTGCACCTGTAATATATTGCTAGATCCAGATCAATGAGTTTGCATGCCAGATTCATTTCACATTTGTGTCAGGTTTACATTAAAAATAAATTGCTAAGCAAAGTTCAGTTAGGCTCAGTGCCAAAGGCAGAAGGTTTTTAATGTAATACAAGTCTTATAAAGGTTGGAATAGGTAGCTTTGATAACCTCAGTCGCCTTGTCAGAATTAAGATAAAAGTCTGTATGTGTGATTTGTGCTTCATTAGGCAGGGTCTTTCCTTGAACATTTTAGAAATCTGGAAGGATTCATCAGTGCATCCAGGCCATGCAAGTAACTATAATTCTCAAAACAATTTGTCTTTTGTCTCATCGTTCAGCAATAACAGAGAACGAAAATATTAGCATGAGTTTAAAAAAATGAATGAAACCCACTGGAATTAATATTTTTTTCCCATGTAATTTAAAGACCATATTCTCCTTACCTGATACTGCTTCAATTGCAGTATCAACAAAAGTGCTGAGAGAATTGGCGGAGAGTTTTATGTAAAGATCTTTCAACTTTCTCCAGTCCCCCAAATAGATGATGTTTATTAATGACCCAGGAAAACCATGGGGACTGTTTTTTTCTTGAAGACAGCTTTATTTGAAGATCAATATCCATGTTAGAAAGATTTATCTGGAAAGAGTTTTTATTTTTTGTCAGGGGTCAAAAGTATATTTTCTAGAAAAGAGCTCACTGTTTAAATGAGTGCATAGTATTTTAACACAGAAACTATCAAGTATTTGGAGACAGGGGCTATATCTAGCATTTATGAAAGCTTCTGAAAAGTTTTCTGATGTTCAAGCTAGAATTTCTGTGTAGGCTTGTAGGTGGGGAGAGTTGGAGTGCACCCAAGCAGCAAATAACCCTTCTGCAAATCAGAGGGTTGGTCCATGTTTGAGTGCTGGACTGTCTGATTCAGGTATGGTACTGCGGTTTCAATTTGCTGCTCTGTGTGTTAGCATCTTAACCATGGGCTCTTTTGAGGCAGCTTTCCAGGACCTCCAGATTGTCTTTACTATAAAAAGGATTATCAAAAAGTGTCAACTACTGTGCTGGGGATACCAACAATATGCTCACCGAAGTCTGCAGTATCACCAAACAAGTCTGCTACCTCTCATGTAATAGAAGAGCTCTTTAATGTTCCAAATATCTAACTTCAAATCAGCATTGTGTAATCCATGAAACAACATCAGACTTTAATGGAGACTTTGTCATTACATGTTCAATAGTCCATTGAGTGAGTTTGGGAAATAGTATACTCGCATATACCCTGTGGTATACTCTCTAATGGTGAGTGATTCCTTTTACCGTTTGTGCTGTCTCTTGGATACTAATCAGTTTCAGTGTTTCTCTGAAATCCTAGGAGCTGAAAGTGCTATGTTTTTTTTATGAAAAATATTATTTCATTCACATTTTACCATCCATGTAGCAAAATAGGTGCGATTGCAAGTGGTGGGAATCAAAACCTTTCCTATTTATCATTAAGACACCAGGAACAGCTTTCTTAGGTTACCACAGATGAGAAACAAGCAATATAATGGAATAAGGTAACAGATAGTTAATTAAATTTACGTTAGTAAAGAAAATCAATTGGTACATATCCAATCCATGCTCTGAAAAGTATTTTGTGGCTCTATTTCCATTCTTTGATGTCAAATCTGGGGCTCCTAACATAGTTTTAGAAAGTAGACACACTACAATTGGTATTTTAGTATATTCTCTGATTGTAAGGTTGATTCTCAAAAGCCAGTAATTGGAAATCAAAATACTGAAAGGGTCACAAAAACAGCTATCAAGTATAACTCACTTTCACATTGGCTGCTGGATGAGGAAGAGAGCAACAGAAAACACTGGAAAAAGTTCCAGAGGATTTTAAGATATTATTGAAGCAATTATATGAACAAGCGTAATTTAATTAAAGTCACTTGGTACAGGTTTAAGAGGGGAAAGTCATGCTTAAGTAAATTAAAATGTCTTCAAAGATGTTATTGTCATGAAGTTCTGAGTGACTTTGTGTGATGGTAATGGATATGGACCCGTTCACCTCTGGGTCATTTTTTCAAATTTAGCCAAGGTCAATGGCAACCAAAAGTTTGCAGTATCTTATGGCTTAGTGACCTGTGTGAAATAAGCTGAAGGTCTCATTTGTATGCTTATTGGACAGTAACCCACATCAAAAAGGCACCCTCACAATTGATGCTGCTTGTTCTCAATCTTAACAGCGATGAAGGGGCTGCACAGGCATGAAGGCTGCACTCTCCCCTGACCTGTAGAGGTGATCTTTCCAGGGCAAGACTGAAATATGCTGGGAAGTCAAAGCAGAGATATTCATTCTAGAAACAGTGCCTTGGTTGTTCCTATACAGATATGTGAACAACCTAGTTCAAGTATTACATGAAAGTAAGAATTAAAAAAAAAAAAAAAAAAAAAAAAAAAAATCAGGAAAAAGAAAACAAAAAAGGAGAAAAAAAGAAAGAAAGAAAAAAACAAAACAGTACTAAAAGCTTGTACTTTGCTTGCTTTACTCTATACTAATAATTTTCAAAAAAATGTTCAATAGAATATTACAGGTTTAACAAAAATATTAAATCTGGAGAAGAGTGTATGTCTTGGGGAAATTTATCAACAAAGCATAAAAGGCATAGATTATTTCATTCAATATATGTGCACAGTTCAACTGTTAATGAAATATAATATGTATATGTAAGATAGGCATAAAATATATTTTAAATTTATTGAAAAATATAAACAGGTGTTTTATTATATATATTTATTATATATTATATTTATATACCTATAAACAGATATTTATTAGTAATAAATTCATAATGAACTTTTTTTTTTTATTTTAAGTTATGAAGACACAGATCAAGGATACCAATCTCAGATGCCAGAGATTCCAAAACAACTCAAACCAATGTCTAAAACCTAATGCTTGATATGACTGGTCTGGGTACTGCTTTTTTTATGTTTGTTTAATTACTCATTCACCAACTCAGCTCACGATTCCATCAGCATGGCTTTGTCAGTTTATTCTGAAGTCTAGAAATAAGAGTTCTCACCGAAAAACAAAGTGGTGATTTCACTCCTCCTCCCTCCAGACTCTCCGTGCCACACTTCCTGGGCTCTAACCCTAAATTCTGCTATGACTAAGGAGAAAGCCTCCTCCTTATTTCCACCCCCAGGGACTATCCCAAAAAGAAATGTTCTGAATCTAAAATGATTGTAGGTGTCTTCTGAGGCAGGCAACAACTAACGCATACTGCTTGCCTGATACTGAATATTATCTGGCAATAGATAGTTCCCTAGCTAATATGTCGTTGTGCAATGGTAAGTACTAAATTCAATGATCCATATAAGATCGCTGCAGAAGTAGAAGTATATTGTACATGCAGCAGCAGATTTCAGAAACAGAGATAGCTAAGACAACCTGTGTAGGTTTGAAATTACCTAATGCTCACAGTATGTCAGATGAGATGGATAAAAACACAGCTAACGTAAGCTTAAAAACATGAAGCACTGAAAAACAAACCAGTTGAAAAAAAGGTCTTACATATACTCTTTTCTTTATGAATATTTTAGATGGCAGACTGCGGGCTTAAAAATCTTATAGGCTAAAGCGTTTTGTTTAAATTTGGTTTTAGATAAAGATATAAATCGTTCCCATTCTTAAATGCAGCTTTCAAACATGAAAAATTTTCTTTATAAATAAAAATAAATTTACTTCTCAGATTAAAAACTTTCAGAAAATTGTGGATAAAGGAAAATTTGAGTTTCAAAAATCTCCTAGTAAGTATGGCATACAGCAAGTAATTGGGCTGCACCAACCCAATGCAGAGATTCAGTACAAGATTCCATTGCTAATTTTAACCTAAATATACTGCAGCTCTTGCATAAAGTGTCAAAAAAAAGTGAATTAGTTTCTCTAAGTTCTGGATTGTTTATGTCCGCTACTATGCTGTGATCACATTCAAATATGAAGCTTTTTAGCCCTTGAAGTCTTAATTAAGAAATTATTTTATTATTAGGACCCTTCTTCAGCTGATCTTTTCATTTGAATCCAGTTCCGCTGATCTAATCGTACAATAAATGGTCATAGGACTGGGTTTAAAGACACCTGAATACATTAAATTTCATATGAAAGAGAAGATCCATAATAGCAACAATGAAAAAAAAGAGCAGTCTAGGCTGAGAGTTGTACTTAATTCCATGTGTGAGAGACTACAATAGGAAAAACCACTTGTATTTGTTAAGGGTTAAAAGTAGAAGGAACAGAGTTTAACCGTGAAATGAAAGCAAACAATGGATGCAAACAGAAATATTTCACTGTAATGATAATAACCACATGGAATAATTTGCCACCAGGGTCAAAACAGCAAATGTTAGCAATCAGATAAGAGAACAAGCCATTTTCTAAAAAGGAAAGAAATTGAGATAAAAGTGACTTTTAACTCTACTTTTCATCTCAGCCGTTCCACTTTAAAAATTCCTTGTCTTCTATATAGTGTTACTCAATGGATCATTGACTATATCTTGCCAAAATATGCATTGTGGAAATAGTAGAGATGAATTTTCTTTATTTTGTAGAGTATTTTGCAAATGTATCATCTAGAACAGAGACAATTATAGAGTTTTATTACAAATAAGCAGAACAAAGGGATTTTTAAAAAGATTTTATTTTTCCATTCTTTTTCTGGATAAAAGGCCAACAACTTGATTTATTCTCAAAATAAAAATATCCAAAATATCCACACTAATTAATGCATTTTTTAAACAATTTACTCGTTTTGATCATATTAATACATACAGGTTTAACAAATGGAAATATCAAATCTAATTTCTACTTTTTAAAACTCTTATTATAATCCTTCAAAGCAAACATTTGTTTAAATTTTCAATTTAAGAATCTTACAGTTCTTGCAAGAGGAAATTTTCAGTTATTTTGCCAACTCAATATGATGTTTTGACTACGTGTTCTTTATTTGCCTTCTGAAGGAGAGCAAACTCCAGGAATCACCCCACCTGTCTGTTTCACTGCTTTGGGTCAGTTCAGGTTTACACTTGGATTGTTTACCTTTCTTGGTTCATTTACATCCATGCCAACCTTTCTTCATTCTAGATGCAGAAAAGGGGAGATACCCAAGGTTTCCAGAAAGACCTTGTAATGATCTGTATTTAGGCATAATAAAGTATGCTACTACCACATGCACTAGCGGCATATTCTCTTTTAGAACATAATTTAAAAATACTTATTAATCCATAAATTCAGGTTTTTAATTTTGGCAATTTAAGGGTGAAGGGGTATGTGTCACACTTTATCCTGTTATCATGGTGAATAAACCATGTTTTAGTGTGTTTTTTCATTCATAAAGAATTTGCATGTAGAACAAACTAGTCTATGTTCTTCTCTTTCTCTTTCCTTTCTATCCATCCATCTGTACCAGCAGCTACCTACCCCAACACAGATATGTAGAAAAATGTGTAGGTAGATACATGAATGGCCATGATGAATAAAATAGTTTTTTTAACATTTTCTGTGTGCAACAGTATACAATTTCTCCTGCAGCAGTTATCCACAGGATTACTCTCATCAACAAAATGTTAAGCAATGATCTATGAAGAGCTGGTTGGCTATAGCTGCCACTTTGCTTGCTCTAAGGTGTTCTTAATTAAGAAGAGATATATCTATACACATGAAATAATTGCCTAATTGTACTTTCTCTGCATAAAATCTCACTGGTTTCACAGACAACTCTTGGATAAGAGCAGGACATGAGATGTTTATTTGGCACTAAAATATAATCCACAAGAAGGATAAAAAGTATTTGCCACTTGTGATTTCTTTTTGCTGTCCAATCATTTTCATATTTCTGGTACGGAACTCTACTAATCACAAGTTTATTTGCAACTTTTTGCACACGTCTTGTCATAATATCTTGTGCTTCATTCACCTTGCAATCCAATCTTACCTGTTTTACTTGCTGTCCTTTTTTTTTTTATTTGTTGTGAAATGATCAATTCTAAACGCTTATGACAAATCAAGTCAATGCAGAAACACCTGGTTCTTAAATGCATAAGAAAAATATTTATTTTGAGAAATTTTATCTACTTCCTGGAAACTTCCAGGCAATGGGATGCAGTGAGGTACTGTGGTAGAATGCTGCAGAATGTATCGTAAGCAGCAATTGTGTTTGACAGAGAAACTGATTCCTTGACTTAACAGATCTCCGACTATAACCTCTATGAATCTATGATACTCAAACATACTGCAGTCAAGCCATTTCAGTGTGGTATTACTTGCTCTTTCACGCTTTCTCGGCTTGTATATATGTGTGTGCATGTGTTGTTTTATAGAAAAGTAAAGCATCCCTTATTTCAGTGGTTTTACCTGAAACTATATAATGCTTAATATTCTGCTGTTCTCTTCTCTCATAAATTCTGTTCAATGCTCTACATCATAGTCATGTTTATACTTCAATTTATGACATTTTATTCTCTTTTGTCTTACCCCTGAATCGTACTTCGTTATGTATGTTATACATGTGCACCTACAAGGGAGGAAAGATAAAATACAAAAGCCTCAAAAAATAACAATTACTGTATTTTTCAATAGGTAACATTTATGAAAAAGGTAATAATTCATCCAGTATTGGTCATAGCATATAAAGGCAAATGTTAAATATTCCTCTGTCATTAAAATTAACATAGTGCTAAATGAAAGAATTTCCTATTTATTTATTGTTTATTTTATTTCGCTGTATGGTCAATGGAACATCTGCTTAAAAACAAAGAACCCTTCAGGAGTGCCTGGGTTTTTTTCCTCATTTGTCTTACTACTAACAAGAATGAGCTTTCCCTCTACAAAAAAAAAAAAAAAAAAAAAACCCAAAAAAAAAAAAAAAACCAAAAAAAAAAAAAAAAAAAAAAAAAAAAAAAAAAAAAAAAAAAAAAGGCAAACCACCAAACAACACAATTTGCTTATTACCCAGATGATATGCAAGAAAAATCTCCACATTTGTGGGCAGACTCTTATCTGTGGCATGCAGAAACACATGAAATATTGAAATAGAAATGCATCAACATTAATGTCTGCAAGAAGAAGGGAAGCAGGATCTGCCACTTTGATTAAGAGATCACCTGACAGAACTCCTTCCTGTACGCGGAGAACAAATATATAGCTCTGGCAAGCAGGTAGAGTTGCTGTTTTCTCAAGTCACAATTATTAATTGCTTTGTAATCTTTGTTGTACCTCACTATAGTTACCCTATAGCACGTAAGAGGGAAGGCTAGACTTCTCTGTTTATATATGCTCTATATCAAGTATACTAGATCTGTTTCTTCTTAGATGGGAGATTTGCTTTCCACAACTGTTTATTCCTCTCCTGTAATAACCTTTTTCATTAGTATATAACATGAGTGGTTTCAGGTAACAGACTTTCCAGAACTACCAAGATCGGGGTTTTATGTCTTTCTTCTTGTTTTGTGAAATAATCTGGTGCATGCAAATGATATATTTCTCCTGTCAGAAAGTCAGGAACTGTACGTATACTTAAAAAGCATGCAATATCACTATATTTAAGCTATCCTAGTACTTCATATTTAATACATTTTCCCTGCCACTCCATGAATAGCATCATAAATGGGTAAGTGTCAGTGAAACTACACTATCAGAAACTCATAGTCTAGTCCAGTGCCACAGGGACTTAGATGAAACACAGTCCAAGTGCCTTTGTAACCAGCTGTTACACATCACTGAATATTCTATCCATCCCACCATTTAGTTTAGTTCAAGATAGTCCTTGCTTTCAATAAAAGAGCTTCCTTAAAACCTAACAAACTCTTTTGTTATCTCTGCAATTTTTCAATTTTATTTCCCACTCCACCCACTGAAATAATGGCAGTAAAGAATAGAGAGGATTAAAGGCCACTGGCTGCTGAGAGATTCAGATGTGGGACCTGGTTACTAACTGCCCATGCTATCAGGATCTTAGCTTATTTAAGTATGTTCAGCTTCTGGTAAGGAGAGGAATAGACTGTGCATGATTTAACCATCCCCCTCAGCAGTCATCAGGTCTAATCCTTTTCTAATGCATAGCCTTTAGAAGGGATATAAAAACAGATTTTTACTCTCTCCATTCAGAATATAAGCATATTGAAGTCAGACACTGTGACATTTGGGTACCCCACACTGAGTACCCTAACAGTGGTTTTGCTGCTCTGCACTTAATAAAACTCTGCAGTAAGCCTGTAAAGAAATGTCCTTAAGAACATGCAGACAATTAGAGCAAGTATAACTAAAAGCATTACATTGCTATTTTTAAAAGGTTCTGGGTAATCTAGTGTTGAAATTGTACTACACAGAATATCTTTTTCGATACATAATTTAATGGAGCACTATGTTTCTCTTCTTTGACTTTCACTGCCCCATCAGATTACTTCCTCACCCACAATTTCTGAAATCTGTTTGGCAGCATAAAATGGCTTGGGGAAAATGCATGTTGCTTTTTGTGTCCTTTCAGGCTATTAATCATTAGCAACCTCGTATTCAGAGTTAGTTCATTAAATATGTATGTCTTTTGGTAATCTGATGCCTAATATATATTACAAACATTGTGCACTAACAGCAATTATATTTTCTCTAATGGGTTTTGTAATTGTAGTACCATGTTGGAGAAGCCTGTGAAGTCTGAAATTCTAAAAATATCAGCAAAACAGATTCTTCAAAATGATAACTCAGTAATAAACACATGGAAAACGAGAGTAGGTTGGAACATGGTAGGATAAACTATGTAGGGAACTGAATTATTAAGATTCATCTTTATTTCAATCTGATGAAGAACAAAGACATGAGGGGAAAAAGCATATCACAAACACAAACACAAAATATCAGGGCACCATAGTGTCATTGTTTAGTCCATGTCCTCCCTGCTCTAAATGTAGTCAGCTTCAAACTTGCTAAAGCTTTTTTTGTCTGTTCGTTTTTTTCCCAGTGCAAATGACCCTTTAGAGAGTTAGATAATCAGGATATTCTTGGTGGATTTACCATTTCTTTGCAAATAAACTACACCATGAATATTTATCAAAAACATTTGAAGAACAGGAAAATTAATATCTCAAATATCTTTAATGTATTTGTTTTATACTGATGAATCTGCAATTATAAGGGCAATACTATGTTACTAACTGAAAAAAAATATAAAACAAAAAACAACTATAGGCCTTTATTTATGGGATTTTTTTCCTCTGCACTTAAATGAACTTTCATAGAGTACGGTGAGCTGCCAGCAAATATTTGTTATGCTTTAGAACTGATTTAGAAGACTTATCTGGATTATAGTTGGCAGTAGCATGTTGTGATGTTTAGGTGCATAATGAAGATTTGCTGTGGTTGTAACCCAGTTGAAGAATATTTATTTTATAAAAGGGTGATGAGAGTATTCTTTTTTTCAGTTACAGAGGTTTTAAAAATAGATGGTTAGGGCATTCAGAAATATTACTGGAATAGAGCAAGGTCCATGAAATTTGAGGAGTGCTGACTCCAAAATTTCTGACTCGTTATAGGTGGTGAGGGGTCACTGACTGAGATTCCAAATGATATTTTGGTATTTAATATCTTACATTTCAGTGGAGCAAGAAAATCTTTAAGGTTCTTGCTAGGCTATGTTAATAGAAAGCTGGCCTCCACACACACAAAGAAGGAGCAGGGCAGGTGGGGAGCCATAAAAGTACCCTGCCCTGGCTAATCCCATGCCCACTGCAGGAGAGCCGTCAGCCTCTTAAAGGCTCCTCCATACACAAAGAAATAGAGATGTGTGACAGCAGATAGGGGAACCCAATAATCCAGCCAGATATACTAGCCCCCAGACTGTTTCCTCCTGCAACTGTCTTGGGGAAGCCTCCAGTCCTGCAGGAAGAAGCACCACGAATCATCTGCAGCAGCTCTCTGGAACATCTTTGTGATGGAGGGTTGTTACTGCCTGTATAGGTACGAGACACATTATGGGATGCATGCATAGGAAAAATACTTTTCAATTCTGGAATGTTTATTTGTGGATGTTTAGCAGATTAACCAAAAATTGGGACAGGGAAGTATCAAGCAGGTTTTGGAGGAATGGGTGTGAAATAGAGAGATAAAGGGTTGAAAGGGATAGAGTGCATGAAGACAAATGCTTGGTAAGTAGACTTGTTTGGCCATGTCCTGTACCTGACCAGTGCAGTTTGTCCTGCTTTCAGATTAAACACCACTAATAACTTTTGTTTTCCTGGTGAGGAGACTTTAGTGTGTGTGCATATATGACAGTCTGTACCAGTAATGGGAATAGGGTGTAGCCTCAGCAGCTCATTTGTCCAGATGCCAGGAACTGGGAGGCAGAGTGTCTAAGGCCAGCTACTGGAGGAATCTGCACTGTACATACATTTATATTTCTATTAACAGACCTTCTTATTGATCAGACAGAGAGAGTAACAAGATGAGGCCATTTGTGCTGTGTATTTCTGCATATGTAGATCTGCATGACTGGCTGTGTATATAGCATACATGCACTGTATAAGTGTGTTTGTGGTGTGCCTACCCAGGAATACCTTCTCAGCCTTACTACTAGTTGGACCCAGAGCCATGGAGCTGCTGTGGCCTTGCCTCTCAGGTTGTTGAATTCAGCAACTCCCTAAAAGATCTAAGCCCTTAAACTCTTTCACATTTGAGTTTAGTTTTCTTAGAAGTATATGTAATGTATAGGAAGGACTTGTTCCTTTCAGCTTGCAAATCAATTCTGATGAATGTATTTTATACTATTTGGAAAATTCAAATTAATTGCTTTACAAAATATGTAAATGTTTATATCAGAATTTACTGAGAGCTGTTGTTGTCCATCAAGAAATACTCATAGGAGTTAGAGAAGGTACGGAGAAGGGCAACTTAAATCAGGGAACAGAACAGATAATTTTAAATGTGAATTTGAAAAGGCTTGGACTATAATTTGAAAAGGAGAAGGCTAAGAAGGTATATTAGTAAGATTTAGAAAAATAAGATTAACAGATGGGATAAATACAGAACCGCTATTTGCCAAATCCCACAGTACTGGATGTAGGGGTCTCTCACTAAAGTTAGTACAAGATAAATGGGGGGGGGGGAAACAACCCACAAACCAAACTAACAAAAGTAGTTGAAACATTAGGCAACACAATTATGGAATTTATCGCTAAAGTATTTTGTGAGTGAAGACTGTATTAGCAGATTCTAAAGTGGATTAGAAGAATTCTAGATAGCAGGCCCATAGACAGGTATTAAAGTGAATGCATAAGGATATACCTTATAACATCTCCAATTTAGTGACGATGGATAATGGAATTTACAAGGGAAATGGACTGCACTATCTAGGCTTGTATGCTCTTTTTTGAAATGGCATATCCCACTGACATTGCTGGAAGAAGGACTAAGTAGATGGTTACTCCGACTCCAAGAACATTTCTTACATTCTTATTTTTATGTAATTCCATCAGGCTCAAGAGTCCATTTTATTAAGTGTAACACTGATGTGTTCCGTAAATTTGTGATTGAAGGTCCTCATTCTACAGTTTTCCACATGAAGGTGTACTTTTGCGCACACAGTTTATCCAATTTCCACTGTCATACCAGCACAGTAAAAACAATGACAGGTTTATGGCCTGAAACTGTTATAAGTTGCAGAAAGGTAAAATGATAATTAAATAAGTTCCAAAAAGGAATTATAGTGACAGCTAATCAACTTAGCATTAGAAGCATGAATAAAATATCATAACAGGAACTATTGCTTAGAACCACAGTCTTAAAATATAACATCAAAAGCATTTTAAGCATTTGCTAGGAAGTAGCCAGGTACAGTCAATAGACATTGTATTTTTAGAAGATTCTTTAGAGCCAGTCAGAAGAAACTTCTGGTTCAGTCTTACCACCTAAAGGAAACTCTGCTGTTGGCTCAAATGGTTTGAGAGAATGCTCTTTCCTTGGAGTATGCAATAATGCACTTTACAGTTCACCATTTTTACTGCAGACCACATCCCCTCCAGAAAAGTAAGAATTTACAGGAAATGTAATATTGTTAATGCATAAATTAGAAAGATTGCTCTTCCTTCACATTGGACAAAATTGTGACTTTGTTTAGAGAGACAGGTCTCCATTAATTTATAAAAGTTATTAAATGGCAAAGATGGTATTAAGAACTTAGGGAGAAAAAATATCTCTTCCTTCACAGCTTGCCTTTGCCCATCCCACAGTTTATTATCTTTTTAGTTGAAAAGAGGCTTGAGTACAATGGTCAGCTAGCGAGTAGTAGGTGAGTTGTTTTCAGTCCAGTTATGAAGAAAAATATCCTCTCATAAAAATAATATTAGAAAGACAAGTTGTGATATATACCTGATAATTCAGTGCCCATGACTCCGCTTTTATCTGAAGATCACCCTCATGTTACCCATTTCTCTACAGAGCTCTCATTTAAAGCAAATTACAACCATTGAGATAATTTTAAAATAAATACATCATTAACATCTCCAAACATTACAAATTTAGGAAACAGTTCTATGCCATGAGGAATTGGTATGCAAGGCATAATTGTCTTCGTTTTCAGCATGAGCAACCCTCTAAGTAGCTGCAGTGTGGTGTTTCTGATACTACTGCTGGAATATTTAAAGCAAAATCTTTGGAAGTGTCTCCTGGTATGGAATGCTTCTTGTTGGGTGCCAGGCAAGATTTGAAACCATGAAGGATACATTTAATCAGTGTTGATTACCAATTATTCTCAGTATTCAGAGACTAAAATTAAGTACACAGATCGTTTAAGTTGAATACTCTAGAAATTCTGTCCTAACCTGAGAGGAGTCTGCATAACTTGGGCTGCTGTGTGCCTGCTGTGTGGGCAGAATCTAAATTTAATATTTGTATCTATTGTCTGGGTCTGCAGGTGCAAAAATGGTGTGTAAAATCAGTAACTGTAACAAAAATCACTCTCAGATGCCCAGCTCAAATAATCAGAACTAATAACTCTGTTACATCTGTAACTTCTGTGATTCCGTGATTGCTGTAAAGATGTTTTGAATGCATCTATTTCTATGCAAATTCAGTGTGAATATGTCTGTTTATATGCAAATAAAACAGAATATGAAAATGGAATTTTTTAAAAGATGATTCACTTTTTAAATGTAACCACTAAAATACACTCTAATATCTTTGTTCGTTTGATGTAATTGCTGTAATTTCTTTGAAAATTTCTATCCATCTTCTCTCAGGTGCTGGGTATATCTTAGATAATAAAATCTGTTAACATAAAATTAAAGATAGCATCAGAATCTTGCAATCAAAATTCTTTGCGAAAACATCAAGTTGTGGAATATAGGGACAGGAACTTCAGAGTTAAAGGTAAAATTAACATTTAAGAGCAAGACAATGTATGGTAAAGATTCCAAAGTTACCTTAACCCTCTCTTCTTAGACATCCCATATCTCATATTCATCTCTCTTCCTGTTTTCGAGACATTATTCTTCAGTCTAGTTTTCCTGAAAGAACGTTAACAATTTCAGAATTCATACACTGAATCTTCAATATTACATATTAGAGCTAAGTATGTGTCCCACAAACTATAGTCATGGGTTGGTTTTGATGCCTACAAACTGGGTCTGTATTCAGTGTACTGGACCAGCACTTTACATTGCCCATAAGACATTATTCTTAAAGAACACTGGAATCTCAGGTGGTCTTCAGGATTGAATGGTGAAGTCCAATTTATTTACAGGCTAATGTCCCTTTAAAAGAAATGCAGAAATGTGATTGTATTAACACCACATTTAAGTACTTAGTTGGACTGGAGAGCAGTTCCTCTGTAGAGGAAGTTTTTTATCCTCCAAAACAAACCCTGCCAGATGAGGATGACTGAAAACAGTAATATAAATCTTCAGTAATCTAAAAGAAAGTCCTCTAAGCCTAGACACCTTCTGTATCAAATGAATCACCTCCAGAGATTAAATTGTACCATAATTCTTAAAAGAGCTGT
Source organism: Thinocorus orbignyianus (assembly GCA_013400375.1). Classification (NCBI taxonomy): domain Eukaryota; kingdom Metazoa; phylum Chordata; class Aves; order Ciconiiformes; family Thinocoridae; genus Thinocorus; species Thinocorus orbignyianus. The sequence goes on from VXBW01007015.1 coordinate 70,246, forward strand.
AGCTGATGGACTGAATCAATTAATTTCTGCTCCAAAATGCGTCTGCTCAGACTAGGACCTTGTTCAGTCAAATTCTGGATATAACCAAGGATGGAATAATTGGTAACATTCACAATGGAATATGTTTTTGTAGTGTCCATTGTCTTTCCTCCAAGAAGAATGCACCACCAAGAAAGCCTGGCTTCATCTACACCCTTCCATTAGGTAATGGAAGACAGCAGAAAGGTGTCCACTTCTCCTGCCCCAGTACAGGTGAACAAACTCAGCTTCCTCAGTCCCTACTCATATATCATGTACTCCAGACTCTACTAGTCACTTTGGTGGCCTTCCACTGGACTCCAGTGTGCCCATGTCTTTGTTGTACTGCTGAGACCCAGATCAGGCACAGCACTCCAAATCTGGTCTCGTAAGTGTTCAACAGAGAGAATAAATCAGTTCCCTCAACCCGTGGGCAACACGTGGTGGAACAGCCATGTGACTGACCTTTGCTGCAAGGACATGCTGTTGCCTCGTGTTCCCCTTGTACATCACGACCACGAGGTCTTTACTGCAAAATTGCTTTCTAGTCAGTCAGTTTGGGGGTTTCCATCCCAGGTACAGGACTTTTCATTTTCTTTGGCTGAACTTCAGGACATTCCCATCAGCCCATTTCTCCAGCCTGCTGCCCTCAGAATAGCAGTTCTACTTTTTCCCAGCCCATCATCTATGTTCTTAATTAGGGCCTGAAATATAATTGGTATAAACCTCTAAAAGACACTCCAGATATCCACTGGACAATTGGACCTTTTACTAATGACCACAAGACTGAGCCTATAGCTGTAGATAGCTTCATAGTCCCTTTATGGAGTTCATTTCTCACTACTGAAGTGTGCTTTGAACCATACCCTGCTTTTTGAGATAGAATCTGTCATCAAACATATGTACAGGCTTTAGCCCAATAATGTATTAATTGTCTCATATCTTCCAGGATAAAAAAACACCAAAAACATGTCTGCATGAAGATTTTGGATTGTACTGACCTAACACTGGTAACAATAATACCAAGTACTTTCTTAGAAACTAAACAATCTCCAGGTTAAGTTGAAATAGAAACGTCATAGTTTTGATTATAAAATTATAACGTATTAAAATTTTGACAAAAATAGATTCACCGTTTGGATGAATAAAAGACCAAAAAAAAAAAAAAAAAAAAAAAAAAAACCCAAAAAAAAAAAAAAAGAAGCTTAACATGGCTCTCTTTCAAACAGAAAATCATGAATCTTTGAGAATTTCAGCCTCAAATGCATTCCTTGTTAGATGAGAATTATGACTTCTCCAATAACGTATTCACAAACTACCTATCTAATAATTTATCAGCAGGAACTAATGAATTCCCGCACAGTGCACTATTTCATTTAGGCTAGAAAAATACACATTAAATTGAAAGTCATCCATACAGTCTATATTCAAAGCACAAATTAAAACTTAAATACAGAGCTGCTGTAACACACAAACCCAATAAATAAACTACTTATTTTAAATACTCTACTGATTATCATAAAGCAGACTGAGAAACACCAAAATTGCCTCTTTCTTCCAATATTCTATCCACTTTAATGCATTGTCTTAGTGTTATATTGATATAAAGATGTTTGAAAATGGTGTCTGTAATCTACATTTTTGATCTGTTTAAAGAGCTGCTGGCTTCAGCAGAACATTAATGCAAATCTAATGTACCTGCTGGTATGATTAGCTGAATCAAATGATGGCATTTAAGTAACACCTAAATAATCTTAATTAGGATCTTCAGCTCATCTTAGCACTTGGAACTCTACAGATGGATAGTCTTAATTATCAGCCTTTTGATTAGGATAACAGCTCTAATCAAGATGATGTGGTTCTGATAGACAGCGTATCAGTAAATTAATGACTGTTGTTAAGAGGAAAACATAAGTGAAAAACAAGAGCTGTCTGCTATCTGGAACACAGTAAAAGAATAAAGTCTACAGTATGCAAAGAAATTAATGTTTTGTGGGAAGAACATAAGTATTCACATTTGGTATGTGTGGAATTGAGCCAATAATAACGCCTACTCCCAGTTTTCCCCTTTCTACTCCCCCACATTAAATATGGTTATAAGTTCTCTCTTGCACAGTCACAAATCATGAGTAATGCAAATTAGTTTATAAACATTCCTTTTTGACACCTTGTGATTTTATGAAAGTCCGATGGACACAGGGCATTTGAACCAATGCCAGTGAAAAGGTTCCATATGTAGGTAAGAGTAACAAATGGCTTGTTAGTGTGTGCTGTTCATTTGAAATGGAGGCCATAAATTTAAAAGTATTGCTACATCACAAGAAACACAAACCCATATATGAAAATACAACACTTTCTTGCAGCCAAGTTACATGGTGTAACTTCCGCTTCTGAGATGTTTCATCATTCACTGATGGAAAGTTAATGTAAATGTCGGACTAATTAGGATGCCATGGTAGAGTATGGTAAAATGTTTGTTATCGAATATCCAGATATTGAAATTATGAGTTAAGTGCTTCCAAAAAAATATTTAATTAATCCTAATTAAAGCAACTGTATATTTTATTTATATATCAGTAACTGTTTTTAGAAGTTATTTTGTATTAGCAAATGAAGGGCACTGAAATGTCAGCTCTTTTTGCCTAGTCCAGATCATTAGACTGAATCGTTTCTCACTTCCTGATGAGGGTGAGACCTATGGGAAAAAAAAATATGTTTTCAGCTTTAAATGAGTATTGTGGGTTTACTTTCTGATGCACTCCTATTTCCTTACTGAAAGAAAAAAACTTCACCACAATAGTTTAGGGAAAGCAAAACAAAACAAGAAACACCCCAAACCACACAATACCCACTGAACCCAAAAAGAACCGTAGTGAAGGTGGGAGATAGTATCTGTAGGTGAAAGACAGGTATGTTTTGGGGAAAGAAACAGGCAGGACAAGAAAAGTTACTGACTCCTCAAATAATAAATGCTGTAACAGTAGTCGATATACACCTTCTTATCAATGTGTTATTTGAACATTCAAAGAATTTAGTGGGAGAGAAGGCTTACGGATTTGCACTTTTATGTTTTATTTCCAGGAAATGCTGGAAATCTATGCTACCTCTATAAACACTTAGCATTGAAACCAAATGCTATACAGAAAATGAACTATCTTCTATAGTCAAACTATCCCCACATACCACGACAGTTAACAAGTTTATTTGATTAGGACTGTCTGTAAGACCAAATGACTTGAGAAACGCTGAGTTTAGACACATGAAAAGGGAAGTTTTCAGAGGCAAGTGGCAGTCATAAATGCTTCAAGAGATAAAAATGAAAGAATTTTAAATTACTGACACTGGCATCAGATGGCACTCTTCCTAAAATAACCATTGGAGGAAATATTAATGAAGACTCAGCATTTTCCTGATCATATGACCTGACAACCAGTCAGGTCACACACTGGAAGACCTCCCCTTGAAAGTGGAGGAGAGTAATGAGACTAAACTAAGAATGCTCAAAGAGCATTAACAGTGAGAGTTTCCCAGTGATGTAAGCTTTCCACCTTAAATTAGCAAACACTTGATTGATTTATATAAAATATCAAATCAGAGTCCCATACAAACAGTACTCATCTTCTGAAATGCATTTCATTGAGATTTAAAAAAAATAAAATTGAAATTATGGTTTGTGTAATTTCACGCAGCTGTTCCTCCTCAAAACCTTTTCCCATCTCTCACACAGAGGCTAAAGAGAAACCATCCAAAGGAAAATTTGAGAATTAAATTCCTCCAATTATGCTGTCAGGTGGGACATGATCAAACGTATGTCTTGAAGCACTAATACATGCAAACACAAGACAGTTTGTAACAGATTAAGAGGAATATGAATGTTAAAAAAAAAAATGCAAATAAAGCTAGACTTTCAGTCTCAATATACATATGATTTTAGTACAAGCAAAGTATACTTAGTGGTGCATAAATTTATATCTACCGTCTGTCTGCCCTTCAGTTTTAAGTGTGCTGCTTTGGCCCCCGTGCATATTTTCTTACACTTCTGATACAAATTTTAGCCTTAAGCATTTAGAAAAGAGAGGAATAGTGGAGGAGATAAAAGTATATTTATAATAAACTACTTTCTCGTTTTCTTATGTGCATACTTTATATATATATATATATATAATAAACCTATTATATTTAATTAAGACAGATTTCAAATGTATGTTACATTCTCTACATGTCCTAAAATCCCTTATGAATTGTGTGTTTCACAAGGACAGGACTCAGAACTGGACAAAACATAAAAATTAATACTTGGCAATTCTTCATCTATTGTCTTCCAGCTTAGTTGATCCTGTATTTAGAAAGGTAATATATGTTGAATACAGTAAGCAGAAATGAGTAGTTTATTAAATCATATATTAAATAGCATCTAAAATGTATTTATTTTATACACCATACTATCTATTTTAATTAATTGATTTTTTGTAAACACTTGCATAATGCTTGCTGTAATGTCAGTTAAATGCCTATTTGTAAGTAAATAACCATTACCAATTCACATTTATAAAGTATGGCCCTGATACTGCAAGTGGAACCACACTGATGGATTCTGGTACCACACTGTCCCCAGTAGGACACAGCAGAAAACACAGGACAACTCACAGAAGTCCAAAGGAAAGGAAAAAAGCTCTGGTACAGTTTTGTTGGAGGAGGTTTTGTTTGTTTTCCCTTGAGACCTGCCGTTCACACCATTGCCTGGCATGCTGCATTCAAAACCCTGGGAACAAAAGCTGAAAAACTGCAGGCTGGATCTCTGTGGAGCACAAGCTCTTCGCCTGATGATACCTCTGTGTGTCACTTTCTGTATTGTGTGTGTCTACACCCACGTTTTAGTGGTGACATTCACAACCATCCCTGGAGGCCTTTGCTGACTCCTTACAGGGCTGTTTCATGTTCATCATTGGAGTTATTTCATTTACTTAAAGGAATTACGTTTTTAGTATATTTCTAATGATATAAAAAACTTTAAAATAATGCTATTTTTGACCACTAAAAGATGTGAAATGGAGGAGGGGGAGGGAGGAGAGAAGAGGGAAGAGAAAAGAAAGAATAAAAGGGCAGTGACATAGCAAGACCCTGAATGACATTTGATATTGAAATTGCTCATCATTTGCCATGGTACTAATTGGTATCTTTCTAAGGCTTTTCCATTTAAAATTATATGCTTCTCTGCTGTAGGTTATGGCTATCAATTAATCATAATAATGACATTTCCAAGCGAGAACTAGATCAATGTCAGCACTGAGTAGTTTTAAAACCCACATCCCCGAAAAAGCCTAAAATTATTCGACATTTTAAGACATACATTTTCTATTTTTTAATTTTTGTCAGTTAGTTACACTGCTGCTTACAAGTGTTGCTGCTGATAGAAATTATCTGATTCAAGATGTTTACACTAAAAAGTTAAACCCATGAAATGTTATTGCCACACAAAGCTAACAGGGATGTGGGAATTAACTGTTCTTAAAAGTTGTGAAAAAAATTTCTTGCTTGTCTTTACAAAACTGCAGTGTTTTCATTTATTTTCAGTTCAGGTTTTTAACACAGAATTGGATAATGAAGTATCAATTTAAAACATATTAAGGAGAGGAAATTAAACTGAGTTTAGCATGCAAAATGTAAAAACATTTTTAAAATATATTTGGAATGTAGTAAATGCATTTGACTTAGAGTAGGCATTTTATATGGACAATCTGTGCTAACATGATACCCAAACTGTAGGCAGAAAATTTTATAATTATTTCAACAATTTTATTTATTATTTGGATATTTGATAATGTTTTTGTGTAGATAGTAAGTATATTGTGAATATAGTATTTAAAATGTTTGCCTGTGTACTCAGTGATCCTGTGGATTCTGCTAGATACTCTCAACATTCTACACTTGAAATAATTCATTGAATTTTTTAAATATTTCAATCACAGGACTGTAAGCCTAAAAAGATATCTGAAGACATACAGAAACCTCATGATGGCTAAATCTCATCCTAGTCCTGCTGATTCACTGCTTATCTGAATATTTTTTTTTTTGCCTTTTTTTTTCTGGAGGGAAGGTATAGCAAACTGAAATATAATCAGGCATTCAAATATACACCAGGCATTTTTTTTTTTCAACGTAGTTCTGGTGCATCAGTTAGAAGGGCTTGGCGGTCGCAATACTCAGTGTAACACATCTTCAGTCACACACGGGCATCCAGTTTGACCCTCAACCGTTCTTCGCTTTCCCCACCTTGTCTTTCACATAAAACAAGAAAAACAGTTGTCTGTCCTGTTACCCATCCAAATTCTTCACACTCCCTGTTGACTAAGACTGGCTGAAGCTAGACCTGAACCATGCATATAAGATTACTAACTATTGCTCAAACTGAAAAGATGTTCCATTGCTATAACTACATAGTGTGCTATATAATAATATATTATGCAAATCTTATAATAATAATAATGTTAAAATAATAACCATGGGCATTACAATCAGTAACAGCCTTAGGCATGACACTATGATGACCATTCTATCTTTAGAGAACAAATGCAATATACAGCTGGCCAGAAGAAACAATTGCACAAGGGGAGGAGAGGAGAGGGGGAGAAAATCCAGAACCTGGTGCTTTATTTTCTTCGTATTGAAACCAAGTCCTTAATTTTATTTTTTATGTACATACTTTAAAAAGGCACATGTATTTATAAATATATGTAAAATATATCTACAAACACACACAAACACATTCCACTTACCTATCTAATTATTTAACAAAATCCTCTACTCCAGTTCCTAAGTAGCCTAGTAGTCACATATGGTAAAATAGTTTCTTATCCTATAATAATCATTAGTTTTCTTTTATTATCTGTTTTAATAGAAAACAAGATTCAAATGCCTGGTTTACACACGATGAATAAATAATTTGAGTTTCATTCATCTATGTTGTTCTAAACTCTCTTCAAAGAGATGAAACACCCAAAGAACATTCCTAAATGCAGTTTCACTGAAACTTACCTTTTATTTTTTTCTGAATCTGATTTTTTTTTGTTTCAATGAATCAGCTTTTTCAATAAAAAATCAAAACAAACAAAAAAATGACCTTACAAATTCATAACTGTTGCAATAGAGAGATTTTTATACCTTTATGGACTGAATATTCATCAGTGTCAAACGGCTCACCTGAAACTAATTATAAAATCAACCATTTCAAAGTAGTTAGAATAATGAGAATGGACATAACCATTACTGACTTTCATCAGATTTTTTCCATTTGTGAACTACAGACAATGTTTTTATCCTCAAAGTTCCAAATTAATAAAATTGTTTGAAAAACTTTTCTGGAAAATAAAATGATATCCTAGAAAAATATTATACTTTAAAGCAGTATTATTGCCTGTATCTTTTAAATTGAAATTTAAAATAAAAAGTGACATTTGTATAAGGTTTTTTAATTACTCACTTTAAGATTAATTATATTTAAGATTTCTCATCTTCATCTTGACCATTGAACTAGTTTTTCAAATGATTAGCTTGTAAGTTAGGTGTTACTTAATGCATATTTAAATCAGTTAACAAAAGAAAATAAATATCATTTATTTGACAGAGCTTTTAGCTTCAAAGCTATATATTTGTTTTAAGTACTCTTACTAATTTCAGGAAAAACTGATTCTGAACTCCAGATATTGGAAAATTAATCTTGGGTAAACAAGGTCTGACACTAGTTGGTTACAATGCCTATGATAACAAATTGTTAACAGGGTAGACTTACGGTGTCAATCGTCAACCAGTGGGTTGTGTCAACAACTAGATGCTTATTTAAGCAAGTTGTAGAAGGTAATCTGGAGAGGTTTGGGGTATATTTTTTTTGCATGGCTTTTTTGGAGGGAAGGAGGAGGAGGAAGAAGAAGAGGAAGAGGAAGAGGAAGAGGAGGAGGAGGAGTTCTAACTCTCTGAAATTTATGGCATGTCCTAGTTTTAAGTAGAACAGACCCAACTTTTTGTTCTGTGATTTTACATCTTAGTTAGGTCTCTTCTAACTCTCTGAAATTAAAGTCATATTGTGAAGAAAAATGCTCATTCTCAGAGTGTTAAGACCAACGTTTGTACTTCATGCCAAAGAAGGGTATGTAGAGAGGCTCTTACTTATACTTATTGATACAATGATCAAGGTCAGCCAATTTCATTATTTGCCTCTTGGGAGGGTTGGAAATGGAAAAAACATATAGGACTCACACCTGTGGGGAGGAATGGACAGGACAGGTGACCCAAACATGACTAGCTGGGGTATTCAATCTCATCTGCCCCATGCTTAGTATAAAAGCTGAGGGATCAAAGAGTCAACTTTTTTTTCTTCAATGGCCAACATGCAAAGAGGACCTTGTCTGTTCATCTGCCTTTGATCCCTATGTGTCTGTTCCTGACTCCAGATTTGGAATCCAGTTTCCATCCATCACTGAGCCCAGTCTGGGACTTCCCCAGTACCTGATGGTGATATGACTGTCATCCTGGGAGCTTGATGTGGTTTTGTATATATTGTATCTATTTCATTATTTTCTTCTTCTTTTTTTCACTTCAATAGTAATACTTCATTAAAGTGGCTTGGTTCATTCTAAACTTGTAAATCTCCTTCTCTCCTCCTCTCCTATCTTTTGATGGGGGCAGGGAAGATGTTTCATCTGTCAGTCTGGTTTTGGTAAATTTGGCTGAAACCATGACAGGTTTGTTGGCACTCAATGTGGTGCTCAACTGTGGCACAACCACAGCTCTGACAGATTTCCTGTATAATTTGAATTCCAGCTTGTTCAGAGAGAACAGACAGCTCACATCATGTCATTCCTACACAATATTTTGTATGATGTTTTTAGATAGCTTAGTATGAAGTTAATTGATACAGTGGTGTTCATCTGGTCTAGTATATTGATTTTTTTGGTTTAAGATCAGTTTATTTTTGTTTCGTGTTTGGATGCGGTGGCTCAGGCATGCTTTGTTGGTGTAGTCTAAGTATTCAGTTATATAATATGAGAAACTGGATTACTAGGATAGTTGCATATCTCAACCATCGTGTGATGGATTCTATTGCTAATTGCACTTCTGGTTTTACTTGGGGAAAGTTTTCTTTGCCCGTTAATGATTATCCCAAAGTGATACCAATGGAATTAAGGTATGAAAAACCTCCAGGGTTGTCTAGAGAATGATTGGGATGATTTTCTGTCATGTGATAACGATCCTGTTGTCAGTGCTACTGAATGTGCTGCAGGAGATGATCATTATTAAATACAAAGAGCATCACAGTAAGTATTATATGATGTGCAATATTGCTACTCAGACACAGGTGAAATCAGAGATAGTAGAAACTCAGAAAACGGTCCTAGCAAAAGCCACAGCAGAGATGCAAACAGCTGACCCTCTGACCCATGCGAGAGCCTCAGTACATGCCACAACATGGCAGGATGTATTTCATGTAAAAAAAAAACCATTTAAGCGATATTACAAAAACAAAGATTCAATTATGACATTAGCTGAAAGTGTTCAAATACCATCAAATATGAAAGTACATGCTCAGTGTCAAAGAAAGTGTCAAAAACCCACAACCATGAATCAACCACAAGAAATTATCAATAGTTATGGAAAATCCTTCTACTATGAGGCCACATAGCTGTTAAGTACAGCATCTCCCTAGGAGGATGAAGAGTTGGATTTTGATTTCCTTTTGCCAAAGAGCTGAAACTGCCACTTCCTGTTTACAAAGACAGTGTATAAAGACAAACCAGTTGCATTCTATCTAATAATTCCTAAGAACAGCAGCCCACACTGAATTTTCTTTGGAGAATTGTATAACTGATGTATTCTGTACACAATATATGCTGGCCATGCTCCTCCTGTGTTAGTGCTCTTTAGAGGTTTATAGAGAAATGCGCCAGCTGTTGCGTGGCTATCTGGTTTAGATGAGAACTGGACACGTACCTACAGTGAAGGCCTCTCTCTTCCACCATCTCTCTTCTTTTCTCTCTCTCCTCCTTTCTCTCTCTTCTCTCTCTCTCTTTCCCCCTAAAGCTAGATCAAGTTCTGAGGGAAATCAGATTACTTAACAGCAGAGTCCTCTGTTTTTATTGTGCAAAATAATAGATAACCGTCACACAAGAATAAAAGAATGTGGTTCAGATAGAAAGATTTTTATAAACAATTTCATAAGGAGAAGCTCAACAGTATCTCCATAACATTATGAAAAGTCAAACTTTAAGACTAACTCCTGGGTTTGAACTTCTGTTGTGGGTAGAAATGTCTCCTGTATGCATAGAACCAAAAGGAGCATGGGTAAATCACAGTACTTAAAACCACGGGATTTAGATGCAATTTTACTGGCTTGGGTGAGAATTTAACTTAAGATAAAAGCACACAAATTAGACATTGTGAATAAATCATTTATGTATCTGCAATCTGCAGGAATACCTGTGCAACTTCTGAATGTTGATGGAATCATACTAGGAGTACAGTATGAGGAAGACATTTCCCTCTTTGCTTTTGCTGTATTTTAGCTACTGCTGAAAAACCCTGGGGAAATAAATATTTTTCAGTAAACGAATAACATTTCAGACTCTGGTTTCAAATGTCTCAGAGCTGATTTAAACTTACCAGGACTATAAACCTAACGTACATCTGTGCAAGTCACTTCAACTGTAGAATTATTCATTCTGTGTGAATAAGTCAACTATCTACATACTGGAACAAAAATACCGGAGAAAATAGTATGAACACACTTAAAACTTAGCCATTAATATCAAAGTCAGTATTTATGCGCTATATAAAAATCTCCACTGGCAACAGTAAATCCTAGGTTAAATAAAACAAAGCAAACCCCCTCACACAGGGAAAGAGAAACAGGGATTGTGCATTTGTGTAACTTTTATCTTTCTTTTTTTATTCTGATTTGATTGTGTGAGCATACTTTTATTCATGAAGTTGAGAACACAGAGGTGAAAGCCAAAGCTTAAAAACGGTGTTTTGCTCTAAGGTCTGAGTAGGGTAGTCTTAAATATATAGAGACCAATATATTCATTTCTGTTGAAATAAGGGGGTGGGGCGTGGAATTACATATTCACCTTCTTGTATGGTTTTTGTTTTCTGTTTACAGACAGTTTGAAAACCAGACATGTCACTGAGAGATGGTCTGGAATGCCCATATTTTGGTATGGAAATCCAGAGTACATGTATTATATATTCTAGAATCCATTACTCTGTGATTTATGTTTAGGGAGAAAATACTAATAGAAGCAGACAAATAAACAGAAGAGGTGAATCAACATTCAGATGAAAGAATTTTTTAAAATCTACCATCTTAAAGGTAACAAGCCAATCTCATAGTATACAGAAAGTATATAGAAACATATAAAGAAGTAGATAGGTCTTTTGATCTCAGGAAATTCCTTTTCTGACAGTTAAAATGGCACAATAATGAGATTCCTTTGAATATCAATGCTCTGGTAAATTTTGTTGTTTTCATTGGAAATTATTAGTTTAGTGAAAGGTTTTAAGACAGTAGTGACATTTATCAATATCTTCTGTGTAATCACATTCAAGCTTGTAAACACTTAATTGCATTGAAGGTATATGAACACAAATATAAAAATTCATTTTATCATATGTATTTATAAATTTATTTTTACTTAATATTTCTCCATTTGGGAAAGAATCGTATCTGCTTATGTGTTTAGAACTGCACATGTAATTTGGAAGCTAACTAACTTTAATGATGACAATGGTAACATACTTCTGTTGACATCACTATCTACTGAACCTATTGCAGGCTGGGAATACCTTAAAACACTACTCTGTTAAGTAGGATCAATACTGCTATATACATTGTTGAGACATTTAAAATACTTTCATGAGTTTCTTGAGAATGTATGTAGCATCAATGCTGTTCTCTAATCCCTGCCATCTCATATTTAGTTTTAGAAAAAGACAGCGCTTCAAACTTCAGTTTTCCTACTTACAGAAAAACTACGTTGTGCTTTTATGAAATACATGAACCAGCTTTGAAATCAGATCTATATCACACTGAAAGTTTTATTCAGTAAAAAGTTAAGTAAATGAAAGCAATTTATTTTGCCAAAATTATTCATGGTGCGTGACCAAAAATCCAATTGCACTGTGCAATTCCTTGATATCTCCTTATGTCTAGGCCTGGTTTAAATACCCCTTTCTTTTTCAGTATCTCCATGTCAAGTCATCTACTAATTTAGATTACAGCTATTCCATGCAGACAAATTTTTTATAAAGGAGACATATGCATACACTACAATACAATCTATAATAATAATAATGCTTAGTATCTATATTCTGTATTTATTTGCCTTGTCAAGTTGCTTCTTCCAAACAAAGGACATTAGCTTCACAATGGAAAAGAAAATGGTCAGGGAAAGAAACTATAGTTCCCCATAGGGAAAGGAGGATTACTATTAAGGGTAATACAATTGCTTTGGAAACAATAACATAGGAGTTCTTTAGTACTCCCTGAAATATGTCTCTAACCTTTTCCTTTTACTGTATTACCCAGTCAGTCTGACTACTGCTATTTTGTACATGACATGGATGAAGAATGCTTGGGTCAGGTATCCCTGTGAAAGCAGCATATAATCAGGAGCACTGCTGTCAATTTGTGTTAGCATTTTGAAAAGAAGTCTCACCAGCTGTCTATCTACCTTGTAGTTCTTAGTAGCTCCAATATTGTATGTCATTATTAGCATATTCCAAATAGTACTATTATCATGTACTAATTCCTTTTCTATCCAGCCCAGAATTTGTAAAGCTGTTAGCTGGTATTAAGTGGTGTTGTCAGCTGCTCACTGGTTGTTGGCAATAAATTTTGTGAGAATTAAGCTTCTTTCCTAAATAAGCCATTTCCTTAAATTCAATCTGAAGGAAAGAAGCAAAGGGAGGTAAAAATTATAAATCCAAAGATCAAAGACCCTTTCTGATAAGACTGGCAAAATGACTGAGGGTGATCCCGCGAAGATGATGTGCTGAAAACTGTTTTGGGGCTTGTTTGAATGATATTCAATCTGCCGAGGCAGCTCAACAAGTTGCACTTGTGATCTGATGCAATGTATCTGATTTTACCTAAAGCAAATTAGAAAGTACTCACACACCATTTTGCCAGGAGAATATGTGTGGATGTTGGTAGCAGTTTAAGTTGATGCTACAAGATCTAGACAAGGCTTTCCCTCTGTGACCAGTAGGGCAGGTAGTCATAGGAATATATAACAGTGTCTCCTTGGCTGCAGTCAAGATAAAGTCTTTTCTAGTTCTCCTTGATTTGATATCCTGAAGGGATTTTCCAAGGCTTACACTGAATTTGAAAGAAATAAGTATTTAATTTACACTCATATCTTTACAGAATTTTTATGATCAACTTTGTCTTCTAAAGGGTTGTTCACTCCTTAGTTCTCACGGGAAATTTAAAATGCTCAACCTTCCCCCTCACCCGCCATCCATACTTGACAATTTTAATTAATATAAACCACATTATTTTATGGGGGTTGTGTCTGTCAAAGGTTTTCTCTGTAAGAGCATATACAGTCTACCAAATGCAGTGGATATCATTGTCCAAAAATTAATCATCTGAGATCCATTTTGGGATACCTTACAAATGATGATGCAGGGCCTACTATACTTCTTTTTTTTTTTTATAATTTAACTTACTGCATAGCATACCAATCAGGTATCCTACAGCTACGTTGCCACCAAAGTTTAGCAGTCACCACGATCTCAGCTTGAGGAATTTCTGGAAAATTCCTTGGGAATGTATCCCTCCACTACTTTTTGCGCATAGACACATAAACCCATATTTAGCTGCCAAAAACTCAGTCCAGAAATTTAAGGCACGTTCTCATGTCCTATCCACTAGACTATATGTGTATGTTGCATAACCAATCAGACATTTATTTGTACAGTGTCTTAACAGAGTCCAGTTTTTAAGAAACTAATTATTTCATATTTCTTTGTTTATAAATGTTCTTTGTGTTATAAAAGGAAGGTAACCGTTTCCTTTCGACATGATTTGTCAAAAGGTATTAGAAAGTGGTACATTTCTAATCTATAATACCAATTGTTTAAAATACGTGTAAAATTCAAATCTGGAAGGAAATAAAAAAGGCAAAGTGTCTGTCTAAAGTACCCAATAAATCTTATGTACAATAATGTTATTTTCCAAGGTGTAAATGACTTGATAATTTATTTATTACAGAAAAGACCTCTGCATTTGGGAAATTGTGCTACATAACTATACTAGCATTTTGCAGGTGCTGTACAGCTGTTACCTCATGAAATGCAAATTTTTGGTCCCATCATCAGGGAAAAGCCGGAAAGAGAATATACATCACAGTGCTTTAGTATATTACATTGTGCCACACTTTGATACTGTACTTCAAATCATTATAAAAATGGTAAATTGTTGCCTAACAAGTAAGAATGAATGCTTAATCAGAAGTGGTTTTGTCTACCACTCATCTTGAAATATCAATTGGATCCCCAGAACATTTTCTTATTTTAGGTAGTCATTTATGTTTTATTTTAATGTGTTATTGATACAACTATTTGTTATAGACTACTTATAACCACCTTATCAATAACAAAGTACAGCCACAAATATCCTACAGTTTAATGATTTGATGCAATTTCGCTATATATCACAGAATTAAAAAAATGACTGAAGTTGGAAGATACAGAGGTACCATAATTGTGGTTGCAGATTCCTCTCTCTCAGTGTTATTGTTCTCTTGTTCCCTTTGCTGTTCTCTTAAATTGCCAATTCTTCCAATTCTCCCCTCACAGCTGTGGTAGTGGTGGTGGTGAGGGGTGTCCCATACGAGAGAGCAGCTGCCACCTGATTCCTTTGTTGCCATCTGAGGCCACACTAATGACAGTTACCTTGTTGTGTATTACACTTCTTATTATTTTTATCTTATCTGAAATAATATAACTAACTAGTTGAAATATTTTTTTCTGAGCTACAGGAGCTTATAGTTTTAAACCTTTATTAGACTTTAAAATTCTTACGCAAGAAACTTTCTCTTAGTCCATACTATAGACAGCAATAGCAATGGAGAGAAACCCTAGTACAACTAAGAATTGGTACCACTTTTTGAAAATAAAACAAAGCACACACACAAAAATCAATGAAAGTTAACTTACTTTGCTTTTCAAAATATCTCCGTTTTGGAGCAGAGTGGATCTGAATAAGTTGAATCACATCTATTTGACCGCTTGCTGTATGTCATCTCAAAATATCCAGTCTGTGCAATCAGAAACTTATACGGAGATGAGAAATGCAAAGGATCGGGGAAAACCACAGGAGATACAGGACTTGCTAAAAGTTATGCAGGGGGCTGTCAGCAAAACCCACAGGAGAGCTGAAGTTTCCTGGCTTCCAGACGGCTGACCCATTCATTGAATGACAGTGTTTTCCATTAAATGTTGAGTGCATTCTCCATCAACCAAAATTACATACTTAGGAAGTACCTATAACACCTTTTAGGATAAAAGTTCCTCTATTACTATAAGGTTGCATTATTGCATTGTTGAAAGTTAATAAGTTTTTCAATGTAACTGCAGACAATCTGAACCACTCATAAACTCGCCTGTTGTACTTTGTACTCTGTTGTACTTTGTTGTACTTTGTTGTAGTCAAAATGTTTCTTTCTTACTTGTTAAACCTTTTATTTTTAGGATAGAGAAGGTTGTTGAAGTGTAAAAAAAGTAGACCACTTCTTTTATTATTTTTATTGAATTTATTGCAAATAATGGTATGCATTTTGGATAAATAATGTTGCCTTCTGTCCTACAAACTACTTGGAAACTGAAATAATAAATATCTTAAAGAGTGTATTAAAATAGTAAACTGCACATTTGTAAGACATCCTCATTTAGTTCCATAAAAACTTCTCTAAAAACAAGGGGCCGTTTGCCAAGGAGTCAATCAGGTAAGTCCATATGTTATTCATTCCTCTGTTGCTCTGCATCATTTAAAAATAGCATCAAAACTGAAAAGCATAAAACCTTGCACTTGAATTCGCTTTAAATCCATTTATTTTATCTTGTACTGTCTGTGACAAACAGGCATGCATAGTTGGCTTGGCTCATTGAATTTTTAAGGTCAGTGTTAGGTCCTGCTCTGAGATTCTGATGTCATTATTTATTCAAAACTCAGTCTTCTTCTGGTTTTAAGTACCAAACTTATGCATTTATGATGTGTTTTTACATGGGAAATCATACACAATTAAATAGATAGTAATTAAAAAGAGAACTTAGATGTCAGCTTGTCATAGCTATTGATTTGTCAGAGACAAAGAGAGCAATGGTGGCCATAAAAGTGAAGTGCATCTTTTCAAATTTTTGTATACTGCACTAAAGCAAACCTATGGAGCACACTAGTGGGGAGAATTTAGGATTTAACACAAGTTCCTCAGCTGTGTGAATGAGAGGCCCGTGTCTACTCTCCCCCATTCTGGATTTTAACATCCAAGGCATCTATGACACATAGCTAATGTTGAGCAGACAAGTTGCTTTCAGGTCTTTTCCTGGAAATGTACAGATATTTTGAATGCAGGTTACTAAAAAGAGTTTAGAAAACTCTGTAAATATGTGATACAAGACCACATGAGACAGACATCATAGCAACATGGACTGTTTTCCTCCTAACCAGGTAACCTACTTTTTATGAACCAGATTCATTTTACAGATCAAGCAAGAATTTATGACAAGCAGAAAAGTATATCACTTCAGTTTCACAATTTTGCTTCTAAATCAGAACTCTAACAGCTCAAATGAGCTGAACTTTTCAACTGTGGCATTCTTTGCCTTTCTTCACAACACCTTGTAGCTGCAAATAACATGCAGTGCTAACAATTCCAAATTCCCTTAAAATCAAGAAAACTTGGTGTTCTATGTTACAGGAAATCAGTTGTGTTTTGCTTCTCACTTCATCATCTGGCATAAGCCTTATTAGTTACAGTAGCTTTTTTTCTGCGGCTTTTGGATATTTTGTTGGTTTTTTTCAGTTGGTTGGTTGATTTTTTTATTTGGTTTGGTTTAGGGTTTTTTTTTGCTGTTTTTTCTGTTTTTTTTTTTTTTTTTTTTTTTATTAGGTTGTTATTCGCTTTTTGAGATCTAGCTAGATTGCAGACTATTATAAGTTTTGAATTATGAAAATATCTATCAGTATCTTTTATGAACGTAAAATTTGTTCCTGTTTATTTGCTTTAAAAATGCTAAATGTCTTAAAGCAGCTATGGTAATACTGTTAATAAATAGTGCTACTTATGAGGAAGAAATATAGAAGCCAGCAGACCCTAATTAAAGTCCCATTAATGACCCAAGTATTAGAAAATTCTGAAGTGTAAAACTAATTCCTGTGCATTTTCTATTTTGAAAGTTTTACACAATGCAGAGAGAGAAAAATCATCACTAGCATCTTCTCACACTCCTTCAAGCCTTTTATTGATGTGGCATTTTACAAATGTAATCTATTTACAGGAAAATTTTCTAGAATTGTGCTGTGTCTGCATGTGAATTTTAAATGCTTTTCATTACTTGCAAGTGTTCTCGGCTGAAAGGTTAAAAGAATTAAATTGTTATCTGTTGATTATGAGGTGGAAATGCCTATATGCAGAGGATATCGTTTGTAGCAGGATATGGTGTTCCCTCTGAAATGTCTTTTCAGTTTCTTTATCTAACATGGAAAGATCTACATGGGAAGTTCTGAAATGTAGTGTTATTAATAGTACCGAGTCTCGATCATGTGTACTTGCAAAAGAGCAAAAAGATTATTCACAGTTTTACTCAGCTTTGTGTCATCAGTGAAAGCAGAAAAATGCTTGCAACATCTAAACAGCATAGTTAATGACAAAAATATATGAGAAAAGGTGAGCAAAAAGAGAGCAAAAATTTTGTTGCTGAAATGTTACTGTCAAAGCACAAACTAGAAATTCCAGCAAATAGACACAGTAGACCTTTGTAACGTAGTCACTTAATCTGGTTATTATCAGTCATAATTAGCAACATATTTGATTATGTCTGAGAGATACATTTACTTGAAAACAGAAACAGAGGTAGCTCTGAAGGCAAAACACTGACAGATAAGCCTTACAATACTTCCAAGAAATATTCTCTCAGCCCTTTACATGCACTACTGTAACTGTCATGAACTGTATGTCATAGGCAATAGGTTTCATAGAATCATAGAACTCATGGGATCATAATTCATTATATTGGGATTTGAATACCTAAAAGATTGGAAGATCTGTCCTGGGCCATGTCAATGACCCCTCTACCTGAGAGTCATGTTTCTAAGAGTGCTTGGTAACAATTTATTTGTAAAGTGACATGGTAAATATACAAGATTCATTTCCTTGGAAAAATATTTCAGCTTGCAGAAAGTATATAGAAACAGTTAGAGCTAGAGAACTACATTTCATTTCAGGTTTTGAATTAATTCCTTTTGGCACTGTTTCCTGAAAGCAAATGTCTGAGGGTTGACACCCTAGCATAAGTATTTAAAAGGTGTATTTCGAAGCTTGTACTTGGCGTACTTATACATGACAATGATTATACTGCTATATATTTTCACTAACTTTGGTTATCTGTTTATCCAATCAGAGGATATAAACAATTCCGAATGACTTTTGACCATTCCCAAATATTATAAGCAACATACCCTTTGGATAATTAAATCCAATCCTTTAAGAATGTAAATGAATATTAGTTGAATGAATTTGCATAATGAATACATTTAAGAAACTTGTGATTACTAGGCTGTAGTGAAAAAAACAAAAAACAACACAGCCAAATTCATTGAATAAATTATTCGTTGTTTTTTTTTTCTCTTAATTATTCATTCAGCTCTAAATGTAACAAGTAACAAACCTCATGTTCAACAGTTTTATTTTTATTAGAGAACCAATGAAGTTCTTTCACTTCCATGCAGGATTGCCACTACAATTCATTGTCAGGCTGTTAATTTCTGCTCTGGTAGTTCACTTATTTTATGAATAACTTTCCTCTACGTAGACAGCAGTTCACCCATTTTATTTAAACTTGTTTTCAGTGTTTTTAGGTGAGGTTTAGTATGATTTCTGCCTGGAACACAATATACACAAAGGAGCCACTTGGTTCTTTTCTGGGGAAGCTCAGCTACTTTTGATGAGAGATATGGCAAGCTTGTTCTTTTGACTATAACTGATCAAATCCTTCTATTTATATTAATACAAAGACCTCTGACAGGGTTATCAAATTATTTCAGAGGTTCTCTGAATTGACTGAACAGAGAGAAAAAGCAGCATAATTGTTTCCAAAATTTTGTATTCATAACTTTCCTTTAGGCTTTTATTAGATCTGGAGGGCCAGTATGTCTGCTTTTCACTTCTTTTCATGGAATCTCAGAATTGTCAGAGTTGGAAGGGACCTCTAGAGATCATCTAGTCCAACTCCTCTGCTAAAGCAGGATTGCCTAGACCACATTACTCAGGACTGCATCCAGGTGGGTCTGGGAGGTCTCCAGAGAAGGGGACTCCACAACCTCCATGGACAGCCTGTTCCAATGCTCTGTCACTCTTGCTGTAAAGAAACTTTTTGTCATATTCAAATGGAACTTCCTGTGTTCCAGCATGTGCCTGTTGCCCCTCGTCCTGACAATGGGAACTACTGAGAACAGTCTGGCTCCATCCTCCCTCAACTCACCCTTTAGACAATCATAAGCAATATTAAGGTCTGCCCTCAGCCTTCTCTTTTCCAGAATAAAGTCCCAGCTCTTTCAGCCTTTCCTCTTAAGGGAGATGATCCAATCCCTTAATCAGCTTTGTTGCCCTACGCTGGACTCTTTCCAGTAATTCCCTGTCTCCCTTGAACTAGGGAGCCCAGAACTGGATGCAGTATGCCAGTTGTGGCCTCACCAGTGCAGAGTAGAGGGACAGAATGACTTCCCTTGACCTATGGACCACACTCTTCCTTATGCAGCCCAGAATTCCATTGGTCCTCTTGGCGACAAAGGCACATCGATGGCTCATGGATAGTTTACTACCAGGATCCCTAGATTCTTCTGAAGAAGTAATTTCCAACAAATCCACCCCTAACCTATATTGGTGCCTGGAATTCTTCCTCCCAAGGTGCAGTACCCTACACTTGCTCTTGTTAAACCTCATTAGGTTCTTCTCTGTCCAGCTCTCCAGCCTGTCCAGGTCACACTGGATGGCAGCACAGCCTTCTGGAATGTCAGCCAGACCTCCCAGTGTGGTATCATCATCGAACTTGCTGAGAATACACTCAGTCCCTTCGTCCAGGTCATTGATGAATATGTTGAACAAGACTGGACTGAGTATTGACCCCTGGGGGACACCACTGGTTGCAGGCCTCCAACTTGACCCTGCTCCATTAATTAAGACCCTCTGAGTCCTGTCAGTCATTCAGTTCTCAGTCCACCTCACTGCCCCCTCATCTAGCCCACAATTTCTGTGTTTCCGAATGAGGATAGTATGGTAGACAGTGTCAAAAACCTCGCTGAAGTCAAGGTAGATGATATCTGCTGCTCTTCCCTTATATCTCTCTGCCTCAGCCTTCCCCATAGATCAACTTTCTTTCTAACCAGATGTATGACAACATTTATCCTAATGTCTGCATTGAAAAATAAAACTATGAAAAAAGAATGAAATTATACTTGCATCTTAGTGATCTGAGTGAGTCATTTAGAGTTTGTAGAGTTAAAACAAGAGTCATAAAGATTTTGCAAATCCTCCCTAGGTATCAGAGTCATACTGAATTTGGAAAGTAACTGTGATATGTGAATGATAGTTGGAAAGTCTGCATAGCTTTATTTAAGTAAAAACAAACACTGAAAATTAATTCTTCACTACAAGATGTAGATCCATTTCAAAAACAGCACCACCTGCTCACAAGGAACACAAAGCCAAGCATAGATTCAAAATAACAGTAATGTTAAAAATATTAGATAGAAAGTTCCAGTTACTGCAACTCCTTCTTCTTGAATCTCTGTTCCCCAAAGTGCCTTCACATTAAAACTCATAGAAAATTCCTGTCCTGCTTAAAACCTGCATGTTGAGTTTTAGAAAGCAGAAAGTTTCAGAAAGCGCAGGGTGCTTTGGATCAGTGAGGGTAGAATAGAGTCACTGAAAGGCTTATCTCAGCCTTCACCCTGGAAGAGATTAATGTCCTACCAGGGTCACTAGACACAACACCCCCCCCACCGGACAGATTACTTTAAACATACATGTTGATTGCAATTTCACTTTTTCTCAATCAGCAGCAGTAAGGTCCAGGAAATAAAAACATATTTAAATAGCTCAGAGACCTGCAAATTGTACAGATATTCCAGGACAGGCTGCATGTAAGAAAGGTATCTGAGCAGTAGTAAAGTTAAATTTATCTGTCTTCTCTAGTTGCCCTCAGTGCAAACAATGGAAACACAGGTCAGTGCCCATTTCCTCCCTACAAGGCTCAGCTCCACAAATAAACCTCCTAAAAGGTAGGGTAACCACTTAGGAATTTAAAATCTAATAAAATGTTAAAGTGAAGAAGAGCAATGAACAGCTCTCTGAAAGACAAGTTGATTATCAACACTTGGTCTCCTTTCCTTAGGAAAATGGAAGCAGACTATATCTCTGTCAGGCATTGAGTCTTATCATTTCTGAAGAGAAGTCAAATGCCATTTCTCTTTGCTTGTCAAAAGGAAGAAATTATCCTCCCCAGCTACACGTTATTATCCACCATCTGTGTGATAGCTTCTCATAATTACTTACATACGGCGTCTTTGATAAGCCTTATTCCTGATAAACAGAAAATAAAATTAACTCTCAGACTAGATCAGTCACTGAGAAGACTTGGAATAAATATAGTAGAGCTTTAATTTTTCTCTTTCAAAAACCTGACAAGACAGCTGCTGAAACACACACTTAGAAATCTTTGTTTAGAAAGAAATTCTAAATGAAGCTACAGCCTTTGAAGACTAAATGTGCTGCATGGTCAATTGGAAGGAAACATTCAGTTGTTTGCTTTAAGAAGTGAATCAACAGCTAAGAGAATATAAGGCAATGGCAGACTTATATGATAGTCAAGGTTGTTTGCTTTTTTATTTTTGTCACTGAATTTTAAAATCTACACCTGGATTAGGCACTAGCAATGCATTCAGACAGTTTATTTAAAAAAAAAAAATGCTTTGTTTTGTTTTTACTGGTTCTACACATCTGTTTCACCATATTTTACCTTTAGAAGGTTAAGCCTTCTGATGACAGATTGGTTATTATTCATTAATGATTTATTGATGTTGTACTCATGACTGAAAAATGTGATAACCTATCCTTTCCTGAATGGAAGAGATTCGAATAAAGAAAGGAAATGGTATGTCCCTTGAAGCATGCCAGAAACGGTTTCATATCTCCACTGTTTGACTTGTTGTGCAAATGTATTGTTTACTGTGACAAGGACTGAATGTATTTCCCTGCACAAAAAAACCCTGGAAATTACAATGATATTTCATATGTGTTACAGTAATTCAACACTCCAGTGAGGAATAACCTATTAGGCTAATTGTTTATTTAGTTTTCAATTTTGGATATGAAGTTTTAGGTACAGTCCCTTCATCATTCATTTTAAATCAATGTCTTTATAAAACTGACATTTATTTTTCTCTGATGCTTGTCATTATTGCACTGAAATTTTGCTACTGGCTTCAAGTATCAGGGAAATGGCGACATCATCTAAGTAATTTGAAACAAAAGGGATTTAAACTAGACATTGAATTAAATCTGTAAATAATCAGGCAGAATGCAAAATCATAGGGGAACATTTGTTGTATCCGTATAGATTATTTTAAAGGAGCAAAATTTTGTTTCACCAGTAACAGTCCGGAAATAGTCTTCAAGTACAATATAGAGGAATACACACAAAAAATGTAAACATTTTTTTTTCTTTGTGGCAAGACTACTTTTTCTGTGATTTAGGATTATTAATTTTTCTGAGCCTCGGGGAAAGTTTTAAAACTAGCAAGAGGAATTAAAGAATTAAGTATTTTTGAATTTTAATCTTAATTACAAAAAATGTGATTGCCTTTTTTATTGATATCCATTTATTCTTACTCTCCGGGAAAAGCATAATGAACAAATGCATTTACATAAATGTTTAAAAAAAAGCGTTAAATTTTATCAAATATTAGAGAGGACTTGTAAAAAGTGAATGTAAAACTATCAAATATTTATAGATACACTGGAATTTAAAAGCTATATCAATCAAAAAACAAGGATCGAAAAAGATACCATATAACTTATAAATTCAGTACAGCCATATTCAAGTTAGAGAAATTATTTAAACAATCTAAAAACCTTCACCCCAGTCCAAAACATCATATGAATTTGTGGATATCATCTAAAATGCATATTTGTGTATCTGTATATCCAATATACATCTGTTGGATGTGTTACATTCTTTTCCCCGAAGACTAGCAAAATGGTGTAAGACAAATGTACTGGCTTTGGCTGGGATAGAGTTAATTTTCTTCATAACGGCCTATATGGTGACATATTTTTGATTTGTGATGAAAACAGTGGTGATAAAACAGGGACAGTTAAGCTATGGCTGAGCTGTGCTTGGACAGCATCAAGGTCTTTTCTTTTCACACTGCCCTGCTAGTGAGCAGGGCAAACAACTGGGACAGCTGACCCTGACTGACCACAGGGATATCCCATAACTTAAGATGCTGTATTCAGCAGTAAAATCTGAGGAAAGGAGGAGCAGGTGACATTTGGAGTTAGGACATTCATTACATGTGATGGAGCCCTGCTTTCCTGGAGATGGCTGAAGTCTTACCTGCTGATGGAAAGTGGTGAATGAATTCTTTGTTTTGTTTTGCTTGCATGTGCAACTTCTGCTTTCCCTGTTAAAATGTCTTTATCTCACCCCACTTTTGTTCATCCAGTTCTTTTCCCTGTCCCACTGGGGAGGAAGTGAGAGTCTGTGCGGGGCTCAGATACCTGCTGGCGTTAAATCACAAGATGAAGGTGCAGAGGATCAGAACCTACAGCACCATTCCCTGCTTTCACAGGTATTCAGGGCAAACAACTTTTAAAATCAGTTTTCTAGACAATATTTTTTTCTGGTATAGACCAACTTGTCAAAAAAAGGGAACAGGAACTCTGAATATTGGCCTTTTACATAAGGAATAGTTTTTAAATGTAAATATTTCCTTATGGTAGCAAGCTTACCAGGACAACTGGCACTGCTGGCTAAGAAAAAAACAGATATTTGGAAGGCCTGGGTGTTTCTTTTGCTCTGTCATCATACAATTCAAGAATTTATATCCCTTTGACCTCTGTATTGTCTCGTGTTTGAAAAAGTTTAAGAAAAAAAATGTAGAAAGAGAAGAGACAAAGTAAATTCTACTTATTAACTAAAAATGTATCTTAACCACAATTTAATAATAAACATTCACAATTAGCTTTGATAAATATATGTAAAAGAGTTTCTCAACACCTAAACCCGATATTTCTTAAAATTGTAAATAATGGTATATAAATCACAATACGCACATTATCAGTATTCTAACATGTCAATATTCTGTAACACTTTGAAAAACCTTATAGTCTGCACTTTGATCTTGGAGAGGATGACACAAGTAGTGCACATTGCACAGAAAATTAAGATGTCTGTGACACCCAAAATAAATACATTAATTCAAGACCTGATGCAAAGAATAGTTCCTATCTTTTTCTTTACCTACTTACCTACTAAAGTCTACAAAGAGTCTCTTTAAATGAAGAGCCTTTTCAAAATAGAACTAATCAACTAATAAATTAATTTCACCAAATTAAAAATTCCTCTTGAATTTCACTTACCAGTTTTCTTGGATTTAACTGACTAAGAGCAGCCTAGGAAATCCTTTGACTCTCAGGAAAAGAAGAAGGGATGTGTGCCTGTACTGTCAAGCTGACTTTACTGATACAGGAAGCTAGTGTCAGAGATTTTTATAATTCAATTATTCAAACTGAATTATTTGAGTAATATTTTCCACCTCTGGTCAGACCTGTATCACGGTCACATGTAAGAGCCTGGAGACTGTACAAAATGGAAAAAAAGATTACAATGGATCTTGTTATAATGACTTGACTGCCATGCTAACAGAAACAATAAAAACACAGTTTACTGTGACCCAGAATACATTCTGGAAGATAATTTAAGAAGAAATTAATGAACTTACTAATGTGCAACTTGTCTATGGCCTTGTAATTCCTGCCTAAACTTCTTCTACACCTTTGTGCATGAGGGATTTGGGTTAAATGAGTCTTAGTCATGCTAATTCCACCCAAGGATGTTTTGCAAACTGATAATGAGGTCTAGATATAAGCCACTGAAGCATAAGGCAGTATCTAGGTACAAGTCAACAGTCTAGGTGACCTTTAAGAAGCTTCCTCCCCCTCTTTAATATTCCATGAAAATCTTAAAAAAAAATATAGAGATTACTTTTTTTCTGAATAACTATCTGAGAATGAAATAGACTGGAGTAGATACAAGTAGATGGAAGGTGAAGAACTAAGTAAATAAGGAATAATTTCTTTCCCGTCCTCATTATGTCTACTATCTGATCATGAATCAGAGAAAGAATAATCTTTGACTTGAGTTGAAATGGCCTAATACGTGGCCGAAGTACTCAATATAGATTTTAAAGGAAATGATTTCTTGTAGATGCCCTTCATTTTGTATAAAACAAATACTGAGGGTGCAAGAGAGGACTGTTGGTAGAATAGAGGGTGAAAATATAGTTAAAAAAACCCCTGACTCTACTGTCCATTGCAACTATCTGTTTCACAGCAAGTGAAAATTATGGTCTTCTACAACCTGTTTAAATGAATCAACCAGGCCCAATAGCCAGGATTGAGAGGTCTTTTCCTCATAATATCTCATGGAGCACACTCTTAGAATACAGTTCAAAAGCTTCTTGTTTAGAAACTGATGTGAAGCCTTCTACAACTGAGAATGAGCTCACTGAGTAAAACGGGTAAAAATCACTTTGAAATAAGCTTTTGTCACAGATGCCACAGAAAAAATATTTTTGAAATTTGAATTATTAAAAACAATAATTTTGGCTTGACTAAATACGTTTGTTTGTTCTGCTTTTAATGCTTTTGTTCAGCAGCAGATGTTTGTGCAGCACTACTAATGGCTGAAACCTGGATAATTTGTCAAAGTAGCTGAAACAGGTGTAAGGAACTTGGGTGGTCAAAGTTTCAGAGACATGGTCTGAGTATTGTTTATTTATGCCCCTGGGAAAAACATTATTTCTCATAAATTTCGGTATTTCCTTCTGTTCTTTCTGAACAGAAAGTCTTAGTCACATAATTTACATCTTTTATTAATAACTGTCCTGGGAACAGGACATAAACGTAGTAAATTTGTTTGTTACCCTAGTAATCTTCAGCTACAAACTGAATTTTGAAATACAAAATAATCCATTGCCTGCAGAATTTTTTTATTTTTTTTTTTTTAAATAGGGATCGCTGAGTGCTTTTAAAATGGATGTTGTTTGTTCTCTATTTCTAGTCAGCTAGATAACCTGGTTAGCAATCGAGTATGGGTTTCTCGGGAATAAAAGAATGCATTAATCTATGGCATATATAGCCAATGGTTAGGACTGTAGCATTAGCTCTGTTTTGTTTGGGTTTTTTGAGAGAGAATTGCCAGGTTTTTTGATTGGTTAAATTTGAACCTACAGAATCAGTCTGGGTGCAGACTGAGTGCAGAGCAACTCTGGGGCGTGGTCCCTGAGGACAATGAGCTGCACAGGAGGCAGCAGCAAGCCCTGGCAGGAAAAATGGCCAGCAACACCTAGGGCTTCATCAGCAGGAACACCACCAGGAGATCAAAGAACATTTTTATGCCCCTCTACCCAGCAATCACACATACTTTGTCCAGTTTGGGGCCCTGAATATAGGAAAGACATCAACATGCTGTAGTAAACTCAGCAGAAAAGCACCAAGATGAGCCGACTTGAGAAGTTGCTCCATGAGGAGAAGTTGGGAGAGTGAGGCTTGTATAGCCTGGTGCAGAGATGACTTCAAGACACCTCACTTCCCCTGTGAGGGAAGGGGACTGCGAGGTCAGAGTTGCACACTTCACAGTGGTTCATTATGACAGTGAGGGACAACTGGTGTAAATTGAAACGACAGAGGTTCAGGCTGCATACGAAAAGAAACTGTTGTCTCATGGACAGTTAAGCACTGAGACACATTACCTGGAGAGGTCATACTGGCTCCACCCTTGGATATTTTCAGAACCCACCTGGTTAAAGCCTTGGTCAGCCCATGCTGTTAGCAGGAGGATGGTTCCAACTTGAATTATCCTATATTTCTGACGGAAAGGAGTACAAATGTGGACACTGACTATCCAAGAATATGTAGACAGACCTTAGACTGAACTGAGTTGTCTTTATCATTTACATAGAATTTTAATTACTTATTGTATTCCCTGATTAAAAGGAACACTAATGCAACTGATTACTGAATATCTTGAATTTCTAGTTGTAAGACGCCTTACATACTTCAAACAGTGATTATTTAAAGAAAATTGTACAAGCCATTCTTACAGGTCCTTATCTGGGACCCAAACCCTGCAGCTGCCATAAGAGCTACTGTTAATGGTATATAGTATTACCTACTTGCTTTTTTTCTCTTTGACACCATGAATTCTTCACCTTATCTTGGAGTTAAGCTATGCAAAACTATTGTCTATTACAGAAAGCTCTAATGTTTTAATGTTTTTATACTGGAGTTTGGATATTCAAAGATTTTTAACAGGGTATCTTATCTCCATCACTGCAGAACCCAGAGTGGTTGTTGTTCAATGAAAGCTTACCTAGAAAAGTGTCTTGCTTAAAGACCACTTTTGAGCAATTTTTACTTAACTTCATAAGCTGGCTCTAAATCTACCTTTATTGCCTTCTTCCTAGCAGATGTTGCCATCTTCAAAGGTTGGAATTAGCATAAGTATGTGTAACATTAAAAAAAGCAACCAAAAAGATACAAGTAGATATACTTACTAACAAAGAAATTATTGTAATTAACTTGTAAATAACTTGTATATAAGAATGCAGAAATCTATTAAGAAAGCTCAGACACTTGTACAGCTTTCAAAGTGCTGATTATCTTTATAACATGCTTTCAGTAGTTACCTAGTTTTTAAATTAAATTGAGTTCAGTTAAGATTAGTCAGGGCACCTAAAATATGGACAGACAACCTGGTTGTAAGGAATTTTTCTAAGGATTTTGTCCCACCAAAAGCCTTTTTATGATAGACTGATCTGAACCATCTATTAATACGTGCTTTAAAGAAAGAGACTTCTGATATAATGCTGTTCATCTTTTTCATTTGTGATGGTTAAGTCACAAACGGGTGGAATGTAATAAGAGAGTTGTTAAATGTTTGAAGTAAAAATCTGCACTGTAATATTGCTGCAAAATTTAAATTGGCTGTAAGTTTTGCTTAGGGGCAGGGAGTTTAAGGAACATCTGGAGATTCTGAAATAACCTGCATTCATTTACGTTATTTAAGTTGTAAAATCATATTCAATCTTGACCCACTCAGGAAATCTAACATAAACGTCCTGCTGATTTTGACAGTCATACAGCAAAAACACCCTCTAATGAGCATTTAATAGTCACCAAAAGTTCTGCATTAAGTACAAAGCCCTTTTGATTACTTATTCCACTAATTTAAAGTAAATGCTTTTACAGATGGCATCTGTTAGGACGCAGAGCGTGTGCTGCATTTATATGTAGTCATTGAAAATAAATTCCAGCTTTGGTGTAAGGATCATACAAAAAAGATCAAACACGAAACACTGAGTAAACATTTACTAGTGATTTTTTTAAAGCTCTCCATAAAAGCTTATCCAATATCAGAATACAATGCTCAAAGTATATGAAGTAATTTAGAAATACTTTGGCAAATTAGCACCTGAAGAAAAATGATTGAGACAAAGTAATTGAGCTCTTCCATTTTGTTTTATCATCTTCCCTAGGGTGCACAATATTGTATTTCACTATCCTTTCAAACTCTATTACCTTATGAATAAAGGGGGAAAAAAAAAAAAAAAAAAGAAAAAAAAAAGAAATCCACACCTTTATTTACTAGAGATTAATGGGAGAAAAAAAAATGGCTCAGATTTAAATTATAAGAAAAGCAAAGAAAGCTAAAAAAGCAGTTGTCTACTTTTTGGAAGAAGAATACAGGGAAACATTCATTTATTTTTGTGCCATCACCAAGAATTTCATCAACAAAAGTCATGCTAAAACATGCTTTCAGAGGCGTGCAAATTAAGAATGATTTTTCTCGGTCTACAAACATGTCCCCAATGACCAAGTATTTAACAGTTTGATATGTTTGTAAAGAAATATCTTCTGTGTATTTTAGAATACTGAGATATTGAGCACATAGTTGTAAATAAAACCCCCAATATTTTTTAAAGAAAATGTCAATTAATTTAAACGCAAGGTATATACCTGTGTTCTATGGTTATTTCCAGTAGTTGCCATTAAAAACTTTATGATTACTTATTACAAACTGTTAACATTACCACAATGTTATCACAAAGACTGTACCAAGTGAATATTATTTTCAGGCTAAAATTATTAAAAAATTAGGTAAATTCATTGGAATAGAACATCAAGTTCAATCGTTGGCTTGAGTCAAGCACCTGAGATTCAATTGTCATCACAGTTTTAAAATTTTCAATTTTTACTTGTCCCTGTGTTCCAACACACTGTGGTTCTTAACCTTTTTCACCTGTTCATCAAGATTGGACATTAACCCAGCTTTCTCCCTTACTGTGCACCTGAAGTTGCTTTTAGTGAAAATACGATCATTGAGAAATGTGCATTTGTTTGTGTGTGTGTAATAAATAAAGTTGATCAAGTTTCATAGCAATAGACAGACAGGAAACAATCAAGATGACCACCTGCACCTAGAACATAAGAATAATCAGCTTCAATAATTTGGATGAGAACTTTGTCTCTTTCCCCTGCTTTCAATAAAACTTACTCTCCTATAAAATGCTAAAAAACAAGAAAAAAAATATATTGTTATGTTTAGACAACTATTACTGATGCAGTCTTTATCTGTAAGTTTTAGCTTCTTGTGATTGGGATTAATTATTTGTGAAATAACCCTTATTAACTACTGCAGTTAAAAGTGCAGTAACAGGCAAGTCCAAAAATGATTGTTCTACACATTGTTATACATTTGTTGTGACAACTGAGCCAAGTAATCAGCCAGATCAAGTTAACACAAGATGACCATTTTCTGTCTTCTTAAGAAGGATGTTCTTTCCCATGACATTTATTTACTGTGGGATGTGGGAGGCAATATTACTAACTGACAAAAGCACAAGGCGAGAAGAAGGTGTTTCCTTTTCTTCCCTGTAAATGTGAATAATGGTAGTGATGGAGCTGATGAGCACATGAAAGAGCACTCTTATAAAATTTAACAAAGAAAAGCTTATATTTCTTTCAATTTCTAACCAGCATGCTCATAATACGATCCTGAAAAAGCTACATCTGGGAGCAAAAGGCTAACTAACCCTTTCAAAGTCTATGTTTGGTCTTCATCAGTTTCATTTTGCTAGAACAATTTCAATAATAAGAGATTAATGAACTTTTCATCCCTGTAGACTACAGCCTATATTTATTTTTTCCATCTCTATGGAAAAAATAACTATCAGGGAACAAGTACATACCATAGGAACCCCATATTCATAAGATGATTTTATTCCAGTTATCTTTTTGTGAGGCAACAGGTTCAACACAAGCTATCAGTAATAAAAGACCCAGGATACACAGCAATGAATACTAAGGTTGTACAGCCAGAATGTTCACTGTTTTTCTCTTGTGATTGATGATTGCAAAAAATACATGCAAGAAGTTATGAACTTACAACCTCACACCAAATTTACATTGTCTCAGCGTTAAGTGTCCACATCCTGAATCATAAGAAGTTTTTATATTTAAACATCATATGAGGATGTTGGGGCGGTTCAGCCTGGTGAAAAAAAGGCTCAGTGTAAACCTTAAAGGCGGCTTACAGAAAAGGTGGAGAGGGACTCTTTACCAGGAAATGTAACAATAGGATGAGGAGTAATGGTTTGAAACCAAAGAAGGTAGATTTAGGTTAGATATTAGGACAAAAATCTTTACTCTTAGGGTGGTGAGACACTGGAACAGATTGTGCAGGGAAGCTGTAAATGCTCCATCCGTGAAACTGGATAGGGCTTTGAGCAACCTGCTCTAGTGGATGGTATCCCTCCCCATGGCAGGGGAGTTGGAACAGAACTAGACAATCTCCCAACTCAAACCATTCTATGGTTCACGATAATTGAAAAAAAAGGATTAAGTAAGTAGAACTAAAATAGTTTAAAGCTAGTGTTGCAGGAGAATTAAGCCAACTCTCCCTTATCATGGCCCACAATCTTTTCATTATATTTTCTCTCCCCTGTACAGCTGAGGCGGGGAAGTGATAGAGATGCTTTGGTGGGCACCTGATGTCCAGGCAGGGTTAACCCACCATACACTCAGATAGGATACTAAAGGCAAGGAGAAAGCCTGTGTGGATGTGAAACCTATACTGACTTGAAAATAAAATTATAGTCCTAGATATCAGGAGACACAGTGATAAAATAGACTAAAAATAGCCCATATTTAGATTAAATGTTGTTACTTTGTCTTTCTAAGTGTGAAGAAATACTTTCGTACCTAAGAGCTTGTCTGTTTTAACTATATCTGCACAACCACGTGTGTGCATTTCACTTCTTCTATGTGCGGTTTTAAACCTCTTAAGCTTAAATTAAATTTCTGTTGCCTTCTGTAACAACCAAAATTGGTTACTCAGTCTATGGGTGTATAGAGACTGTGACGGTGGGTTCATAGGATTCCATGATGCATAAGGACATGGAGACTTTATCCTCTAAATTTCACAATAAAAGTCACCGCTAGCAAGTATACTTATGATTAATAAAGTGCATATACACATATATATATATGTATGTCTCACGTTATTACAAAATATTATCAGCGATCAATATTATAGCAATAATCAATTACAGTAGCATCCAATAGTAGCATCAAGTATATATATAATATTACACATTCCTATGAACTTATAAGTAGTGAATCAAACTTACTAATGTATAGCAGCAGATATAATAGATTATTTACATATATGTGTTGCACTAAGCACATTAGACAGAACTCATAAGGGAGCCAAACCATCCCAGAAGGGAGGACAAATCAGTCTCAGAAAGGGACCCAACAATCTCAGAAGAGGGAGAACAAAATGAATTGCCTCCAGGAGTGGGTCCAGAGGGGGACCAACAGAATAACTGATAGTCTCACTTTGAAGATGATCCTCATCATGGAGTTTGAAGTCAGACAGGTGTCCCTGGTGAGGGTCCAATATTTCGTGGAAAGTTCATGCAAACCTGTTTAGAGAAGGAAAAAATATGTAGCACAGGATTTTCTCAGAGAGAAACTCCATTTTGGATAAAAATGTAATTTTATACGGGCCCAAAAGAGCATAGAACACCACCACTTCAAGTAGCTAGTAGGTCGTATTACTTTCTGTTTTGTATCTATAACATCCAATAGATGATGACATTTTCTGTTGCCTCAGACCATTTTTTTTTTCTAGGCGGTCTTACTGTTCTTGCAATTAGAACGGTCAATAATGGTTACTGATGCTTACTTTCTCAGGTTGTTTTCTTCTTTTTCCAGACTACAATTCACCTTGATTTTGAACTTATTAATGGTATTTTAGGATATCCTCAGTTTCTAGATACCCCTATATACTTCAAAGATATCAACTGTACTTCTCAAGGATACTTCTGGTTCACAAACCTAGTTCCCAGGCTAACATTTCCCAAGCTGTTAAGCATTTTCTCTGTCAGCATTTCAGCAGACATTTTCTTTTCAATAATTTTCCTTTTTGCCTAGGTTGCTTTTCTGGCTGCTCACATCACCTTCATAACAAAATATCATGTGGACAAAGCATCTTTGTCAGAAGAAGTAATTTGAATAACAAATATATACGTCATACATATGTTGGCTATTTATTAAACAAGGAATTTTCACTGGGAAGTATTTAAGTATCTTAGTGGTAGAGAAGTTCAATGTATGTGACTTTTGCAAATAGCTGTTGCAGTCTTATTTCTTTCAATATATTAACAATCCTTTCAGCCTTGTTTGAGAAATCACATGTCCTCTTATAGCCAGAAAGACCCAGAGATAGTCAACAGCTTAGGAACAGTATGTTGTGTAAAATATTATTTTAAGTACAAATTTTAAAAATGAGTCAATTTAAATTTAGACGGAAAAAAAAAAAAAAAAGTCAATGAAGAAAATAAATATAGAGAAGTGGAACAAAAATTTGGAGGAGTACATACCATGGGGAGAAAAAAATATTTCCAGTGAAGAAAGGGTTGTTCAAATAAATTTGAAACAAGCTGGAAATTTGGCTGTGTGGGAATACATAAGGAAAAGGAACCACGGGAGGGCATTTGTAATCAGGAAGTAATTTTAGTTTTAATGAGAGGAAGCAGTAGACAAGACAGGTCTTTAAGTCACCACCTGGAGGACTTTAAAGGAAAAGGAAAGCTCAGAAAAGATATATCAGTTTAATTTTTTAATAGATTTTTTTTTTTTTTTTTTTTTTTTTTTATTTG